>VWZX01009655.1:22714-553737 GCA_013399015.1 Galbula dea
GGGGGGGGGGGGGGGAGAAGGACATTTCAGCACTGGTTTGTCAATGATAAAATCTCAGGAAATTGTCCAAAGTTCAAAACCCAGTAAGTTCCAGTGAGGTGGGAATGGGCTCTGTAGTGGGCAATGGCATAGAAGCTTCTGCTTTCACAGAATCATGAAGTTTGGAGGAGACCTCTAAGATCATCAAGTCCAATCATCAACCTGTCACCCCCATGCCACTAAACCATGGCCCTAAAAGTACCACATCTAGATGGTTTTTGAACCCCTCCAGGGATGGTGACTCCACCACTGACCTGAGCAGCCTGGGCCAATGCCTAACAACTCTTGCTGGGAAGAAATTTTTCCTCATGTTCTGGGATGGATTAGGAGGGGTGTGGTCAGTAGATCAAGAGAGGTTCTTCTCCCCCTTTACTCTACCCTGGTGAGGCCACATCTGGAATATTGTGTCCAGTTCTGGGCCCCTCAGTTGAAGAAGAATAGGGAACTGCTGGAAAGAGTCCAGCACAGAGCCACCAAGGTGCTGAAGGGGCTGGAACATCTTCCTGAGGAGGAAAGGCTGAGGTAGCTGGGTCTCTTTAGCTTGGAGAAGAGGAGGCTAAGGGGTGACCTCATCTCTGCTTTATATGTGCAGAGTGAGTGTCAGGAGGATGGGGTCAGGCTCTTCTCAGTGAAGCCCAGTGACAGGACAAGAGGCAGTGGCTGTAAGCTGAAGCATAGGAGGCTCTGTGTGAATACAAGACCAAATGTTTTCCCAATTGAGGTGCCAGAGCCCTGGCCCAGGCTGCCCAGAGAGGTTGTGGAGTCTCCTGCTCTGGAGAGATTCCAAACCCATCTGGACATGCTTCTGTGTGACCTGGTCTAGGGAATCCTGCTCTGGCAGGGGGTTGGACTAGATGATCTTTCAAGGTCCTTTCCAACTCCTAACATTCTGTGATTCTGTGACTTTGAACCTCCCCAGGTGTAACTTGAGGCCATTTCCTCTTGTCCTATCACTGCTAACCTGAGAGAAGAAACCAAGCCCCACCTTGCTCTAGTGTCCTTTCAGGTAGTTGTAGAGAGAAATAAGGTCTCCCCTGAGCCTCCTCTTCCTCAGACTAAACAACCCCAGTTCCAGGTCAGGTTGTCTAGCCCTATATTCTGCTACTGTCCTCTCCTCAGAGCCTATTTTTATGAGGAGTTTTAACCAAACTGAAGTTCAGCCTGTGAAATTACATTGCCTTGAGAGTGAAACACCACCTGTTCAGCACCATCCTGTCCTCTCAACAGCCTTTCCACAAGGTAGCTTGCACAACACAGATGATAGATGAATTTTGAAAGCTTTATGACTTTTCCTGTCCCTACTGAAATTCTCTCATATATGATAAAAAAGCAAATCCTAAGCAAGGAAGTTCACAGAAGGCACATCCACCTAAAACAAAGCTGGAATGCTGATGCCATTCCCTGGACATCTGGAAAAAGTCAAAGATGGGTTTCCACATCTATCCTGTGTCAGCCTGGAGAACAATAAGAAAGTGATCTCATATTTCCTCTTCAGAGCTCCCAGTTGTTCCTGTTGCTTTTAATTTAGGTTTTCTTTTTTAGCTATTCTAAAGAGTGAAAGGTTTTCCAACAGCAGCTGCAGGAATTGCAATAGATATTGAATTGATGGGTGATGTATTCAGTCAAAGGGTGGAAACTTAACAGCAGTGTTTTGCTATGTAATTTTCTTGGAGAAGAGCAAAGAAATGTCCTTGGTAAGTAGTGGTAGCTCTTGATTTCAAAGACTTCTCCAAATCATAGAATCACAGCATCTCCTGAGTTGGAAGGGACCCCCAAGGATCATGGAGTCCAACTCCTGTCTCTGCACAGGACAACCCCAAAGTCACCCCATGTGGCTAAGAGCATTGGCCAAATGCTGCTGGAGTTCCAGGAGAGTTTCCTATGAAGATGATTAGTATATTTTGGAACTCAGGAATGAGAGAAAAGTTGGGTATGATTTCAGCATAAATAACTACTTCTTCTTCTTGTTGTTGTGAAGTTCTTAGTCCAGGATGTGGAGAGTAAGATCATCATCTCTGGACCTTTCCCAGTGTTTGGCTAGGCTTTGAAGGATGATCTGTTCCTGGGATTCTTCTGCTTCTTTATGTGGGGTGGATTCAAACAATAGAGGCTTTGAAGTGAAGAGAGTGGCACATACATTTCAGATGGTTCCATATGTTCATATCCGTTTCACCTAGACATTGGTTTTCATTGGTGTGACAACATCTCACTTGATGCTTCTAGTTTCAACTTCATTCAGTTAGTTGCAAACCAAAGGCACCTTTTGGGGGAGGTGTTTGTATGGCTTCATCTGTACCCTCTGCTGTTTTGGGGGCATCTCTGTGACTGCTCTGTCTCTGCTGTTGCTCTGCCTTGGGACTTGGATGCCACTTTGCTCTTTAAACGTTGGCATTCAGTCAAGGTTTGCCATTCTTGGAGTTGTTTATCACTATCTAAAGGGCAGGTGTCAAGAGGCTGGGGCCAGGCTTTTGTCAGTGGTGTCCAGGACCAGGCCAAGGGGCACTAGGCACAAACTGGAAGCCAGGAGGTTCCACCTGAGCAGGAGGAGAAGCTTGTTTGGTGTGAGGGTGTTGGAGCCCTGGCCCAGGCTGCCCAGAGAGGTTGTGGAGTCTCCTTGTGTGGAGAGATTGCCAAGGCAGCTGGAGGTGATCCTGGGCAAGCTGCTGTGGGTGACCCTGCTTTAGCAGGGGTGGTTGGACTAGCTGATCTCCAGAGGTCCATTCCAACCCTTCTCATTCTGTGAAACCATGATTCTGTTTGATAGACAGTGTTTCTGCCACTTGAGAGCTATCTAAGGAGACACTTCCAGCCATATGAGGAAAGATGAGAAGCTGCAGAAGCCCATTACTGAACATCAGTGACCTCAGAGGTCTTTTCCCCCCATAATGTCTCTATGATCAGAATTCAGTATTGAGTATACATTTTCTACCAGCCTTTTCTAATATACTAGATCTTAACACTTCCCTCAGCATTTTTGTCCTGTCTGGATTGCAGATTTTTCAAGGCAAGCACTGTCTGTGCACCTCTCTGGTTTTACAGCCCCCAGCCCAGCTGGATCCCTCTGTTGCCTGACCCTTAGACAGAGCTAATGCCAGCAAGTCCACCAGCAAAGATATTTCCCTTGAATTTAGCAAGTGAGTTTGGAGAATTGAGTTCCTGGCCTAGGAATGCAGAAAATGCAAGATATCTTTAGACCAGCCATTGAGGTCCCTGATGAGCTTGTTCATAAATCAAAGTGCAGACCTTGTTTCTTGGTTTCCACTTCACATGTGTGTTGGCAACAAGTTAGAATGGCTCTTTATTTTTATTTTAGTTTAGTTTATAGATTAAGATTATAGATTATATTTAGTTTGGTTTAGTTTATAGATTAAGTTTATAGATTATATTTATTTTAGTTTATAGATTAAGCCAGATTACCCTCTTCTTATTTTTAAATGTCTTGTTTCTCTGGACAACCCCAAAGTCACCCCATGTGGCTAAGAGCATTGGCCAAATGCTTCTGGAATTCCAGGAGGGTTGGGACCATGACTGCAGCCCTGAGGAGCCTCTTCCAGTGCTCCACCACCCTCTGGGTGAAGAACCTCCTAAGATCTAACCTGAACCTCCCCTGGCTCAGCTTCATGCCATTCCCCTGGGTCCTCTTGCTGGTCCCCAGAGAGAAGAGCTCAGCTCCTGCCCCTGCTTCATCCCTATTGAGTAGGAAATTATTACTCCTCATCATCCTCTTCAATATTTACTCCAGAGGTATGGCTCTGTTAACCTCCTAGTGAAGCACTTCTCAGTGAGAACAGAACTGCTGTGATTTAAGGAAGTGTGAGGATACTCTTGAATGAAAGATTCACTGCTTTTAATGATGTTTTTAGCTTAAATTTAGCCAAAACAAACTAAATGGGGAGAAAATAGTTCCTCATACTCCTAATTAAGCACCAAACTGTAGAAAGCTCAAACTAATTGTAAACTACTTGAAGGGTGCAAGCTCAAAAAGCATGGAGAGCTGTTAAAAGTGGAAATGATTAGGCAACCAAGTGATTTCTTTAGTTTGTTGATAGTGCTTGTTCTATTTGTGGCATCCTAATGAAAACTAATTAAGTGCTGAGGAATGATCTGCTTCTACACTGGATGCAGTCCTGCCATGTGTTGTAGGCAAAACTAAACACAATCACATAGCCTTGGATCCCTCTGGAATCTGGCTGGGTGCTTCTGGTTGCTTGATTGTGGCTATTGGGTGGGTGATGAGGAGATGACAGATCAGTAAGCCTTAGCTGTGGCAGGAAAGTCCAGCAGATGTTCCAGATGTGCAGAGGAACAAGTCCCAGGAGGGAAAGAGTGTGGTGCTGGTGTCTTCTGGCTTTGCAGGAGATGATGAACTTTCTGTGCTTGTGAGTTGGGATGGCAAGGTGTTGGTGGGTGGGAGTCTCTGATATCAGGGCATCTGCTCTTGGGAGGCCTTCTTGCAGCCTTTCAGTACTTAAAGAGCACTTAAAAGAAAGGTGGGGACAGAGTTTTTAGCAGGGCCTGTTAGGACAGGACAAGGGGAGATGGTTTGGAACTAAAAGAGGGAGGCTTAGGCTGTGTTATCTACCTCAAGTTCATTGTTCCATTTTAAAACAATCCAGAGCTTTCTGATCCTGATACTAATCAAACCAAATATGGATTAGGGCTGTGGAGCAGATATTTTTGGGGTCCCAGCTGATCAGTGGGAGCTTTACTGAGCCTCTTGGGCTCCCAGTATTCCCAGTGAAGCAGAAGACTGGAAGAGGTGATGGCCAGATACAGCAGCTAATTGCTTTCCCAGAGCTATTGTCTCCTTAATGCTCCTTTTAGAGCACTCTGCATCTCTGCACACACAGAGACATGGTGTCAGTACCACTGCACTTTGCTCTATATTCCTACTCTGCTCATTTTATTAGTAAAAGTTCCCACTCATTAATATCTCCTTAGAGGAGAAGTGGTTTAGATGATGGTTATTTTTCCTGTTAACATGGAATGAGTCAAGATTTCTTTGTGAATAGGAAAGCAATTCTTGTATCTCAAAGATGATAATTTAGTGTTTTCCTCACAGGAGGAAATACACAATCAATCTTTCCCATAACCTTATCATATAGGGATCAAATTTGTACTCTTTATTCAGTCCCCAAATCTGTGGGAAGCTAAGCTAAATCTCCCTTTTCTAGTTTCAAACCATCACCCCTTGTCCTATCCCAACAGGACCTGCAAAAAAGTCTGTCCTCATCCTCCTGAAATGCCACAAGAAGGTCTCCCTGGAGCCTTCTCTTCTCCAGGTTGAATAACCCCAACTCTCTCAGCCTGTGCTCACAGCAGAGGGCTTCCAGCCTTCAGATCATTTTTGTGGCCTCTTCTAAAAAAGAAAGGTTGGAGCAGATGATCCTTGAGGTCCTTTCCAACCTCATAATCCATGATTCTCTGAATATGTTATTCTGTGTTTTCCTAAGGCTGCCATTGCACCTCAGCAGCTAGGCAACCTCATGGCTTGCAGAGGTGAGCAGCCTAGCAGTGGGTTAGGAGTCCTCTCATTCCTAGTCAGCTCATAGTAAGCAGAGAGTTGTAACCAAACCAAGCCAAATAGAGGAACTGTCACAGAAATGAAAGCCTACCTGTCCAAGAAGACAGCTTTTCATTTCAGAAAGATGTTTTCTACTTTATCTTATTAAATCTCACATTCTTCCACTCTCCTTTGCTTTAGGAGTTCCCTGAGTGCATGTGACTGGGATCTGCAGTTGACCATTGCTCCTATTAACCAGGAGTGGTAATTCTGGAACTACATGATGCTTCATCTTAGAATCATCTGGGTTGGAAGGGACCTCAGAGGTCATCTAGTCCAACCCCCCTATAGTGAGCAGGGACATCCCTGACTAAATCAGGTTGCTCAGAACCTTTTCCAGCCTCACCTTGAATGCCTCCAGGGACAGAAACTCAACCATCTCCTTGGGCAACCTGTTCCAGTGTTCCACTGCCCTCATGGGAAGGAACTTTTTCCTAATATCTATTCTAAATCTACTCTTCTCTAACTTAAACCCATTACCCCTTGTCCTTTCACTGCAGGCCTTTGTAAACAGGCCCTCTCCAACCTTTCTGGAAGAACTTTGAAGCTAGCTCTGTTGATGTGAAACAGAATCTTTGGAACAGATGGGAATGGTCAAGCACTCAGGAGCAAACATTGTGAACAAAAGCTTAATTACATGGGTACCAAATGAAGGGATTCTTATAAACAGTTCTGGTAGTTTGGCATGATGATAAAATAAAACCCCAAAAACTAGAGCTCAGAGAAGCCAAATTAACTTAGGAGCTGTAGTATAGCAGTGGGTTGATTCTGTAAGTCAACAGGTGAATGTTTTCCACAGTCCCAGCAGAGAGAGAGGCTGAATTGAATAGCCAAATTCCTATGGATTTCTTTTGGGAGCAGGATTAAGTCTTTAATTTGTGAAAAACTCCTGTTTTGATTTTAATGAGTGTTACATGAGTTAACTCTGCTTTAATGCTTTGGAAGCACTGGCTAAGGTTTAAATCAAAGAGTAAGTTTTTTAGGCTTGGAGTGGAGATCTTCTTAGTGCTGCTCTTACCTCAGGGTATTTACTTTTGGCTGCTGGTGAAGTGTAGAAGTTGATACTATTGAGAAGAGAATTGGCAAATCTTAAAACAGAATGTTTAGATCATAAACATTTGAAAATAAGACTCCAGGAAAAAAAAAAAGGTATATTTTTTTTAATATGAAATGTTAGTTGTGTTCTTGGCAGGCTTTCCTTCAGAGGAGTCCCATGCATTTCAAAGAGTGTTCTGCTTGCCAGCTGCAGCCAAAAGATGATTTCAAATCAGTGGAGACCCAATTCCCTTTTCTCTTTTGCTTTTTTTTCCCCCCTCTCTCTCTGTTCTGTAGGGCTCTCTATACATCATACAACTAAAAAGTAGCCAATCATGGGGTGAAGAATTCATGCAACTAGTATATGCAGGGTGGGAAGCATAGAAACACTGACTATGGACACCAGAACTAGTCTGTGCTGTGTGAAGTACTCAACAGAGGTTTCTTTTCTTCAACACTCTTCACATCTTCAACCTTCAAAGCATGTTGAATACTCTTTCAAAGCCAACAGGATTTGCATAAACTATATGGAGAACTGCTTGGTCTGCCCTGCACTGACCTGTGGAGTGGCACAGTCATCTCTTTAGCAATGATTTGATTAATTAGTGCAGTAAGGAATCACAGAATCATGGAGTGTTTATGTTGGCAGGGACCTCTAAAGGTCATCTAGTCCAACCCCCCTGTAGTCAGCAGGGACATCTGCAACTAGATCAGGTTGCTCACAGTCCCAAACAACCTGACCTGGAGTTGTTCCAGGGATGGGACATCTCCCACCTCTCTGGGCAACCTGGGCCAGAGTGCATCAGCAACAGGAGTTATTATCTCTTCCCTGATTTCAGTTTCAATGTGATGAAGCATTCAAGAAGAGCTGGAGTTGCTTACATGGAAAGCAGTCCTGTTACACTTCCCACAGGAGTGTAAAAAGAGAGAGAGCAAACTATGACTGAAAACTGATCATCTAATGCTTGCAATGTTATTATGTCATTATGTTATGTTGCAGGAGGTTATTTTGGAGAAGATCTGGGTAGAAGTTGTATTAAGGACATCACAAATACTGAGGGAACTTTTTTGGCTGTTTCTGCCCATAGAATCATAGAATCATTTTGGCTGGAAGATCATCAAGTCCAACCATTAACCTGACACTGCCAGGTCACCACTAAACCATGGCCCTCAGCACCACATCTGTTTGAGTAGTTTCTGAGACTGAGTCCTTTGCAGCTCTTTGCCTGAGTGTGAAGGGTTAAACAATAAAGCACAAGCACATCTTCATGCTTTTGCTTCAGAAGAAAAGGGCTGGATTTCAGGAAGAGCTGTAAAGCTTTCAGCAAGAATCTGAGCTCTCCAGTGAAACCAAAAGCTGGGATGTGAAGAGTGGGTGATGTGAGATGCCAAGCCCAACTCTTTCAGGAGTCATGTACAGATCACATTCCTCTAGGAGACAAAGCCACCCTTGGAATTACAGTCAACTGTAGCAGTGAGCAGATGCTTTGAAATGCTGCCCAGGACAGTGGTAGAGTCACCATCCCTGGAGGTATTTAACAAGCATATAGATGTGGTGCCCAGGGCCATGGTTTGGTGGCATGGTGGGTGATAGGTTGACAGTTAGACTTGATCTTAGAGGTCTCTTCCAACCTTAATGTGGATGATTCTGTAGAGGAGTTATATAGGCTGATGTCCCTCCACACAGTTATGTCACCCAGTGGTAGAGCCTCTCCTAACAGTTCTTCACTCTGGGGGAAAACAGATGTTTTTAACAAGTACTTCTGCAGGGATAGAAAAATCACTTTACAGTTGCCAGCTGCAACAGGAAAGGAGAAGAGCAAAAGTGTTCCTACAAATAAAGGTTCTTTACTGAGGGTGTTTGTTTTTTTTTTCTCCTCTTTGTCTAGGTTCAACATGGGAGAAAACATTACGACAGATTGGTTTTGAAAGGTAAGCCATCCACTTCTTCCCTTACCACTGCAAAAGGAAAAGGAAGACAAACTGCATGGGCAAGTTTGCAGGATGACCTCAGATTTAGAGAGGAAGTTTGGGCAGTGTCATGCACATGTATGTTCAGCTTTTCTGTTTATGCCCTTTTCTCTTTCCCCCAGTTGAGATGAGGCAACTTATTCCACCTATGAACTTGGCTCGTGAACACTGTGTGGGCAGAAATCTTACTCTGCTAGTATCCAGAAAGGTGGCACACTGTGTGAGCAAAAATCTTTCTTCTGAATGAAAATATTGCTCTAGCTCTTCTTATTTTTTCTGTGAAACTTCCAACCTGTGACATATTAGTTGACAAAAGTAAATGAAGTTGAAAGAAGACCAAAGCTGGTAGAGAACTATTTAGGATCAGAGGAAAATTCAGGATTCAGCATTCCTCCATTGCAAGAACTTCTTGCAGCCAAACTTAACCACAAGGTCATCATCATCCCAGGAATGTATGTCTCTCTTGGAAATTAAACTAGGCTAAGTGCAGTAAAGATGTTGAGATTCAGATGCTCAATCTCATGCTTATCCTTCTACAATTGGGCAGCAGAAGAATCTGCTCTCCACTTGAGCAGAGTTGTGCTCTTTTCCCTTAGTAGAATGGCTTGCAGTTGTAGACTAACATGCTTGGGTTGCTGTTGACCAGGCAAGAAGAGATTTCTCATCTTCATGTTGCATGAGTGCATCCTTTGGATGCTGCTTGGGGCATCTCAGCCAACTCTGCAGACACTCAGGACTTTCTGAAGTCAATTAACAGCCTCTATAAATCACAGGAAACACAAAATTAATGACTTGCTTCCTTTCTCACAAACAGAAAGCAAGCTGCATTTTTCTTCTGACCTTAACCTTGCATGAAGATTTTTATTACAAGCAGACAAGTTTTTATTACAACAAGACTGATGCTTAAGTTTAATTACCCTAACTCCTACCTGTAATTAAGACTCTCAGAACTTGGCAGTGATGTATGAGAAGTTTTTATCTGTTATCATCCTTTCATAGAGGGAGTCTGCTAAACTACCACCACTTGGAGAAATACATTTCTAAACACTTGACTTTCTCTGATCCCCATCTGGAAATGTGGCACCTGGGGGAAGGATTAAGGTTATCTCTAAACAGCTTCCAGGCCTTCAGGAGCTGTAGCACAGGGTTGAGGTCTCTGAAAGGTGGTCACCCATCTGTCTAGAAAAACATCTGTTTGAAGTCTCTAAGGAGATGCTAGTGTCCTAATTGTCTTTCTTTGGAAGGTGGTTTTAAGATCCTCTGCACAGGGTCAGCCTGGTTTACTTGTTCAGCTACATGTACTAGATTTCCATGTTAGACAGTGCAGTAGCAAAAATAGCTCTTTTCAACATAGTAGGCACAGAAGTGCATGGAAAGATGATGTTTTGGTGTTAATTCACAGCCATAAATATGACATTGGTACATATTCCTTTGGTTCTTCAAAGGAAACAGAGGCAAGCAAATCACTCTTGAACATGGCAAAGATCTGCCTTGGTGGAGTTTAGCTTTTCATTGCTACAGAGATATCTTTGGAGCTTGGGTTAGTGTAAATTAAAATATTACAGAGCAATAAAACCAAGTTTCCTCCACCACTAGTAACATAGAAAGGTGAAATTCATTTCTGTTGTAGATCCCTTGAGACCAGTAGAGGTCTGACCCCATACAGCTGTTCTCTATCATGTCTATCAACTCAAAGAAAAGAAACAGCAGCACATTTTGCTCTTCAATAACATGTTCTCTGCAAGCTGTTGACCTAGGCACACCTGAGTCAGCTGGGAAATGTCAAGAGCATATCAATGTGGTGTTTGAGCAAGGACATTCTTCTTGAGGAGAAAGCAAGATTTTGGGACATGCAAAAGGAAAGACATTCCAAGTAGTGTCCTAAGGAGGACACTTTGCTTAGAAACTGAGATCTTTGTGTGGTCTCCTTTGGAGCTTCTCCAACAGGTCAGTGCCTTTCCTGTGCTTGAGGAGTATTTTATGTACCATCCTGGTTTGAAGCAGAGCTAAATACACTGAGTTCCCATTAATAATGCTCTTAACAGGCTGGTTCAGGGTGGGTTGAGGAGCAGGAGATGCAGGCACTCAGTTCACACTGCAGAAAATGAAGCCCAGGTGATACACAGGTTGTGTCATCACTGCTTTGTGGCTGCATGATGTTTATTCTGCAGTAGTGGGGTGTTTACATTGCTGCTGTCTTCATATCCTGAAAAACCAGAGAGGCACCAAGAGATGTGACTGTGAGGCTTTTGTGTGAGCACCACTTGTGAGCTGAGGATGCTGCTTTTCAGTGCATGAGAAATAAAAAACATGGGAGCTTGAGTCTGAAGTAGCTTCAGACCCAGGAAATGACTGGGCTTAAGAGCTTTACAATTAAGTGGAGGAGATGTGGGTTTGACAGCTTGAAATGAAGGTCTTCATGTTATTGATGGGGGTTGGAAACAAATAAGCTAATTGTAACATGCTATAGTAGTCACCACCTTTGTCCAAGATGAGCTTGACTGCAGCCCCTGACTGTGTGTTCTGCAGAGCAATTGGGAGAACTATGGGAAACATTGGCTTGGATTCTGCTGTCCTACAGGAAGCATGGCTTAAAATGCTGAGCCTCTGGGATAGCTACATGTCAAGCAAGCTGTCACCTTACATGGTTTCTTCAGTAGTCTTCAATAAGCCAAAGGAAGTAGTTTTGTGGTTAACTTTTTTGTTTGTTGTTGAGTTAGTAGAATTACTTTGGGGTTTTGGGCCACTTGGGAACCTGAGGATTCCTGGTCATTGGTGTGTGTTTAGATGACACCCACATATTCATCAAAATGTCTAGAAAATAGTCAGCACTGTTCTACTTTGTTCCAAATATGCCTAAAAATGTGTTTCAGAAGGCACTGCTCATCTCACTGGCTTCAGGATTTTTCAGCCATAGGCAGAACCCAGTGGAAATACCTCACTCAGACTCTCAAGTGAAGGAGTTATGAACAATTAACACTGACTGTGCTTCTTTCCTGGCTACTCTGGCAATTAAAAAGAGAGCTTAATGCACAAAGCCTCTTAAAATTTGAAAGGGAGAAGGTCCAGGTCAGTCTCTGTAACACAGTCTGTAGGGTCTTCCCAGCTCACAGCTTAGGTGAAGCTTGTGGTGCAGAGTCTGGAAAGAGCCACAGCCAGCACTGGGGCAACCAGCCTTAAAACCCAAAGAAGAACTCTTCAACATCTCAAATTCTCTGATTGGAGCTACTAGATGATGGAGATTATGGCCTTGTCTAGTAGGTTCATTAGTGATTACAGAAATGTCTTCTGTTGTTGCACCTTTCTTGAGCTAGAAATGACCTAATGGTTTTAAAACTGGGAAGAAATGTTGTTGGGCTCTTAAAACTCCTTGTCCTGCAGAGTTTCCAGACTTCCATTCTTCCTCCTCTGAGTTGTAATTGCTAAAGTGACTGGTAACTCCTCAGCTACTACAAACACATCTATGTGATTTTTACATCAGTTCCTGTGGTGTTTCACTCCTGTCTGTGATGCTTTGCATGACAGCTCCACAGACCAGGCTGAAGGATGATTTAATAACTGCTCTTATAGGTTGAGTAAATAGCAACTGCTTTAAAAAATACAGATTTGAAGAATAACAGATGTGTGGTTGTTCCACTTTTGGCAACAGTCAATAAGTATGTTTCTCATAATAAATAGCTGTTTTGATGACAGAGAAAGGAACTTTGGAGCAGTCATTTCTTAGTAAAATGTAATGATCTCTATAAAAACCTGAGTTTTTCCTACTGAGGATACAATTTCTCTTTGGTTGATGGCTTCAAACTGATTCTGGAATATTAGGGTTCTTTTTGTGGTGTGCAAAAATTTGTTGTTAATTTGAAGTCACACCTTTAAATATCTGAAAGTATGTGACTTCTGCTCTGTGTCATGCTAATATCACATGTCTGCACCATCTCCACAGCACCAACATCTTTGCAGAAAGTGCAACATGCACTTTCTAAAGGGATGGGGAGGGTGATGGACAGTGAAAGCTGCTCCTGGGAGTAAAGTACAGTGTGGGCTTGTGAGGCTTCTTTAAAAATCCTTTCACTGCTTCATAGAACCATAGAATGGTTTGGGTTGGAATGGACCTTTAAAGTCCAACAGCCCTGCAGTCAGCAGGGACATCTGCAACTAGAGCAGGTTGCTCAGAGCCCCAGGCAACCTGACCTGGAATGGTTCCATGGATGGGACATCTAGCATCTCTTTGGGCAGCCTAGGACAGTGTTTCATCACCCTCAGTAAGAAAAATTTCTTCCTTTGATTTAGTCTAGATCTCTTTTAATTTCAATCCATCACCCCTTGCCCTGTCCCAACAGGACTTGCTAAAATGTCTGTCCCCATCTTTCTTCTAGTCCTCTTGGAAGTACCAAAAAGCTTCAGGAAGGTCTCCCTGGAGTCTTCCTTTCTTCAGGCTCAACAACCCCAACTCTCTCAGGCTGTCCTCACAGCAGAGAGCTTCCAGCATTCAGAACATTTCTGTATCCTCCTCTGAACCTGCTCCACCAGGTCCATGTCTCTGCTGTGCTGAGGACTCCAGAGCTAGCCCCAGCACTGCAGGTGAGGTCTCTCCACAGTAGAATGAAAAGATGAAAGGAGAGAAAGGAAATGGAAAGGAGATAGAAACAGGGAAGGGAATAAGACTGTCAAGGAAAGAGGAAAAGACCAAAAAATCTCTATGTCAAGGCTAGACCCCAGATAAGAAGACACATTGCACATAAAATGTGTGCCTATTAAGATGTATCCCACCCCTGCAATGTATTTGAGAACCTCCTTCAACTAATCCCAAGGTTCTAAGGAGGACAAGCTGTGTTGTTTTTGTCTGGAGCACCACAAACACAACAGCTCTGTGTGCCACAGGTAGGCAGCCACAGCTTTCCTGGTAGACACCAGGAGCAAGTTAGCTGTCATCACTGAGAAGATGTGTTGTTGTTCCTCTGTTGCCCTCTGAGAGCAGCCTGACTTCTGCTTTTGCAGCTGCTCCACACATGCCCAGCCAAAAATATTGTCTGTATCTTCCCTGCCCCTTGCAGAGACTGAGAACTCCATTTCCAAAGCCACTCTTGATGACATGTGATGAGCACTGAAATCCAGACCCAGCAGAGGCACTTCCCAAACACCTCCTTCCAAGTCTAGGTTGCTAATTACAAACCTGCTGACAATCTTTTTTTTTTTCTCTTTCCTTCATGCTCTGATTGCTTGTAACTTGCTGGGATATTGGATTGGTGCTTGGCCAGAGTTTCTCTGGGTGACATGTAAAGCATAAACAGAAAGAAGAGAATACTGCTGGATTCTGTAAATATTTATTATGCACAATTCTGGCTTGGAAATTCAAGAAGCATATGGTTTTGTGTAGTGACATCCCCCCCACTTCTCCCCACACTCTTCCATGATTTAGTAAAAAGAAGAAATCTATGTTGGAAATAAAGTCTCATCCTGATACCACAGAATTGCTGGGGCTGGAAGCTCATCAAGTCCAACCATGAACCTAGCACTGCCAGGTCACCACTAACCCATGGCCCTCAGCACCACATCTCCATGGCTTTGAAACCCCTCCAGGGATGGTGACTCCACCACAGCCCTGGGCAGCCTGGGCCAGGGCTTGAGAGCCCTTCTGGGGAAGAAATTGTTTCTCAAATCCAACCTAAACCTCCTCTGGCACAACCTGAGGCTGTTCCTTTATGTCCTATCATGTCCTACTGTGTTCCATCATTTCAAGCCTTTTCTTCACATGGAGCTGACTCCTATAGCCCTTTCTTGGACAAGGCTCCCACTGACATCATTTTGGGAGCATTGCCTGAGCCAGGAGCTGCAAGAGGCAGCAGGGTCTGATCCTTGAGAGGTTATTTTAAAAGAAACACACTGCAACCTGAATATGTTTTGCAAATATTGAATAATTGGAGTCTGGGAAGCCAAGGAAAAATGAGGGCAGTGATGCAATGGGAAGGACATGGGGAAAGCTCTGCCAGGCTCCTCTTTCACCATTTTGGAAACAAATAGCTGTTGTGATGTCCTGGTTTTGCTGGTATACAATCAAGAGTGCAGCCATGGCCTACAGGCCAGTGGGTCAGCTAGGGCAGGTGGCCTGAGTTGGCTACAGGTGCATCCAATAACACAAACATCATGCTAGTTAGAAAGGGAGAAGGTTGCTGAGGGTGAGCAGTGTTCCTGCTCCCTCAACTCTCTGCTCCTGAGGACTTTATTGTGACCACCATACATTCATTAGGCTAAGTATAACTTTATATACTTTACTTTAGTGTTTCTGTCAGGTTTGTTGTTTCATTCAATCCATTTTCATTTCAACCTATGGCTCTCCTCTTCCCAATTCTCTCTTCCAGTCTGGGGAGGAGGTCACTGGGTGACAGAGCAACTTGTTATAGTTTGGACCTGGCTATGGGTTGCACACAGACAAGCAGACTATGTGGTTGTTTTGGTCTCCTGTTTCACAAAGCACCTAAGCAAGTGGTTAAGTTTCCAGTGCCCCTTACTTCAGCAGGGTTGTCTTCTCCAGCATGCCATCCTTTTGAGTGCTTTGTAGCAGAGAAATTAGATGAATCAATGTTTTGTTTGCACTTCCTATTGCTGTGCCCACTCAGACCTCACACTTGACAAGGGTTAGTTTGTAGCCTTCCTCAGCTCTTGGCACATCTTGGTTTGGCTATGTGATGCTCAACCTACTTCTGTAGGAGTTAATGACTGAATTTATGCTGTAGTGGTTACAGTGCTGTGTGTGCTTTGAATAACATGGCAGAAAATTGTAATGTAGGGAGCTGTGGAGGTGGGAAGAATTCTCCACCTTCCCTTAGGAGGCTGTGAATAAAAAAGCAGTATATTGGCTATAGCAGAATTATTGTTTTCTTGGTGATATCTTAGTTTACTTATTTTTCTGTCTGGCTGTTACCTAATTGATGGCTAGGGGCAGAGGACCATGTCAGAGTCAGAGCAGGTTGGAAAAGACTTTTAAGTCCAACCATTAGCCTAGCACTGCCAGGTCACCACTAAACCATGGCCCTCAGCACCACATCTACACATCTTTACAGTCTCTCCAGGGATGGTGACTCCACCACTGCCCTGGACAGCCTGGGCCAGGGCTTGACAACCCTTCTGGGGAAGATATTTTTCCTAATGGCCATCCAACCAACCCCCACCTGATTCCAACCTCCTTCCAGAGAGTTGTAGAGAGTGAGAAGGTCTCCCCTGAGCCTCATCTCCAGAGTAAACAACCCCAGTTTTCTCAGCTGCTCCTCACAACACTTGTGCTCTAGACCCTTCACCAGCTTCATTGAGGTGCTGGAACATGTCCAAGGAAGGGCAATGTCCTTCTTGGAGTGAGGAGCCCAAAACTGACCCCAGGATTTGAGGTGTTTCCTCCCCAGTGCTGAGTACAGGAGGACAATCCCTGCCCTAGTCCTGCTGGGCAGACTAGTGCTGGTCCAAGCCAGGATGCTGTTGGCCTTATGCATGAAGGGCTTCTACAGAAGCTTCTAGCTGCAGTGCTGCTTTTTTTTTCTTGAGGAGTGATGGACAGTGAGTGAGGAGCCTTCCCACAGGCATGCACTTATCTCCAGGTGAAGAGCAGCACAGGGTCCCAAGTCCTTGAAGGACAGAAGGTCTGAAGTTGCTTTAATTAAAGATTTCAAAGCTTCCCTCACTTTGTTCCTTCATGGTGGCCAGGACTGTGGAATTTGGGCATGGGTGTGCTGAAGTATTCATGTTGTTTATAGTGTGGGAAATGGGGAAGAAATGTGTTTTCAGTTTCATTTGATATATTCTGCATGCCTGAGGTTCTATCTTAAATTAAGTTTTCTTTGCTGCTCTGACAAAAAGTGAGACTTGGAAATGAAAGTCTATGAGTTAGAGAGAAAGCCAGAATAAAAACTGGATTATGTTTGCAAGGAACAAAAACATTGTTTATAAAGAGGAAAACTGAAGGGTTTATTTTTTTCCCTCAATACTGTCTCAGCTGAAATCTTTTAGTCAATATTAAACACTGAAGGAGAAAGAGTCAATCTAGTTTTAAATCTGGTGGAGTTGATTCCAATGTCCACTTCTATTCCAGTCTTGCTGAAAGTGGTGTGTAGTCAAGCCACTGGCCTCAGGCACAGGGTACAGTGAGTAAAGCCTTTTCTGGTGGCCTGTTAACAACCACCACCCTCTATTGGCCATGCTGTAGTAGCCTGTGAAGTAACAGAATCCTGTTGCTCCTGCTGAGGAGGAAACCATTTCATGCCAGCCACCCTCACCCCTGCAGAGAACATCATCTCAAATGAGATCAGAACTAACAACTCCCCCAGTTTGGACTGTTATCTCATTTACCACTTGTGTTTCATGGTTCCCCATCAATCACAGGCTGGTAGGGGTTGGAAGGGACCTCTGGAGATCATCTAGTCCAACCCCACTGTCAGAGCAGGTTCACCTAGAGCAGGTTGCACAGGGTGGTGTCCAGGTGGGTTTGGAATGTCTCCAGAGATGGAGACTCCACAAGCTTTCTGGGCAGCCTGGGCCAGGGCTCTGACACCCTCAAAGTAAAGAATTTCCTCCTTCTATTTGGCTGGAACTTCCTCTGTTCCAGTTTGTGCCTGTTAGCTCTTGTCCTGTCCCTGGGCACCACTAAGAAAAGCCTGGCCCCATCCTCCTGCCCCCATCCATGAAGTATTGCTCAGCGTTGAGCAGATCTTCTCTGGGTCTTTTCCAGGCTCCCCAGCCCCAGCTCTCTCAGCCTTTCCCCATAGGAGAGATGTTCTAGTCCCTCATCATTTTTGTAGCCCTTTTCTGTACCCTCTCCAGACATTTATGTATTTATTTATTGGAGGACATCATGATTTTTTTATATATATAAATCCTGATTATTTTTTTTAATGAATCCTTGGGTTTGGTTTTTCTTTTCAAGTAAAGAAAGGTCTCTCTCTCTCTCTCTCTCTGGACTACCTTCATCATGATACACTAGCTGCAACAACCTGTCCTAAACCCCAGCTGACATGTGGTCTAACAGTCCTCTTTGGGAGAGCCTTGGAAATGCTGACAATGACTAGAAAGCTGAGACAAAGACTAGCAAGAGGTAGATGAAAGCCTTTATATGGAAAAGAAATAAAAGCAGAAAACACAAAAACCACCAGAAAACAACAATACACACACAAAAAACAATAAAAAACCCAAACCCCAGCAAGCAACAACAAAAACAACAAGTAGCTGAATGAACAGAAGGTTTTAGTAGGCTTTGTATGAAAAAGGAAGCTTAATATTAAATGCTCTGGCCAAGTGGTGAGCTAATGTGACAGAATAATGTCAACTGGTGAATAATTAATCAGAAGAAAATAGAGCTGAGTGAGGATTCTTTGTTTCAGTGTTGAAAAGTTAATCTAAGGCTGGAAGAAAGCTCCACAGTCTAGGCTTTTCCCCACTTTTTGTTTTGACATCAGTCAGTGTTCTGCAGTGCCTCTTCCAAGCAGCCAGTAAATATTCTTTTCCATATGCATATGATGAAGGCAATGGAGCAGAGGTTAACCCCTCTTGGATCCCTGGGGACTCCTCTGCAGGCTGTCAGAAGACAAAGGAGTAGATGCTGTTGTTGGGAAAGCTGGATGAGTTCTGGGAGCTTCCCCAGAAGCCAAGATTTCCCTTCGTGAGCTACCATGCCAAGGAGCAAACGACACGTGAGGGGAAAGAAGAGATCTGCTCCAGCTTCAGTGCTGCTAGAAATCAGATCAGTCTTTCCCCAGATTTCATTTCCTTCTCTAATCTGGACCAATAGTTTATAATTGGTATCAGCTGATCAGCTGGCTCTCTCTTTCCATGGCAAAAGGAGCAAAGAACTTTGTCCTCCTCCTCTTAACTGTCCAAGAGATGACAGAACTTTGAAAGACCAAGTTCTCTATTACTTCTGAATGAAGTCTCTGAAAGATCCTCCTAGTCAAAACATTCTTTCTGCTATGCCTCAGGGAGGACCTTCTCTCTCTCTACAGCTACCTGAAAGGAGGTGGTAGTAAGGTGGGGTCTTTGCTCCCAAGGAACAAGCAGTGGGACAAGAGGAAACAGCCTCAAGTTGAGTCATGGGAGGTTTAGATTGGATATTAGGAAACATTTCTTCATTGAAAGGGTTATCAAGCCCTGGGCCAGGCTGCCCAGGGTCACCCTCCTTAAAAAGAGAGACTTCAAAGCCATGTAGATGTGCTGCTGAGGGACATGGTTTAGTGGTGACCTGGCACTGCTGGATTAACAGTTGGATTTAAAAGGTCTCCTCCAACCAAAACAATTCTATGATATTTTCAATAACTCCCTGAGACAAGGACCCATTTCTACCACATTGAACCTGAAAGCTGGAGAATTCCTGCTCCATGTCATTTCTAACAGGCTGCTGCAGTAGCCTAGGTCCTTTGCCAAAAGAAGAGCAACCCCTCCTGTTGCTTTGGGACCTCCAGGCTGGTAGGAGTAAAGAAGTCTCATGACACTGAAGGAAGGAAGTGCTGCCAGAGCAAT
The DNA here is from genome assembly GCA_013399015.1 of Galbula dea. Classification (NCBI taxonomy): domain Eukaryota; kingdom Metazoa; phylum Chordata; class Aves; order Piciformes; family Galbulidae; genus Galbula; species Galbula dea. The sequence continues at coordinate 41,817 of VWZX01009655.1, forward strand.
CTCTGAGGCTTCAAAGTTACTCTTGTGTGAGGTTTTACACCTCAGATATGCTCTTCTTGTTAGCTAACTGCAAGTGAGGAGAAATATTCTCTGCTCTGCATGTCCAAGAGCACGTCTCTGCATGAGAGGACCTCAGCAATGGCTTAAGGTCCTCTCAGAAGTCATCTCCACTCAGGAGGAATCTTGTTTACCCAAGTGCTTGCCTTAAGTTTGGAGGTTGCTCATTTCCTGCCACCCCTGGTGCTTATTTTCTTTTCAGCTAGATGAATTTTGCCTAACTTTTCTCATGCCATTTAACCTAAGGGATTCAAAGGAAGCAAACATCTGATAGAAGCTCTTTTATGGCCTGTGTTGTTTGGAGTTGTGAGGCTGTTGTCAGTGTTTTTCTTGGCATGACCCAGCCTCCTGCAGCACAGTGGTAGCTGGGAGCAGTACAAGACTTGTGATCTAGACCTCTGACCAACTTTGTTTCCCTTCTCTGAACATGCTTCAGCACCTCAATGTCCTTCTTGGAGTGAGGAGCCCAAAACTGAACCCAGGATTTGAAGTGTGCCCAGTCCAGGAGGATAATCCCTGCCCTAGTCCTGCTGCCACACTAGCACTGATCCAAGCCAGGATGCTGTTGGCCTCTTGGCCACCTGGGCATGCTGCTGGCTTGTGTTCATTGGCTGTTGACTAACACCCCCAGGTCCTCTTGCACCAGGCATCTTTCCAGCCACTCTGCCCCAAGCCTGGAGCATTCATGGGGAATGACTCAGGAATGTTGTGGCCCATCTGGATATCTGCATGGCTTTATGGAAACACTGTGCTGTCAGTCACCAGCTGTTGAGGAGCTTTCTGGACAGATTGAACTGGGAATGTGTTGCAGTGATCAGTGGCTACTCAGTTAATGTTTAGCCAATTGTCTCTAAAATGCCTGCTGAGAGAAGTGCCATCCAGAGGGACCTGGAGAAGCTGGAGAAGTGGCCCTGTGTGAGCCTCAGGAGGCTCAGCAAGGCCAAGGGCAATGTCCTGCACCTGGATCAAGGCAATCCTAGTTATCAGTACAGGCTGCAGGTTGAAGAGATGGAGAGCAGACCTGCAGAGAGATTTAAACTAGACAGAAAGAAGAAATTATTTACACTGAGGGTGGTGAGAGCCTGTCCCAGGTTGCCCAGAGAGGTGGTAGAAGCCCCATCCCTGGAACCATTCCAGGCCAGGAATTTGCCCTTTATTAGAAGCTCAGTGAACACCAAGAAACAGTGGGTACTTCAAACAAGACCAATTGTCACCAAGCAGCATTTGACTTATTGCAGGGATCCATCATTTCTTAAGGTGAATATTTTATCCCACCAAAAACTTGGCCACATGCATTTTAGTTCCAAATAGCTGTTCTCTCCCTGCCTAGCAGTGTTTGGAAAGCAAATGTTTGATTAGGGCATGGTTACCTTTTTTCTGCAGCACAGAAAATGTTCTTCAATTGCAAGGCATCAGTCCTGAGAAAGCCAAGTGTGCTTTGGGGGTTTGAATCCACACAGACATAGTCAGTAAGCAGTGATTAAGATCTTACAAATACTTCAGGAGCCCTTTGAACTTGTGTCTTGGGTAGGTCAGTGCATGCTAAATATTTTTATGAGTAGTTTTCTCTGTGTTTCTGCTTCCCTCTTCCTCCCACTCCTTTTACTTTGCCTGACCAAAATTCTCTCCCAAGTGCAGCTTTGAGGTATTTTGGGTAAAACACGTGGCATGCTCTGCATAAACTGAGAGGACAAGCCCATCAAGGCAGTGCAGGTTTAAGAGTGGTCATGCACAGCCCTGTGGCTATTCATATTAATATTACTAAGTTTGTATTTTAACATGATTTGTTTCCAATTTGTGGGTGAAGTAAGGAAAGGACTAAAGGCAGAGCTGCCAGTGCTCAGTGACTTGCATGCTTCACCCACAGAGGAGGTTTGCCTTGAGGGTCATGTCCAGGTTGCATGGGAACCACCATCAAATCTGACTTGTCTTCTCACAGAATCATTAAGGTTGGAAGAGACCTCTAAGATCATCAAGTCCAATCATCAACCTCTCACCACTAACCTTGATTCAAAGGGAGAGGTGTGATATCACCACCATGCCACTAAACCATGCCCTTAACTTCCACATCTACATCCAGGGCTGGTGACTCCACCACTGCCCTGGGCAGCTTGGCCCAATGCCTAACAACTCTTTCAGGGAAGAAATTTGTCCTAATATCCAACCTAAACCTCCTCCTAGTGGAACTTGAGGCCATTTCCTCTTGTCCTTGTTTTGAACCAAGTCATGGCAACATGAATCTAGGCTGTGAGCATCCTGTGTTCACTGAGGTGCTGGCTGTGGCTCAAACCAGGTCTGTAGTCCTCTGACCCAGATAGGTTGGTGTGTATGTAAGCAGAGAGGCAGACATTTCATCCTTGGTTCAACCAGAGAGGACAAGGAACCTCTTGAACTTCTTTCCAGCTTCAACCATCTCCAAGACCCACTTCCAAGTCCTACACCTCCAAGATCCCACTTGCAAGGATCAGGAAGCACAGCTCTAGGGCAACCTGGTTTCTAACCTTTGGTACCTTTGAGGTTTCCAGTATTTTGGGATCACAGAGAGGACACTGATGAGAAACAAATGAATCATTTCCAGTACCACATCCACCTGAGTGCTACTGCCAGTCCATGTTTCCAAGGGACCATGCTTTTCTGATTCTTGGGTCTGATTTGTCTCCAGTCCAAGGGATTCCAGCTGCAGATATGAAGCCCCTGGGAAATGGACTGGAAACAACTACAGTGATGGAGAAATTACTCTGAAATACCAGATCCTCTTGGAAATATCAGTTGTCTCCTAGTGGCCAAACAAGATGAATGGGAAATATTAGCATCTCTGCATCTCTTTCTTAGTTTATCACCTGTAAACTGTTGATACACTGTTACCTAATTGCAGTGTTATTACATCAATTAATTAGCCAGTAAAGAGGTGCTGTAGGAAACCCCTGAGGGAAGGGAAGTATGCAGTGAATAAGGCTTTGGAGAAAGTTTTTAGACTATGATAAAAAATAAAGTTTAAAATACTTTTGTTTTACCCAGAATTCAATAGAAATAAATATAAATATCAATCAAGCTTTAATCTGGAGGCCTGATTTGGCTTATTGTTTAACATAAGCTTAACATGATGATCTACTGCTGATTTATTGTTTAACATAAGCTTAACATGATGATCTATTGCTGATTTATTGTTTAACTTAAGCCTAACAAGATCATTTATTGCTGATTCATTTTTCAAAAGAAGCTTAACATTGTGATCTATTGCTGATGCTGAATTAATTTGAGTTCTGTTTCACTGGTTGGGTTTGTTTGTTTTTTTTTCCCCCTCCTTTTTTTTGTGTTTGCAGGAAAATAGTAAATATTTAGAGTTTGAAGCCTGTTGGGTTTCATATAACCATAATAATATATAATTTTATATATTATTAAGGACATTGCTTTACTCATGTCTTGCTATATATGTTACTTTTTTCTCTTGAAGCCATTGCCATTTGCATTCTAACAGCTCTGCTGCTTTCCTGCTTTTATTCTGTAAAAGAAAAACTAGAGGGAAGTAATGTGTCTGCCATTCTAAAGGCAGAAAATCAAAGCAGGTAGGGCAGCATTAGCACTTCCCTGGTCACCAGAGCTTTGTGTATTCAGTAGATAAATAATTCTCAGTTGGGAGACATGGTTATTCTGGAAAAGGGAGGGGGGGAAAAATGGCAATTTTATTTTTAGGAGCCTCAGATGCTGATTTCTAGAGCATCAAGGAAGTATGTAATATAAATCTCTGCAGGCTTTGCTTCTTCAAAGCATTCATTTTTTGTTTGACTGCACAGTGAGTGTACATCAAGAGAGCAGCAGTTTTAACCTCCATGTCCACAGCTAACTCTCTTCCCTAGTCAGATAAACTGGGAAATTTTGCCTCATAATTTCTTTAGCCCAAATGAAGTTCAGAAGTGGACCAGGGGCTCACAGTCCTGGAAAAAACTCTATATAAACATAGATCCTGAAGATGTTTAAAGTGTATAGCTGAAACTAACAGGGCAACCCAGAGTGATGAGCCTGGGTTAGGGGTTTGTTGATATGACAAAAGTTTCACATATTGAGGAAAAATAATTACAAAATAACTTTATCAGGGTGGGGGGAGCAGGGGTTCTGTTTTCTTCAGCATTCTGTAAGAAAGAAACATCTAGATGTGGTACTTAGGAACATATCCCTATTCCAAGAGGGATATGGAAGTGCTGGAGCGAGTCCAGAGAAGGGCCAGGAGAATGCTCAGAGGGCTGGAGCACCTCTGCTATGAGGACAGACTGAGACAGTTGGGGTTGTTCAGACTGGAGAAGAGAAGGCTCCCAGGAGAGCTTCTTGTGGCTTTCCAGGATCTGAAAGGGGCTACAAGAAAGCTGGGGAGGGACTTTTTAGGAGGTCAGGTAGTGACAGGACTAGGGGGAATGGATGCAAACTAGAGGAGGGGAGATTTAGATTGATATGAGGAGGAATTTCTTCACTGTGAGGGTGGTTAGACACTGGAACAGGTTGCCCAGAGAGGTTGTGGAAGCCTCATCCCTGGAGGCTTTTAAGGCCAGGCTGGATGGGGCTGTGGGCAACCTGATCTAGTGGGAGGTGTCCCTGGCAGGCAGGGGGGTTGGAACTAGATGATCTTTAAGGTCCCTTCCAACTCTGACCATTCTATGATTCTGTGGTTTAGTGGCATGGTGGTGATGGGTTGATGGTTGGACTTGGTGATCTTAGAGGTCTCTTCCAACCTTAATGATTCTGTGACTGAAAGAGAGGAGAAAAGCTGAAGCTGCTCTTCACTCTAATTACAGTTATAAGCTTCACTCAGATATTTGTTAACAATGAAAGTTGCACTGTAGGTAAATTATTTAGTTTAGGTGAATAAGTGATGCTGTTCTAGTTGTAGATGAAGGGCTATGACCAATTCATTGTACACTCTGATTCTTGTGCAGGGATTAAGAGAACAAAGCTCTTTCCCTAGGAGATCTCCTGACTAGCTTTCCTGTGCTTCTGTGTTAACTTCATCACTAGCCTCTTTTGGAGCAAGAAGGACAATGCCTAGACTGTTATCAAATGCAAAACATGAGCATGTGTGAATGCACAAAGTGAGAAATGTTTGTGGAGTGATGGCAGTATTTACCATTCTTTTTTCTTTATTTTTTTGGCACTGCCAGAGATCACAAGTGGGAATAACTGATTTTTGGCTTAACTGTTGCTGTGAAGATCTGGGGAGGGAATGAAGCAGTTTATTGTGCTGTTTTCCTGAGGAATATACATTCCTCTGTCTTCAAGTCATCTTTTGTTTCCTTTGTAATTATCACACCAAGCTCAATTTGTTTTCCTTTTCCTGGGGTGATGGGGTGAGCACACATTTGTGACTGGCTTTGGTGAATAAACTATTCATGTGCAGAATTTCTCCCTCCTCTGTGGTTAAGTGTTGCTGTTCAGGCTCTCTATTGCCAGCCCCCAGCTCTACCTTCCATCTTCCACAGCAACATGCTAGATGATTTATTTTGAAAGATCAGAAGCACTTGGTTTGGGTTAGTGGAAAGAAATGTGAGCTCTGAGAGGCAGTGCTCCCACAGGGCTCTCCTCTTCTTTCTGGGGGAGGGGAGATGCCAAGGAAGACCCAATGTGGTTCCACAGGAGTACAATGTGAGGAAGGAGAACCTGGTGCCACTGAGAAGTGCTGGTGTTTGAAGGCTGCCACCTTTAAATTTAGTTGTGGGTGCCTGGCTGAACCTGAACTTTGCAGTTCAGAAGTGGTGCAGCATTAAGTTGAGGTGGGACTGCAGAGCTGTGCACAGAACAAGCTGCCTTGTAGAAGTGTGGCATAGAAGTCATCTGAGCAATTTTTCAGTCAGACTAGCAAATTTATACTGGTTTTACACTGATACTGGATTCAAGGGTTTGGGTGGGCTTGTTTATTTTCTTTTCAGCTCCTTCTAGAAATGGCCTGATACTTTCAGAAGGAAGAATTCAGATGTTGTTGCCACTGATGTAGTAACCCCACCTTAATAGGCAGGTTTCAGCATAAGGATGAGTGGAACTAATTCATTCTTGTTATTGTCAATACTGTTGGGAATTAGGGTCATGAAACATGTCCTACTTACTGCTTTCTGCCAAAGGAGAAGGTGCAGACTTGACTGGGTGATACTTAGTGACTGTTAAGAGCTGCAACATGACCTGAACATGTCACTCCTGTATCTTCTCTGATGTTAAACACATTGGCTGTGCTGCTGATGCCCCTTGACTCTCCAGCATGCTTTGCTGGAAGCAGGGACACAAGGAATGTGCAAGCAAACCAACAATCACTTTGCTATCCAACTCTTTTACAAGCCTTTTAATGACACTGATTTTCATTTTCTTCCTCTGCTTCAGTGCAACTCAAAGCCATTAGCAAAAAATTTTGAGCTACTTAGCTGCTGTAATAGTGCCTGACCATTCAGTGTTAATCCATAGCAGCAAAGAGTATCCAAGGAGGAAGTCTTTTGGTTGCATGACTGCAGTTTCTTCCTTTTCCTTTTACAAGAAGCTGTAATTTCAAATAAAGCCATATTTCCCAGCCTAAACAATTCAATCTGCACAATAAAGCAATGCAGGGTTGTTTTGTCTTGTTTTTCTACCTAAAACTCATCCAGCTTTCCAAACCTTACCACAGAGAAGAAAGCTTTTATTGCTGGGGACCTAACACTTTAATTAGTATTTAAATATTTGTCCTTAAATGTTAGGAGTTAAATACCTAAGAAGATATTTAAGAGGTCTAGTTGAGTCAATGTGTTGACATAACAAACCATGTTAAAATATTAGAGTTTCATGTTAAAATATTAGAGTTTCTGGTTAGTCCTCTCTGTGCCAGGGATGATTAGGACACACTTAAGAGGTGACATGAAAGCCATCTGGTCTTTGCTTGACCTCCTTGGTGGAGCTGGACACTGTTGTCTTTGTTAAGCAAAATGCAAGGTATCACTGAAATGTGAGTGATTGATTGAACTCCCAGTGAGTAATTACTTCTATTGTACTTCTGGAGAGCAAAAAAATCTCTCTCTCAAGTTCCTTGGTCCTCTTCATCTTGGGAAGCTTCTACTAGGGGTTGGGTTTTGTGTTTCCTTTGCCTGGAGCTAACTTTCTCTTCCAGTTGAAAATGTCCCTGAAGTTAACAAGTGTCTCTTGGGTTTTTCTTTGCTTTGTGTGTGTTTGTCTGTTTGTTTGTTGTGTCTTTCATCCCCTACAGTGTGAAAGGAGCAGATGCTGGCAACGTGATCAGACTGTTTGTACCAGACATTGGGATGTTCATGGCTAGCCTGACGATATGGCTCCTCTGCCGCAACATGCTCCAGAAGCCGCTGACGGAGGAGGCAGCACAGTGCAACATGCAGTTTGAAACAGAAGAAATGGTATCAAATGCACATTTCTCTCTGCTGTGCCTTTAGCTGACAGTCAGCTCTCTGAGATCTGCTCTGAAATGCTTTCAGGAAGTATGTTGGAAGTTGAACTTAACTTGCAGGGAACTAAACAATTGTTTCTGGAGTGGAAAAGCTGCGGTTGTTATCTCGAGATACAACAGGACACATGGGGAATGGATATAAGCTGAAGGAGGGGAAATTTAGGCTAGAGATTTGAGGGAGGTTCTTTACCCACAAGGTGGTGAGGCACTGGAACAGGTTGCCCAGAGAGGTTGTGGCTGCCCCATCCCTGGCAGTGTTCAAGGCCAGGCTGGATGTGGCCCTGGGCAACCTGGTCTAGTGAGTGGCATCCCTGCCCATGGCAGGGGGGTTGGAACTAGATGATCTTTAAGGTCCCTTCCAACCTGAGCCATTCTATGATTCTGTGAAGTAGAGTATGAGAAGTGGTAGATGTGCTGTTGAATTTTTCCAGTTATTTTAAGTTCAGAAATGGTTCTGATTGTCCATCACAGTTGTTTCTTCACCAGAGCTGCTTGTTAAGTCTGAAAAGATTCTTTGCTGCATACATTGCTGAGTTTCATAGATGACATTTGGATTTCCAAACTTGTTATCCAAGAGATTATCACAGAATGGTGAGGAATGGAAGGGACCTCTGGAGATCATCTAGTCTAACCCCCCTGCTAAAGCAGGGTCACCCACAGCAGTTTGCCCAGGGTCACCTCCAGCTGCCTTGGGAATCTCTCCACACAAGGAGACTCCACAACCTCTCTGGGCAGCCTGGGCCAGGGCTCTGACACTCTCACACCAAATAAGTTTCTCTTCCTGCTCAGGTGAAACCTCCTGGCTTCCAGTTTGTGCTCAGTGCCCCTTGGCCTGTCCCTGGGCACCACTGAGCAGAGTCTGGCCCCAGCCTCTTGTCCCCAGCCTTGAGGTCTTGCTGAGCCTTGAGCAGCTCCCCTCTGGGGCTGCTCTTCTCCAGGCTAAGCAGCCCCAGGGCTCTCAGCCTTTCCTCCTCCCTTCCAGAGATTCTCCAGTGCCCTCCAGCAGGTCAACCCCTAACCTCTCCTGGTATGTGAGGTTATTCCTCCCCAGGTGCAGGACTCTACACATGTCCTCGTTGAACTTCACTAGGTTCCTCTCCCCTAACTCTCAGCCTGTCATCAGAAATGACTCTTAGGAGAAGGGAAGAGAGGTTGTGTATTCCATTCATGGAAGGTGTTAATGAAAAACATGGTCATTCTGACTGAGCTTGGGGATAACTTTTGGGAATGTCATAGCTGGAAGTGTTGCTGTGTGTTTTAGTAGAGGGAAGAAGACTGGCAGAGTTCCTGAATGCAGCAGAATCCACTGGGAGAGGAGGGAGACAATTTCATAACATAAAAAGCCACAGTGGGAATTCAGCTCAGAGTGCTGAGAAATTTTGCTGCTAATCTTAACATGGTTTTTGTCAGACTCTCTACCATGCCTTGGGTCTCATTTTCTGTCCTTTATCTATGGAATGAATGGGTCTGTGTTGGTGGTTTCTTTCTCTTTGTTTTACTCTTAAAGCTCTGTTTTTAGGAGAGACAGTTTCAATTGCTTGTTTCATATAGAAATTACACTTTGAAGTACTTAGGGGGCTCAGCTGCCTATTTTGGTGCTACTCTAGAAAGGGTATAAAATAGCCTCTCTTGATGTTGCCTGGACTGTGGTGTTGCCAGAAGCTGGTCAAGTTACTAGCACGTGAGAGATCAGTATCAGGGCTGTGCTTTAGGCTGCTGTTGTAATTCTTAGGGGTTCTCCTGGCAGCTGAGGATTGCCTGAAGACTGCAGCTGTTGGCTTACATGTTGGAGGACCTGGTGGTGTCAGATTGAGGAGCATACACAAAGTTTTGGTGTGTCTTCTGGAAGCTGGTTTTATCAGCTTTAAAGCTGCTTTGTGGTTGGACCTGGGAAAATGGATTTAGCAGCAGGCTAGAACCTGGGGCTGCACCCAGAAAGGGAGATGTTTGAAGTATTAAAGAAGTGTGGCTAATCAGAATCAGAATGGTTTGGGTTGGAAGGGAACTTTCAAGGTCATCTAGTTCCAGCCTCCCTCCACTGACAAAGGAAATCTTCCACTAGCTCAGGTTGCTCACAGCTCCAGACAACCTGACCTGGAATGGTTGCAGGGATGGGACATCTCCCACCTCTCTGGGTAACCTGGCACAGGCTCTCACCACCCTCAGTGTAAATAATTTCTTCTTTCTATCTACTCCAAATCTCTCCTTTTTTAGTTTCAAACCATCAGCCCTTGTCCTGTCTCAACAGGCCCTGCTAAAAAGTCTGTCCCCAGCTTTATTCTAGGCCCCTTTAAGTACTGAAAAGCTTCAAGAAGGTCTCCCTGGAGCCTTCTGTTCTCCAGGCTAAAGAACCCCAACTCTCTCAGGCTGTCCTCACAGCAGAGAGCTTCCAGCATTCAGAACATTTCTGTGTCCTCCTCTGGCCCTGCTCCACCAGGTCCATGTCTCTGCTGTGCTGAGGACTCCAGATCTGGCCCCAGCACTGCAGCTGAGGTCTCCCCAGAGCAGAGCAGAGGCAGAATCCCCTCCCTGCCCTGCTGGCCATAGTGCTGGGGATACAAACCAGTACATGATTGGGTTTCTGGGCTGTGAGCACACACTGCCAGTTCATGCCCAGCTTTTCACCCACCAGTACCTACAGGTCCTTCTCCATAGGTCTGCTCTCCATCCCTTCATATCACAACCTGTTAGCATGTTTTGTGTTCAGCCTGACTCTCCTAAAAGAGTTGTTTTTTACCAAAGTAGACTTTAACAGGCTTGTTTGAAGTCCTTGATCTCCTGGATGGTAAGCACAGATGTTCATAAACCAGGAGTGATCTGATGGCAGAAGCTCAGAAGGAAAACAAAGGAGCATGCTTAGATTCCTTTGAATCTAGATGATGATGATCAGATACTTTTCATTTGGTTCAGAGGTGAGCCTGAGCCTGGACTCTGAGTCCAAGGCATCTTACTCTTGTGGAGAGAATGGCTGCTGGCTTCCAAGACAGGGTTCACTAGTCACTTGCCTGGAATGCAAGTTAAAAAACTGAGCTAACCAAAGCTGATTACATAGCACAGATTGTAGCTTTAAATTGGGCTGGTCCTAGACTGGCTACCTCAAGGCAATCAATCCACTAATGATCCAGAATACTCCACCAAGGAAGAATGGCAGGGGGAGAAGGAGGAGAAAGCTTTGGTTGCCCAAAATCATTGATTTTGGGCAAATAGATATCTGTATAAATCTATTTTTACCTCTTCATATCAAAATACAGTGACTCTTACTGATGTTCTGCAAGCTGTGTGTATTAGAGAGTATTTAGTGAGGAGAGCAGCTGGGCTTAGATTAAGTGACACCCAAAACTCTTATCACAGGCATTTAAAAAGAAAATAGGGGTAATAGTTACTGTTGTGTGAGGTGATTCCCAAAGCTTTAAGGAATTCTTGTCTTCACAACTGAAGTGATGAGCCTGCATCAGAAGAAGCTGCCTGGCTTTTAAAGGTGGAGTGAGCTGGAGAGTGGAAAATGAAATTCCTCTTCAACACATTTTTTCCAAACTTCAGCTTTCTCTTTCTAGGTGTCTGCACATAACATCCTGGAATCATTCCTGCTAGTCAGGAGGAGGCTGCAGCAGCAACTGAGTCTGCTAGAAATATGTATTTGGCAGGACTGACTGTAAGGAACCTAATGCATATGCAGAGCATGCAGCTGAGTGTCTGAGTTTGGGAGAATATTGGCATGATCTGAAAGGAGTCCAAACTATGTGGGTTTCACATGATAATTTTCAGCTCCTCCTTTGTAGAGTATATGGGGAAAAGGGAAAAGTAGGTGCCCAGTTCTTTGAATTCTGCAGGAGCTGGCTGATGCCTGTGGATGGGTGTTGGTGCCACTCTCTGCTAATGCTGCTAACTCCAAGGAAAGAGCAAATGTGAAAGGAATTGCAGCAAGAACTGCCCAACAAACAAGTGCTTCAGGAGTAGTGTTGAGCTTGGTGCTGTGTCTCCAAGGGAAATAGTTTGTCAGAGCAGTCCTGTAGCCAATTCCAGACTTAAAGAGCTTTTGCTGAGTCCCTGCCACCAGTCATTGGAGGTTCACGCTATGAGATTTTGTTAAGGATACATCAGCTGATTCAGACAGGCACAGCAGAAACAGAAGAGAGGTGGTCTTCAGAACCAAAAGAGAGGTGGTCTTCAGGCTTCAGCCTAGCCACAGATGGCTCTATAAATCCAAGAGCTCAGCAGTGTGACTTCCAGGCAAAACCAGAGGGGGTTTGTCTTGCAGCTTTACCCTTTTTTGCATGGCATCGTTTACACTGAGTGATTTTTTGACCTCTTTGCTTTTGGGGGAGAGTGAAGAGTACTATGGAAATAGGCTTAATTAAAACAACAAAAAAAGAATGGTTAATCTATCTACTTCTTCCAAAAAGTATGTTAGTTGTTTTAAAACTGCTAAAAGGGACCTTTGCAAGGCTCTGTGTGGATCCATCACGTTTCAGCTGCTGTTTGGGCATGCTGCTGGAGTTGAGGAGCAGTTAGTGCTACTCAGTTGTGTGCTGTACCTCATCATGGCAGTAGCCTCCAGAATCCAGCTGTGAAGGATCAGATTGCTCCTGGATTGAGATGCAATTGAAAAATCAGAATAAAATAGGATCAGAATCCAAATTAAGGACAACAAGGACTCATTGAAAAATGGATGTCCTTCTTTGTTCCACTGCATTCAGCTGTAAGGGAAGCAGATCTCCATCAGAAAAGTGGATTCTACAGAGCAGAACTGGGGGGAGGAGGAGACTGGAAGGCAGGGAGAGACTCTCAATTATTTGTAAGTAACACTATCCCAGGAATAAGCAAAGAGTGTGGTTTTAATTAACAGTGAGTCATGAAGGAGGGAAGGTCTGCCAGATACCAGGCTGCAGTCCAACTCATTACCACCCCTAAATGGTTGCACACTTGGAGCAAATGTGTCTGCAGGCTCTTTTTATTAGGGGCTCTGAAAATTTAAAGCAGGTGAATTCAGCTGGAGATGAGCCCAGATTGCAGATACTGAAAAGCACAATGCCAGTCAGAAGGTGTTAAAGGTGGAAGAAAATGAGAAAGAACAGTTAACTCTCAGCTGCAGCTGAAGGTATGACACTTCTGATCTGGTGCAGATGGTGGTTTATGTGCCAAAATGCAGATAAAGTGTATAGAGAATCATTAAAGTTGGAAGAGATCTCCAAGATCATCAAGTCCAACCATAGCTATGGTCTGAGAGGTGTTAGAAAGGAGGTAGCTTTTTCTTGAGACTGTGGAGGAATTGCCTAATAGTCTAAGTGCTGGTGGCAGGGAGGAAAATCCTTCTGAGATGGACCAACTGAAACTTCAGAGGAGGTGTTGGTCTTACCTGAAAGATGCAGTTGTAGTCTCCAATGTGACTTCCTCCCATGAGCTTGCTCACTGAAGCTTGTTTCTCATCCATGCTCTTCTAGAAAGCAAGTGGGACCACTGGGTCTGTACTTTGTCCCATAATGGGAGGCAGGCATGATCCCAGAGCCTCCACCCCTCCTCTTCTCTGTGAAAGGCAGGGATTTGGTTGGGATCTCAAAAAGGAAAAGGAAAAAAAATTAAGAAAAAGGAGGAAATTGGTTTAAAACAAAGTAAAGTTTGGGAAGAACATGAGGAGAGCTTGGCTTGGAGTCAAGATATTAGACTGGAGTCAGGAGGACCAGCATGATTCTCACTTTGGCCACAAACTTGGTTTGTGTCCTCAAGTCTAATACTTCATCTGTCTCTTGGCTTCTGTGTCCCTTGGCAAATAGGAGCAAGAAAAATGCTCCATTTCCTAACTTTCTCTTTCCAAACAGTGGCAGGACTATTTCTCCTTCACCTACACTGGGCAAGTAGCACATCAAGAGCTCTCTTTTGGTCCAGGTCCAAGTGTAACTGTAGTACCTACCAGACAGGATAGATAGTCTCCAGTCTTCATGTCCAGAGAAGGGCAACTAGGGCTGCTGAGGGGTCTAGAGCACAGGTCTTATGAGGAGCAGCTGAAGGAACTGGGGTTGGTTATAGCCTGGAGAAGAGGAAGCTCGGGGGAGACCTCCTCACTCTCTACAACTACCTGAAAGGAGGCTGGAGCCAGGTGGGGGTTGGTCTTTTCTCCCAGGTTACCAGGGATAAGACAAGGGGAAATGGCCTCAAGTTGCACCAGGGGAGGTTTAGAGTGGACATTAGGAGAGATTTCTTCCCAGCAAGAGTTGTTAGGCATTGGCCCAGGCTGCCCAGGGAGTGGGTGGAGTGACTGGAGGTGTTCAGAAACATGTGGATGTGGTACTTAGGGACATGGTTTAGTGGCATGGTGGTGACAGGTTGACAGTTGGACTTGATGATCTTGGAGGTCTCTTCCAAACCTTCATGATTCCCTGTTATTCTGTGATTCTGCCTTTGAGAGCTCCATGCATCTCATGCCTTGTCCAAGGACTTCCCATTGCCCATTTAGACCAGTATCTCATCCTGAAAGCAGCTGGTACCTCCTGGATAAAGGCAGTCAGCAAATAAGAGAACACCCTTTTACTCCATCACCAGCATTACAATGTATCCTGATCCCTCCCAGTGAGAGACTGGCTTTAATCCCTAAAACATGTGGTTTCAAATCCCTTCCAAAAAATGTTCTTTTTAATTAGAGCTACTCTGGATAATCTTGTTAAAACATATAATTATGCAGACCCTTTTAAAACCTCATTAATATCTTGGCTTTGGTGGTCTAACAAATCAAGGACTTCCCCAATTTAATAAGTTCTGTCTGATTTTACTTTAAATGTAGCAGTCTTTATGGCAGGTCCCTTGTATTACATGTTCTCAACCAGAGTGAGATGGCTTAAGGGAGATCAAATCTGTTTATTATCTTGCATGTTTGCCCTTTTAAAGGTAAGAAATCCCTCTTCTTTTTTTTTTTTCCAGCCCTTTCTTTTGTCATTGTCATTCCTCTCTTCCTGAACTAGCAGTATTTCTGCACTATTCCCTCAAGCTAGAGGGAAGATCAATGCCTCAGCATTTCAGGCAAGCTCTTACTGTTGATTTAATTGATTTTGTGACATTATTAGATTCAGAGATTGTTGGGTTAGATAGTTCTACTAGCATGTCACCAACTGGATGTCCTGTATGATGTGTTCAGCTTAGAGCTCAGCTCTTGGGAAAGATCTGATCCTAGAATCATGATGGTTGGAAAAGACCTCAGAGATCATTGAGTCCAACCATCCACCCAACATTACCATGCTCACCACCAAGCCAAGTCCCCAAGCACCAAACCTACACCTCTTTTGAACTCTTCCAGGGATGGTGATTCCTGTCCTAGTGCTTGTAGTTGCTTGCCATTTTTCTTGTCTTCAGATGCAGAGATCTCCTTTGAGCTGTTGACAGTGGTGCCCATCACCCTGTCTAGATGACCATCCCATTTTTCTTAAAGCCTGTGATGGGTGTATATTTCCTAAGATGATTTCTTGTTTTATGCTTGTCTTAATTCAGTTTTATTTCACCCATATCAAACACTTACCTGAATTAACTCTCACTGACTTGGGAACCTTTGTCCTTATTTCTCTAAACAGCTTCTTCCCATCTACAACGACTTCTTCAGTACTGGCTTCTTTTCAGAGGTAGCATGAAAATAATGCTATTATGAAAATAATTATTCAGAAATAATGACTATTATGGGAAATACTACATGTGGTGAAGAGGGAAAAAGAACTTCTTGGAGAGTGCTGGAACTTCTTGGCTTCTTTTTAGCTTCCTGATGACAATTCTTTTATTCCTCCTCTTTTTTCCTTCTCATTGTTGCCTCTATTTACCATGACATTGGTTTACCTTTTCTAATGACTTCTACATATTTCTTTGGTTTTGACCTCTGGAGACCTGATCCAAACCCAGTTGGCCTCAGTGTGCACTGGATATGGTGTAAGTAGGATTAGCTGCCTTATTTCTGTGGTTTAAAGAGAGTTGTTGAGGCTCCCTTATCGCTTTGCTCGTGATGTTTGTAAGCAGTGAAGTTTGCCAGACCTTCCCCTGCTGCCTCCCTGAGTAACAATTCTCATGCATCTCCTCTTAACAAGGGTCAAGAGTTTACAAGTTCCATTAGCTTCTTGGTTTGATGCAGATGTCTTTGGATAAGCCTTAACACAAATGTGGAATTACACACACTAAGCGCCTCATGCATGCTGCAGTGCACGAAACCATCGTGTGCTCCTGGTTTGGTTTGAAGCATGACATGATGGCATGCTTCTTGTGGCAGCTCTTCACTGGAGTCACTGGTTTGTCCTTCTAACAGTCTTCAATTCCAAAGTTTGAGATCCAGAGGTGTTAACCAGGAGATGAAAGTCCTGGAATGCTGTTGCCTTTGAACAGCCTAAGTGATGAATAGCACAGTACAAGAAGGAGTCTCTTGGGTTATGGAGTACAACTAGCAGCTGGATCACACAGTTCCCTCTGGCAGGTAGGCAGCACCATCTTAAAAGCAGGGCAATTGTTTTTCATCCCTTTGCTCCTGACAGGACCCTGTTGTGTAATTTTGCTCTTCTGGTGGTTAGAAAACATCCAATTTAGATTATAGATGTGTTCATAACTGCCTTAGAACTCTAATTCTTGTGCTCTTTTGCTTCACCATACAGTTTCTTTCTCTGGCATTTGTTTCCCTTAATATTTTGGGAGAAAAAACCCCCATATTTCTTTAAAAGTTGTTCTGTAAAACAGAAACAGCCAAGTAATTTTGGATCCTCTTGTAGATTAGCTGTCCCATTCTCCTGTGTATCCCAGTAGTCTGTGGCTTTTCAGGGTGGTGGATACCCAAGCCACTTGGCAAATAACCAGGTTCTATACTACAAATAACCACAGCTCCATGGTTGGGTTATTGATGATCCTTCTTTAGCAACTGGATATTTCTTGGTCCAGGAATTACTCCACATGGGTGCTGTGCTGCTTCACATAGCTGCTCTATCTCCTTTTTAGAGGTTGTGCTGAATTGTGCCTTGTAGTCATAACCCAAGTCCTTTGCACTATAAAAACATGTTTAATCATCTCAGGCCAAACCACCAAAGTCTGCCTGTGAGTTCCCTTCTCTTCTGCATTTGGCTTCTATGCCTGACAGCTTTTTTGAAGTCAAGATGTGAAACATCTCTTATTTCCATCTTGGCCAAGTGAGGCTTGTGCTGAAATCACTTGGTGTTTGCTCAGGTGTGATAGGTATGTTGGGAAGTGAAATAATCTTTGGCCTCCTTCAGTACAATCTCTATTGTATGGAGGAGTTAAGGAGTTGCCTTCCTCTTATCCTGCTTCAGAGCTGTGCTTGGCTTTATTAATCTGACTTTTTAGTTTTCATTTCCTCTGAATCACTAAATGTCTCTGTCCTTCTGTGCTTCCAGTAAATAGCTGGCTCCTTTTGTGGAACCAGTGACTCTTTCCCATGGGAGATCTTCCTGGGGAAGTAAAGTACTCTCCCAAATACTGGAAGTTATTCTTGATGGTCCATCCCTGAGGAATCTAGCTGATACTCTGTCTATAGAGTAGGTCTTTAACCTTTCTGTAGGCCTGTAACCCAAGCTTTAGCAGCTTGAGGTCTATCAGTGGGGAAGTTTTTCATTCAGATCTACAGGATTTAAAGTTAGTTTGGGGTTTTCCTTTTCAGTGGTTCAGTTGAGTAATACAAATGTTTAGATTTCTCTTTAAATCCCCAAATGCCTTGATTTCATTGATGTCATAGAATGTCCTGGGTTGGAAGAAAGCCACAAGGATCATGGAGTCCAACTCATGTCCTCTCTAGAATCAAAAAGGCAATAAATGAGCAAATTTGTGTTCTTCAGACACAACACCATCCCATGTAGGTACACAGCAAGGAGTGTCCTGAGGCAGGAATGGGATTTAGGTTGGGATTAAGTCTTCCTGTTAGTAAATACATCTCTGAGCCTGAGGCTATCTTTGTGCAGTAGTGTTTATACTGTACCAGATGAAACATTTAAAAGTTGGATGTTGTTAATAAAGCAGCCCCCAAAGTAGCTAATGGACATTCTGGCCCTGGCCACATAGTAACTGCCACAGAGGCTGTACTGTTCCCTTGCCTGTTCTCTATCTCAATTTGGCAGTTAAAGAAAAAAAAGAAACCCAAGTGTTGTACAATAAATACTCCTGGGACTTCTATGCAATTGCTGAAAAAAACCCTAAACTGCATTTAGTTTGTTTATAGAAAGTCCTGGGGCCCTGCTCTGCAGAGCAAAGGTCATGGAAACACATGTTTATGGCTTCACAAATGCTCTATACTCCTGGAATGGAGAAGTTTATTTGATTTAATCAGCATCCACAGGGATCCTATAATTGCATAATAAGTAATTTATTATGGAAGCAAAAGTATTTTTCTAACTGTAGTCTGTGGAGCAGGGGTTTGTAGCTTTAGACTAATCCACACAGTAAAAGGAGATGGAGTGGAGTAATGGAGTTCTGTGATGGACTTGTCCTTGCATGGCCACCTCAGCACCAGAAAGTCTTGCAACAGGCATGTTATCACCATGTTGGGTGTAAAAACTGTTCACTGGTTGCCTGCCTTCAGCAACCTGAGGTGGTCAATGTGAGAAACTGGAAAGCCATCCCAGATAATCCAGTTGGTGGATGATAACTATGAGTGAGGGAAGCCAGAGGTTGGCCTCTTGACATACACTGGAATGTGGCCTTTCAGCTTCTTGACTTGTAGATGTGTGTAGATGTAGCTCAGAGGAGGTCTCTGCATCTGAAGGCCAGAAAAATGGCAAGGTGCTAGCAACTACAAGGGCTGGGACAGGAGTCAGCATCCCTGGAAGAGTTCAGAATATGTGGTGCTTGAGGACATAGTTTAGTGGTGAGCATGGGAGTGTTAGGTGGAAGGCTGGACTTGATGATCTAGGAGGTGACTTCACCTTGGATACTGAATTAGAGCCAGATATGTTTGGATACCAAAAAAATATCAAAGCCATAGTTGTTGAGCTGCCACCATAGTCTTTTCACTGAAATAATCAACTGGGTCCTGCCTTTCTGGTTGATGTTCCTCAGCAAATCTCACTTTTCAGACCCTTACCCATGAACCTTTTCTTGGACTTTAAATGCAAAACCTAGAACAGGGCAAAAGTAGGAGTGATCCAAGACAGAAGAACAAGGGCTGAAATAAATGGACAGGTAACTGATTGGTGACTGAAAGGTGTTTGGGAGAGAAAAAAAAACACACTAAGCAAAGGGTGAGGGAGTGAAGGAGAAGTGGTGAGATCAGCTGGTGGTGAAATAAAAGGAAAGTGAGTGAGAGAGAGAAGCAGTGAAAGCTTGAGTGACCTGCAGCAATTTAACAGGGAAAATGAGGCCAGAAATGGACACAGTGGAAAGAGGAAAAGAAGGAAATGTGTCAAGGCTCCTCATGCTTGAGCAGTTTGTTAGGATTTGGCAGTGGCCTTCACCATCTCCATCGTATCTTGGAGGCCAGAGGAGGTACAGAGCTATTGAGTTGTGCAGACTAAATCATCAAGCCATGTTGAGAATCTGCAGGAATAGCAGGAGAGCCACCCAGAGATACACTGTATGGGAAAATGAGTCATTCAGAGACAGGTAGGTTTAAAAAATAAAGGTTCTTTTTTGAGGCAGGTTCTCACTTGGTGTAACAGGCACTGATCTGAACTAGGTTGGCTAACCTTAGTTCTGGCCAAGCAGTAGCTCTCTGTGTGAAAGGCAGAAACAGAAACTATTGGTATTTTGCATCAGAACAGCAGTTTCATATTTATTGGTGACATTTGGCAGCCAAAAGATTCCACACCACCAGATAAGACTGGAGGAGAAGCAGCTGGACTCCTAGCCTGCTTCACATCCATCAGGACTGTTTCATTAGATGGATTCCCAAAGGAAGAAAATCCCCTCTGGGCTCCTTCATTTCACCTCTAAGCTTGGTGCCAACCTTCTCCTCTTACTTTGGAGCATTAACAAGGTTGTGAACGCCCAGAAAAAGCCTGCTTATCCTCAAGAGTGTCTAGTTTACAGACAGTAAAATACATATTAAATGCAGCAGGGCTGATCCAACCTTCCTCTTGGAGGTTTTACTTCACCCTCCACACCCACTGTAAGTAGAGGATATGAGCATCTCGTTTGCTTTGTTATTGTCACCAATCACTTCTACAGCTCTCAGCATATGAATTATTAGGTCCTTATGCAAAAGAATGGAGAGGAGATGGCAGCCCAAACATGCAGCATAAAGAGGCATCCTGTCTGCTCATCACAGCTGCTGCTGCCTGAGCTCTTACCTAAACAGGAGCTACTCAAATAGTCAGGAGCAACACTAGATGTAGGCTGAACGCTGCATTATGCTCTTACTTGTGCCACAGCTGTTTCAGTGAGGAAGTCACACAAAGGGTAAAAGTTTCTGCTCATGCTGTAAAAAAAGAACAGGCTGCCCAGGGAGGTGGTGGAATCACCATCCCTGGAAGAGTTCAAAAAACACATAGATATGGGACCTGGGGACATGGTTTAGTGGTGAGCATGGGAGTGTTGGGTGGGTGGGTGTCAGCAAAGAGTATCTGGTTTCAGAGACCAAAGCCTTGCACTAGCATGTTCCCTGGAAGAGGTGAGTTAGCTTCTGCATCCCTCTCTTCCCTACCTGCACTTATAAGTGCTTTTAAGGACAATACCTTAGTCCTTAGCCACCCATGGGCTTGGTGGTTGGAGCTTATGGCTGAAGCCATTGAGCCAAAGAAGAGTTGAACAGATAACAGATAGCAAGGTGGAAGGAATGCTGAGCACACCAACCCAAACTTCACATGGAAAGGAACAAGCAGCCTGTTGGGCACACATAGGAAGACTCCAGTCTTCCTCAGAGGCACCTTGAGCATCTTTCTGGAGACAGAGCTGAAGTGGGAGCCATCAATGTCCCAAGTCTAGCTTTAGGACCTCTTCCTTCACTCTCTCATTACTTGCAAGACCTCGTTGTTAAAGAATAGATGCATGACACTGAATTTCTAATTCCTTTGTTTCTCTCTGTCTTTTGCATTCTCTTTTTCTTTCCCTCCTCTCCTCTTCTAGGCTGTAAGAGAAAAGTTGGAGCCAGATGATGCTTTGATGTACGAAGAAGACCTGGATGAGGAAGACTGCGGCGACGCGGACTTTGAGGAAACCATGAAACTAAAGCTGCTGCGGAGAGTCGCCTCCATAGCCTCCAGGCTGAGGGAGTTCATTGGCCACATGATCATCACCACTGGAAAAGTTGTTGTTACAATTCTACTTGGTTCAGCAGGTTAGTAGTGCCTTTGAAAAACTACCTCCAGAGCCTCTTAGCTTTTGCCTTTAACAAATGAGTTGTCAGCACTCTGGCACCTGTGGGAGTAACAATGGAAGTTTTGCAGGGAAAAAGAAATTGCTGCTGATTTGGGTGAAATTAATTTTTTTGGCAGGCCTGGGGAATATGCTGAGTTGTTTGATTTTTTTTTTTTTTTTTATATTTTCTTTCATTTGAACTAGTAGTGGGTGGTCCTGTCATTTTGCAGATGACTTTCACAGTAGTTGTGATAGCCAAATGGTGAATGGTTCCATGTTATGGCTCTACATTATTTTTATATATATATATATATTATAACCTGAATTCAGAGATTTGGTTCCATCATTTCCAAGTGTAAAAAGGAACTTTATTCACATACACTTAAAAAAAAAACAAAACCAAAAGAATACAATCACAGGATCACACAGAATATCTTGAGTTGGAAGGGACCCCCAAGGATCATGTAGTCCAACTCCTGTCCATGCACAGGACAACCCCAAAGTCACACCGTGTGTCTAAGGGCATTGTCCAAGTGCTTCTTAAATACCAGGAGAGTTGGTGCCATGACAGCCTCCCTGGGGAGCCTGTTCCAATGCTCCACCACTCTCTGGGTAAAGAACTTCTTCCTAACATCCAATATTCCTAAGATCCAACATTCCTAACACTCCATGGAAAATAGTTAATAGGTTGACCGTGTAGCATGTAAAAAGAGTGATAAGCAGCCTTCCTGTTGGCCTCTGGTAAAAGTAGCTGGTTTAATATGTTATGATCTAAACCTTTTTATAAGCCATTTGATTTAGTGCCACATGATCAGCTACAGCCAGAATGGAAGTGTCCAAAATCATTGTAGGTTGCAATGAATGAGTTCACAATTGGATCATGCAGATGTAAATTGGTAATTATCTGCCTGCTCACATGTTTGAAAGGAGTCCTTATGTATGAAGTCTAAGTGTAGACTTAACATGGAAGTATACTAGTATATGAAGTGTAAAACAATAATACAAAGTATTGTTTGATATTGAACACCAAGGACTGATCAGACCCTTCCAAAGGACCACTAAAAAGTGGCCCTTTTACTAAGGCAGGCTTTTTCAGTGAGGTAAGATCATCTGAGAGTCTTACAAGTAGCCAAAAGCAAAGCAGTCAAGCTAAAAAGGGGGGAAAAAACCCCAGTAAGTTCAGTGGATCACCATGGGTCTGACATCAGGGAAAACAGATGCTGTTAAAGAAAAGCCCCAAAGCCTGGTGCCATTCTGAAGTTGCATGGTTGACCATCAGAGAAGCAGAAGGATCAGGCAGCAGTAGCAGGGCATGGTGGTAATTCATCTGGAGGACTCCAACGTGTGCCAAGAGCTGGGAGGTGTTTGGAGGAGAGTTACATAAAGGAGAGCTGGGAAGCTTGTATTCCAGAGAGAGACTTTGTGTTTAATTAGTTAAATACTTCCTTCCTTCCTTATTGTGCCAAGAAAACAAAGATGAATGGTGATTGGAGTGCAGCCTTAAAGTTCTGACTAAGGTACAAAGTGCCTCCACATTTCTAACAGCTATCTCATCTAGTAGAAGTTATAGCATGAGCTAATAGCTAAGTGGCAAACCTGGACAATTGCAGACCAGAAATAAATGTTGAATTTTTCACAGCCAGAGTAATTGGCCATAATGAACAACTTCTTTATGGATATATAGTGGAGTCTCCTTCTCTGAAGTGTTCAAATAAAGACGAAGTACCTCTTGGAAAGAAGAAAGGAAATAGTTACAGGCTCAAGACAGAAATTGCTGGATGAAGTTTTAGAGCCCTCATCATGAAGGCAGTCAGAATAGATGATCCATGTGGTCCTGTCATCCTTTTCACTCTGTGAGCCTATGGAAACAGCAGCAAGTTCTAGGCTGGAGCAGCAGAAACAGAGCACCCTGGCCTAAAGACTTGGTCTGAAGTGCTGTGGTTTCCCACTGTACTTTAGAGGCGATGGTGAAGCTCAGACAAAATGACCATGGGAAAGAGTCCCTGGACTCAGCCCAACCAGGGACTACCCCTAAAAACCATGGCAATCTGGCATCTAGTAAGGTGCAACTTCTGCTGCCAAGTGTGGCTGGCCCAGCTGTATGACCAGTGGGCTACCAGGAGCCTCCAGGTCTGTCCTGAGGAAGGTGGCTCCTAGAGGTGCATAAACAAGCAATAACTTGAGGCAGGCATCCCTGTTAGCTTCACTGCTGTTACTTTAGAGACTCCATGAGACTGCTGTGCTGGATGTAAGCACTTTGATGGCATTTCCTCATGGGTGCCACTCATATATGTGTA
The DNA here is from genome assembly GCA_013399015.1 of Galbula dea. Taxonomy (NCBI): domain Eukaryota; kingdom Metazoa; phylum Chordata; class Aves; order Piciformes; family Galbulidae; genus Galbula; species Galbula dea. The sequence goes on from VWZX01009655.1 coordinate 64,845, forward strand.
TGTCTTGCCTGCTTCTTCAGTTCTTCTTGTAGGCTAGCAGCAGAGCATCAGGTCTCCTTCACCAGGAAGACATTTCCCCAAGTTGAATATTCTGCTGCATGTGCCAGAGCACAAACAATATACATCTGTAAGACCTCAGAGCCTTTGTCAGGTGGAAATGACAAATTTCTAAGAGTTAAAAAATCAGTGTTTAGTCCAAAATTGAAAGAATCAAACATTCACTGAATGTTCTTTAGATTTCACCTCACTCTTTTATTTTCAGGATATGCATCAAGGTTGTTGAGTGTTTGGGTTTTCACTGTTCATCCATCATGCCATTTTACCACATCTGGTACTTAAAATTCCTTTGGAAGTCTTAATACACCAGTGCTGCTCTCAGGCACTTGCAGCCACCTTTCTGATTCTCTCCATGCTTTGGGAAACATCATTACAAAGAGAAGACTTCATCTCAGAGGAAGGTCTGGAGAGTGCTTGTGTACTAAGTGCTCAAGTAGGGTGTAAGGGAACTCAATAAATCAAAAGATCCTTTTCTTCTAGTCTCAAAGCTGATAGCAGCCTTAAAAGCTCATTGGAATGATCAGTATAAACAATAATGAGATGAAATTGTTTCATAAACCTTAAGTCAGACAAGAAGTGTAATGACCACTGGTACATTCCCCAGCCTTTTCCAACCCTCTGGTTTTATTTTCACAGGTATGATGGTGCCCTCTTTGACCTCAGCTGTGTATTTCTTTGTGTTCCTGGGCCTGTGCACCTGGTGGTCCTGTTGCCAAGTGTTTGATCCGCTGATATTCAGCTGTCTGTGTGTGCTCATGGCTATCTTCAGTGCAGGCCATTTGATTGGACTTTATCTCTACCAGCTACAGTTCTTTCAGGAGGTTGTGCCACCAAAAGATTTCTATGCCAGGTGAGAAAACTTCCTTTCCTGCTTTGTTGTGGGCACATGATGCAATGCTGTGTTCTCACCTGGTGTTGCAAATGCAGTTGCAGATAATGCTCTGACCAGTTTCGTGTCCTAAGCTTCATGTTGTGTGTTGGAAGAGTTGAAGTGTTTCAGAATGATTGGGTTTGAATGAGAGAGTGGTGAAAGCCCTGCCTGGGGAGCTGGAGCAGGTTAGGAGGGAAAGGTGGTTTGAGGTTTTGTCACAGAATCATAGAATCCTTAAGGTTGGAAGAGACTTCCAAGATCATCAAGTCCAACTGTCAACCTATCAGCACCATGCCACTAAACCATGTACCTCAGTACCACATCTAGATGTTTTCTGAACCCCTCCAGGGATGGTGACTCCACCACTGCCCCTGGGCAGCCTGGGCCAATGCCTAACAACTCTTTCTGGAAAGAAATTTTCCCTAACATCCAATCTAAATCTCTGCTGGTGCAACTGGAGGCCATTTGCTGGTCAGCACAATCCTCAGCTGTGAGTGTGAATGATGTGACTAAGACAGGAGATGAAGGAAATAGATAGTGGTATTGATGCAAGGGCAGTGTGCACAAGCATGGGTTTAGTAGAGAAAAAGAAACCCTATGAGGTCTAATGTATCTTATCTGGGGCTAAAAGCATGTGTGGTGCCATCCTTGTGTGCAGAGACTGAGGGATGCTGTGACACTTCCCATGCTGTTAATGGAACAGTTCTCTCTGGCCATGCAGACCATGCTGGGTTTATGTTCATCCCAACAGCTACATCACTTAAGCTGAAAAACATCCTTTCTAGTTACTGCTGCAGTAAATATTAATGGGATGTGATTTGAGTGACCCTTTAATTATTTACATGCTGTAATCTAGAGTCAGATGAACTGTCAGGAGGGTGGGGCCAGGCTTTTCAGAGGTGCTCAGTGACAGGACAAGAGGGAATAGGCACAAACAGGAACATAGGAAGTTCCACCTGAACATAAGGAGGAGCTTCTTTACTGTGAGGATGTTGGAGCCCTGGCCCAGGCTGCCCAGAGAGGTTGTGGAGTCTCCTTCTGTGGAGAGATTCCCAAGACTCCTAGAGGTGATCCTGGGCAACCTGCTGTGGGTGACCCTGCTGGAGCAGGAGGGTTGGACTAGATGATCCCCAGAGGTCCCTTCCAACCTCTGACATTCTGAGATTCTGTATACTGGATATGTTTTAGTCATGACTATGTTTCTTTTTTTTTCCTGCTGGATTATGATTGCAAATTGGTTTTTATGTTATGTCTTTTTGTGCTGTAGGAATCCTTACATTAAACTAAAAGTAAACCTTGCCTTTATCTCTAGTAAGCCTGTTGTTCCTTTGAAGTCTTATTAGTTGAAGGTGAAAGGATAATAGATGGACTGTGGAGAACCAATTCATGATCTATACCTCAGAGCACCATAAAAAGCAGTAAAAAAAGAAAAATGAGCTGCCTGGCTACAGTAGCTGTTACTTTAGTGCATATTTTGATATTTTATTTAGTGCAGTTTAGTAGTTGTGTTCTGTGATGTTGGAATTGGTGATCTGAGGAGGCTGATAAAGTCACCTGGAAAAGTGAAGATCTGCTTAGGTTAGGTTCTTCTGTGCCACCTAGAGGTCAAGGTAGAAGGAAAGATGATTTCTATTAGGAGTAGCTAAAAGGCTCACATGTTTCCCAAAAACCTTTCTATTACCTTCTTCCTAATATTTACCCTAAACCTCTTACTTTCTAGTTTCAAACCATCACCCCTTGTCCTATCACAGTAGACCCTGCTAAAAAGTCTGTCCCCAGGGTCCTGTGGGCCCCCTTTAAGTACTGAAAGGACACAAGAAGGTCTCCCTGGAGGCTTCTCTTCTCTAGGCTGAACAACCCCAACTCTCTCAGCCTGTCCTTGGTTCCAGCCCTCAGATCATTTCTGTGGCCAACACATCCATGTCTTTCCTGTGCTGAGAAGTATTTTAGGTAGCATCCTGGTTTGAAGTATTAGTATTTCTGGCTTTGAGTTCTCAAGTTGACAAGAGATGTACGAGATCAACAGATGATGTGTTGTCCCTGGATAGTGATGCATTCAGCTTGCCTAATAGGGATTGATTGCAGACTAAATGAGGTTAAACTATATCCAAACAAGCTGTGAGGGTTCTGGAGTCCTGGCCCAGAGAGGTTGTGGAGTCTTCTTCTCTGGAGAGATTCCAAAGGCAACTGAAGGTGATCCTGGGCAAGCTGCTGTAGGTGACCCTCCTTTAGCAGGGGGGTTGGACTAGATGATCCCCAGAGGTCCCTTCCAACCCCTAACACTCTATGGTTCTGTGATCTGTGAAAGTTCTCAAATGGATCAGTATCTTTCAGCTGAGCTTTGCATCAGCCTTATGCTGCTCCTTCCTTTTAAGAACTCTTCAAGTCAAAATTCAGGCCTTGTGGTTGTAAGAAGTGATAGAACAGTGTCACCAGAAGAAAGCATTTTTCTTGGAAGGGATAGGCTGAAATCTGCTAAATGTTTTGCCCTGGAACCTTCTGGGATTCTGCAAGCAGAGTACTTTTCCCCAAAACAGGATCCTGTGATTACAGCCCTGTCTGTATTTGCCATAGTCCTATTAGTAATTGTAGAAGTGTAGAATAGTTTGGGTTGGAAGGGACCTTAAAGATCATCTAGTTCCAATCCCCCTGCCATGAGTAGGGGCATCTTCCTCTAGACCATGTTGTTCAAAGCCCCATTCAGCTTGGCCTTGAATATTTCCAGGGATGGAACAGCCACAACTTCTCTGGGCAACCTGTTCCAATCTCTCACCACCCTCACAGTGAAGAACTTCTTCTGAATAATGGAATCTAGATCTATTCCCTCTTAGTTTGAAACCCTTACTCTTCATCCTATCAATAATGCCTTTGTAAGAAGTCCACCCCCATCTTTTCTGTAGGCCCCTTGAAGTACTGAGAGGTTGCAAGAAGGTCTCTCTGGAGCCTTCTCTTCTTCAGGCTGAGCAACTCTCTGAATGCATCAGTCTACAAAGTTTGAGATCTACTGTTGTGGCTTTCTGGTTCTCCAAAGTCCTGGAAGAAGTGCTGTAAACACAACCATGCCTTGGAATGGCATCCAGTGTGCAGTAGGATCTGCAGGCAGAAAACTGTCTAGAGTACTGACAAGTCTGCAGTCTAGTTGATGTGTCGAGGGGAGGCTTGCATGAAGCTACGCCTGCTACTAACAGCTTTGCTTCTCTAGACCAGCCCACAGTGGAGGAGTGGTCAAGGCATTGCTCAAACTGGTCCTAACTGGTGCAGGAGGGCCAGCATAAATAAGGCTGAATCTCAATTCAGTCTGGAGAAGAGAAGGCTCTGAGGAGACCTTCCTGTGGCCTTCCAGTATCTGAAGGGGGCCTGCAAGAAAGCTGCTGAGGGACTTTGTAGGAGGTCAGGTAGTGATAGGACTAGGGGGAATGGATGCAAACTAGAGGAGGGGAGATTTAGATTGGATATTAGGAGGAAGTTCTTCACTGTGAGGGTGGAGAGACAGTGGAACAGGTTGCCCAGAGAGGCTGTGGAACCTCCATCCCTGGAAGTTTTTAAGGCCAGGCAACCTGAGGTTGGTGGAAGGTGTCCCTGCCCAGGCAGGGAAGTTGGAACTAGATGATCTTTAAGGTCCCTTCCAACTCTGACAGTTCTATGATCTACTCTTCACTGAGGAGTTACCTGGTTGCATAAATTAACACTGGTTAACTACCAACTGCCCTCTGTTAATTAAAATGCCTTCACTCATTTATAGCTTCATTTAAATTAGGTATCTTCTGTGCTGACTTGTTGACACACTGCAACCTGAGGGGTTTACAGAGATGGGCAAACAACAGCAAAGAAATAGCCATTTAAAAGCAGAATTCAGCCCATTTCTCCCATTCACTTCTTTTCACCTGAGTTAACAGGAACAAGTCCAGGAGCTCCAATGGTTTTAGGAATTATGGACACAGTGCCCCAGCCTGCAAAAACATGCAATATGTTTGCCATTTTTCAGAGTGCTGCCTCCTTTCTTCCTGCTGGTGTTTATTTTGGCAGTCAGATGTCATTGGGGCAATGATAAGACCTTGCCAACATGAAGCAATAGGATCAGTGCAGCAGTATAAAGTTTATCCTGAGTCAGTAAAGTTATTCCTGTCCAAAACTGTGCTTATAATAAGCATGTTCATTTAAAGCTCCAATAATCCAATCTGAAGGAAAACCAATGTGCTTTTGGAGAGTTGCAGGTCTGTCTTCTGTTGCTTGTGGTTTTCAGGCAAGTAATGTTCAAACTAGTTGAAATATAAAGTTATGGCAAGGTGTCAAGGGTCAGGGCTGGCCACTAGATGAGTGACAGACACTTTCTCTGAAGCTCTCTGCCTTCCCAAAGGGCAGGGAAGGGGAATAAGGGAGAGAGACTGATGGCTTGGGAAAGAAAACTGAAACAGCTTGGATGGAAATAACAACAATAACATGAAATATATGCAAACCCAATATTGAATCCAGCCCCCTGATGGCAGTTATGGGGTTGGACTAGATGACATTTAAAGGTCCCTTCCAACCCAAACCATTTGATGATGCTATCATAACTAGGAAGTAAACTGCAGCCATTTCTCTGGCAGAGCAGCTCTCCACAGCCTCCCTGGCAGTCTGCACACTGGTGGCTCCCCCATTCCTAGGGCAGAGCTGTTGGTGTTCATCATTAACTGCTGCCCTGTGCCAAGTAGGGCCAAATGTAGTCTTGGCAGAAGCTGGCACAACTTTATTCACATTACAGATGGTTTGAATCATAGAATCATTAAGTTTGGAAAAGACCTCAAAGGTCATTGAGTCCAACTGTCAACCTATCACCACTATGCCACTAAACCATGGCCCTCAGTACAACACCTCTATGGTTTTTGAACCCCTCCAGGGATGGTGACTCCACCACTGCCCTGGGCAGCCTGGACCAAGGCCTAACAACTCTTTCAGGGAAGAAATTTTCCCTAATATCCAACATAAACCTCTGCTGGTGCAACTTGAGGCCATTTCCCCTTGTCCTATCCCTGTAACCTGGGACAAGAGACCAACTCCCACCTCCCTACAACCTCTTCTCAGGTAGTTGTGGAGAGAGATGAGGTCTCCCCTCAGTCTCCTCTTCTTCAGACTAAACAACCCCAGTTCCCTCAGCAGCTCCTTGTAGGAGCTCCAGACCCTATATCTTCCCCTGGACTTGAAAGGGTTGTAAACTGAAAGACACACTAAGACCTTTTAAAACCAACAGGTTTCTACACCCAAGGTAGGCCAGTTTCTGACCATGAGCTCTTTGGCAGCCTGGTGGGGCTGGAGCTGGCAAGGAGAGGAGCCTTGGCATTCCCAACAACCTGTCTGCTATGTCCATAGACTGAGCAGAAGCTGCAAACATAAAATCAGTTGCCATCTCATGACATCATGTTGGTGACTTGCCACTTCCTTGCTGTCTTCTGCCCCCAAAGAGACATGTGTTTCTGTAAGAACAGCCCAAGGTGCCTCTTTCTTGGGATGTGTTGAGGTGTCAGGGGGAGAGGGACAGAGAGAAGTGACAGAGATTTACAAAGTGCTGATGGAAAGTGATAAACTTGCTTGCTGATTCTGGTTCAGCTGAGCTGGATGTGCCCCTTGTGAAGACTCCAGAAGAGTCTTCCAACTTTTGCATGCCCTTAGGCAGCTGATTCCTGTGGGACCAGCACACATCTCCACTAACAAGCTCTGCACATGGTCAAGGAGAGCTACTGACACTTGAATACAGGCTCTCTGCTCATCACAAGCTGTCCTGTGTGGACATGCAGAGGATGAGTGTAAACCAGAGACCCTTTCATTTTCTTCTCATGTTGTTGAAAGAACACAGATCATAGAATCATAGAATGGTTTGAGCTGGAAGGGAACCTAAAGATCATCTAGTTCCAACCCCCCTGCCACAGGCAGGGACACCTTCCTGGTTGCTTAAGGCCTCATCCAACCTGCTTTTGAACCCTGGCAGGCATGGGGCACTCACAACTTCTCTGGGCAACCTGTTCCAGTGTCTCACCACCCTCACCATAAAGAGTTTCTTCCTTCTATCTAATCTAAATCCAGCCTCTTTCAGCTTAAAACCATTCCTCTGTATCCTGTCTCTGCATGCACAGATCATTGAGCAAGTGCCTGAAAAGAAAGGCAGAAGAGGGGCAAACAGGTTGCCCACAGAAGTTGTGGATGCCCTGTTTCTGGAAGCATTGAAGGCTAGGTTGGATAGGGCTTTGAGCAACCTCATCTAGTGGAAGGTGTCCCTGCCCATGGCATGGGGCTTGGCTTAGATGATCTTTAAGGTCCCTTCCAGCCCAACCACTCTAGGATTCATTCTATGACATCAACACTTCTCCTCCCACCAGATTCAGATCACTATTTCTTTGTGGTATTAGAAGGTATGGATTATAATTAGCAAACTTCTCTTGGCATTTTAGGTTTGTCTCTTCACTGTTTTCCTGCTCTCCAGTGTTCATTTTCATGCTCTGGCATGGCCAGAAATGATGATGATAAATGTTTAGCCCTTAGGTAGCTCTCTGTGTTTTCAGCAGCACAATATATCATCACTGGCAGTAGGATCACCCCATGTTCCTCAGAGAGAGGACAAAAGGCAGCCCTAGGACTCCCCTTAGTCAAGCACACTCTGGGGAGTTAGTCCTGGTCTGTGCAAGAGGCAATCAACACCAGGTTCTCTGCATGCTTCATCTCTTGTTTGTGTTCATTTAGCTGAAATTGGGAACTCACTGATAAAATCTGAGCCAAGTGTTTGTAACCAACCTAAAATCAGATGTTTTATGCAGCTTTGGCTTTGAAACTAGGCATTTTCCCCAGGTGTCTCAAGCCTTGTTGTTCATTCTCCTGTTATCATCTTTCCCATACCCTGCCATTTCATTTTCCTTTACTGTTGAGAGACAAATGGGTACCAGAGCTTGCATCTCTGCCTTAGGGCATGCTCTGCTAGAGAAGTATATCTTCTTTGCTCCTATTTTCTACTGCAGGATCTCTTCATTAGGTATCAGTCCCTCTTGCTTTTTTTCAGCCCATCTCACTGCCAGCTGAGTAAGTGGAAAATCTTTTTCCCCTCTGCAGGCATCACTGAACCTAGCAGACTGTCCCAGTGGGACTAAAAAAAATATCATCATTCCCTTTTAGAGGTGGAAAAAATCCCTAATAGAAAGTGAGGTGAATTGCATAAACACCCTCACACAGGTAGCCAGAGGCTGGAATAAAGCCCAAAGTTTTTGGCTGCAGTCTATGTCTGTGTTGCTAGATCACACAGACCAGGTTGTCTCCTGCCATGTGCTGAGGTGTCCAAGCTCACCCTATGGCAAGGGGAAGTCATAGGTAGTTCTGAACATGCCTTTGGTTTTCATAGAATCACAGAAAGGTTTGGGAAGGACCTCTCCAGGTCATCTAGTCCAACCCCCCTGCAGTCAGCAGGGACATCTGCAACTAGAGCAGGTTGCTCAGAGCCCCAAACAACCTGACCTGGAATGGTTGCAGGGATGGAACATCTCCCACCTCTCTGGGCAACCTGGGCCAGGCTGTCACCACCCTCAGTATAAAAAATTTCTTCCTTCTCTCTAGTCTAAATCTTTTAGTTTTATTTTAGTGACAGAATAAGCAATTGTCTACCTAGCTCTCTACCTTACACATGAACCAAGATGGTGCTGTCAAAGCAGTGGCACTGCTGGTCCTGGTGAGGAAGGATTGTGGTGAAGGAGGCACTCCAGCTAAGGCATCAGGCAAGGCTCCTAAAGCAAGTTCTTATGTGGATTTATTCCTATTTCACCTTTTTGCCCTCCTGTCTGGTGGTCCTTCTACCAGATGCTCAGCTGTCTGATTGGAATGAACAGGCTGCCCAGGGAGATGGTGGAGACACCATCCCTGGAGGGACTTAAAAGACATGTAAATGTTCTGCTGAGGGACATGGTTTAGTGCTGGATTTAGCAGTGGTGGCTTGATGGTTGGGCTTGATGATTTTAAAGATCTTTTCCAACCTAAAAGATTCTGTAAGTCTATGAAAACATAACTGGAGTCACTGCTTCAGCTAGTTTCTTCATCAGATGATCACCTCTGGGAGTCCAAGCAGAAGTCCCCAAAGGCTACAGCAACATTGCTGCTTTTGTAGCTCCCTGATGTGCTGAAAAGAGCAACATCAATATCAGGGTTCACCAGAAACTCAGAGTACAGCTGAGCTGTGGCATGGGTAATAAATAGTTTGGGGATCCAGAGGGGAAAACCCCCTGAAAGGATGAATCATGTTCATGGGAGGCTTCTGAAGATGATTTTGTCTCAGTCAACAAGGGGATTAGTAGAGTCACATCTACTACTGGTGGTAACAGTACTGTCTCAAAGGTATACTATGCATACCATGAGCTTTTGGAAAAGAAAGTCAGTGCAGAGTTCCATTATTGGGTGGAATGTGATCTACAGCTCACAAATCTTGATGTTCAGCCTTCAGTTCCCCTCAGGGCAGCTGCTTTCTTTCAGGTACATATATTTCTGTGTGATCTGGTCTAGGGAATCCTGCTGTGGCAGGGGGGTTGCACTAGATGATCTTTCCAGGTCCCTTCCAACTCCTAACATTCTGTGATATGAAGTAGGTGAATGTCTGAGCTTTGGTCACTTTTAATGGCTGCCCAGAACATAACAGCCTCCAGTCACATAGTCTCAGAGAAAATTCCATTATCTAGTTACTTCAAAAAGACCAAGAAAACCCAAAGCAATTTATAGAGCAGATACTTCTTAACATCCTGCTTTAAAGATGTTAATTCACTTGAGAGCAAAGTGATTTCATTGTGGCTGCTAATAGGGTCTTTTAGTTCTCCCTGACTTCAGATTTGTGTTGTATTTACAGTTTTTGCAAGCTTTGCTATAATTCCCAGCCCTTCAAGCTATGCTTTCTCCTTGACAGCTTCCTGGATTAATGGCTTATCATTTCTCTCTGTCCTCATTAAATGGATGATGTTAGCACACAAGTTTTAAATTACTTTTCTTTTTTTTTTTTATGAGGTTTCTCATGCACTTGAAATTAGGTTTTTTGGAGGGTTTGGGTGTTTGGTTTGTTTTATTTTTTTTGGCAAATGTGCACTTGAAATTAGTTTTCCTATGAAAGAAAAGTCACTGGTGTTCAGAAGAAGGTGGGAGATATACCAGGGCTGGTTTTGTCATTGCCAGGAAAGCTTTGATCCAATAGAAGTTCTGGAAACCTAAGACTTGGTAGAAAAAAACCTAATAATAATAAAATGACATGGCCATCTGCTAAAGAGCTATAGAAATATGATGACATTAAAACAAAAGTCAGAGTGATCTACCTCCCCCCCACCCCCAAGCCTATACTCATTCTGTGTATGCCTGTGTTCTAGTGTTGGGATAGCAACACTCTAAAGGGGAAACACTTCCAGTCCTAATCTCCATTTTCAGATATTTCCAAAACTAGTTATGAAGTGTTCAGCTGAAATTCATCATAATCCTTCTCAACCCAAACAATCAGATTTTGGGGTTGCTGTTCATGGGGCACAGTGCCATGAAGCCAGTTCTCAACTAGCCAAGGCTGCACCACAGCAGGGTCTAGGGCTTTAAAGGGCTAAAGTCACTTGCTCATATCACTCCAAAATGCATAAATTTACTCACTTGAGCCCAGCTGTGGACTGAGGGTTGTATCTGCAGTATCTCTCTCCACAGTTGTCCTGCTGAGCTGAGGAGAAGGCATGAAGGATCAGCTCCTCTGTGGAATCTTACCCAGGGTGTGATTTGGAAAGACAAATGCCAATTTTCCCTTTCATTCTCTTCTTTTTTCCCCTTAAAAAGCCATGTGAAACCAAATGCCTCCTGCTTATCTTAACCCTAATTCTATGGGATGCTTAATGCACTTCAGCCCACTTTCCCACCTCTTTCCTCCCTGTGTTCTGCCCTTGTTGTGTTGCTGGAGAGTTAGTCATAGAATGATAGAATATCCCAAGCTGGAAGGGACCCCCAAGGGTCATGGAGTCCAACTCCTGTCCATGTACAGGACAACCCCAAAGTCACCCCATGTGGCTAAGAGCATTGGCCAAATGCTGCTGGGGTTCCAGGAGAGTTGGGGCCATGACTGCAGCCCTGGGGAGCCTGTTCCAAGGCTCCACCACTCTCTGGCTGAAGAACCTTCTCCTAACATCTAACCTGCCCCTCCCCTGGCTCAGCTTCATGCCATTCCCCCAGGTCCTGTCCCTGGTCACCAGAGAGAAGAGATCAGCTCCTGCCCCTGCTTCATCTCTGCTGGGGAAGATGGCTTCACCACCCTCAGTGTAAAAAATCTTTCTTCCTTCTATCTAGGCTAAATCTCTTTCTAGTTTTTAGAGTTGCAGCAACTGGAAATGTCATCTAGAAAAAAATATTACAGAAACTGAATGCAGTAGAGAAAAAGGGCTGAGAAGATTTGCTCTCAGTTGAAATCAATTGGATGCCTTTCTAAACTCCAAACTGTAATTCAACCACAAGTTATTTGTTCAATACAAGAATTACTTTATGTCTCCTATATAGTGCAGGAAGTCAGAATTATTACTTCCCTTCCTGGCCTTAGAAATGATGAGGCAAATCCTGGTCTGAAATCAACTCCTAAAATATCAGGACATGTAGGATCTGAACTGACAGATCTGGTTTTACAAAGAAAAATGTTCCAGATCTTTTTGACTGGAGGCAGAATTTACAGACTTAACCAGATCTCTCATTCCTGTGGCTGATAAGTCTTTAGATGAGGCATATATTTGTTTATTTCCTGCTTATGGAACCATTTTTGTTCATATTTCCTACCATCACTAATTCCTAGCACCAATTCTTCTGCTGCTGATGCTCAATTAAGGTAGTAATTAAATAATTCATGCTGAAGAAGTTTCAGCAATATGTATCATGCAGTAAATAGAACTTCAGCAGCTCCTTGGGGGTTAAATACTTGGGAGTGAAAAAGGAATTGATTTTTCCTCTTTTCAGTTAAACTTGAAAGTCCTCTTCTGAATTTTAATGCTTCACTAGTAGAAAAAGTGGGGAGGTTTTATAGTCACATCTTAAACTCTGTCAGAGAGTCACACAAGATGAAAAGTGTATCTGCCAGGAGGATGATTCACAGGTTCAGTCAGAAATTTGCTGGGAAAATAAGCTTATAGGGTAGGAACTGGAGCTTTATTTTAAGAACTGGGTTTCACTGTCTTATTTCAGAGCATTTTTTCAGTTAAACATTCAAGTTCCTCTTGGCCCTTTATTATAATTGCTCAAATTTTCCAAATTACTTCTGCTATACTTCTTTAATGAAATGCATTTTTCAGGACACTGATCAGGACATTGAAAACCACAGTTTCTGCTTCTTTGCAAGAACAAAAAGATTAATCTATTACAGCTTGTGAACCTCCAGGTTTTTTTGAGGTTACATGCAGTCTTTTGAAAAGCAAAGTGTTCCCATCAATAAGTGGTCTCCTAGTGTTTGTTCCTCTTCTGCATCCAAGCATGCATACACTTGTCTTGTTTGGCATCTGGTTTCCCCCACTTGGGACTCCTTCTTACTTGGCTGATGGTTGTGTATCTGTGTTGGGTAAGGTGAAGTAACACTGAGATCAGAGTTGGGCACAAACAGAGCTGATCATAAAGTTATAGAATCATTCTGGTTGGAAAAGCCCTCTGAGATGATTGAGTCCAACCACCCACCCACCACTACCATGCTTGCCACTAAACCATGGCCCCAAGCACCTTATCTACTTTGTGAACCCCTCCAGGGATGGTGACTCCACCACCTCCCTGGGCAGCCTGGGCCAATGCCTGATAACCCTCTGAGGGATGAAATTCTTCCTAATATCCAGCTTGAACCTCCCCTGGCACAGCTTGAAGCCACTGCCTCTTGTGTTATCACTTGTTACCTTGGAGAAGAGACCAACCCCCACCTTACTACCACCTCCTTTCAGGTAGTTGTAGAGAGTGAGAAGGTCTCCCCTGAGCCTCCTCTTCTCCAGGCTAACCAACCCCAGTTCCCTCAGCTGCTTCTCACAGCCCTTGTGCTCTAGACCCTTCATCAGCTTCACTGCCCTTCTTAGGACACACTCCAGCACCTCAATGTCCTTCCAGGAATGAGGGGCCCAAAACTGATCACAATGCTCAAGGTGTGTCTTCCCCAGTGAGATCACGGTCAATCCTGAACATACAGACCTCTCTGTGGAGTGAAGCATGCAGAACTGACTAATGCCCTGATGTATGTTGCTCACTCTAAATGCTGATCCATTTTATGGCACTCATTCCTGTGCATTTCAAAGCTTTGAATAAGAGAAGGTGACTCTGTCTCTGAATAATGTTCTACACTGGAGATAGTGCTGGAGCTTAAATATTGAATGAGGAGCAACTTGTAGCCTTATTGGAGGCCAGAACAGACAGAATGAGCATTCCTAAGACCTCAGTGTAGTTTTGACTTGGCTAGATGAGGAATGTTGAGTACCTTTGTGACTAACAGGTCTCAAACCCCAAGGAGAATTCCTCTAGGAGAGGAATTACTTCCAAGGAGAGGAATTCCTTTCAAGGAACTTTCCTCTAGATTCATAGTTGATGATGAGGCAGAGTGAAAAGGGCTCAATAAATGCAGTGCTGCTCAGGTGGCAACTCAGAGGGAAAAGATGCAGCACAGCTTTCTGGTTGTTTGGTGAATGCAGGAGCAGAAAGGAGCAGAAATAAGTCCACTAGCAAAATGTATGGAAAATGTGAAGGGAGCAAAGGAAACAAAGAGATTGAGAATTCAACTGAAGTGTAATAGAATTTCCTAACTGGTAGGATTATGTGGAATGGTTTGGGGTTTTTCTCAGTGGAGATAAAAGTAAGCCTCAAGGTTTGGAGACTTTATAGTATATTATAAAGCATATTATAGGAATGGAATATGTGATATGAAGATCAGGTCTGCTTGGCAGAAGCCTCTGAAGACCTTCAGGAACTTTCCCTCATTTCTGTAGGAAATATTCCTCACTTGTTGTCAATGGAAAGACTTTTTAACTTCAGTGAGAATCAGATTTCCCTCTGGTTCTGCTGCTTATGAAACATCACTAGGGTGATTCGTCCTATGCTGACACAGAGAAGCTTAAAATGAAACCAAAGATGGCAAGAGCTGCCTTGTGAAACAGAGGCAGAAGGTGAAACTAATGGGAACTCAACAACCCTGAGCATTGGCAGGCAAAAACTTACAAGTCAGTTGGCAGAGAGGAAAGCAGACAAAACAAGACATTCCCCATCACTGATAGAAATAGGAGCAGAGCACAATCCAGCCACAACTGCAGTCAGATGGAGCCAAACCCTAACACCAGCCCTGAATGTGCTTGGATGCTGCAGAAGTTGGAAGCTGGGTCAAGTCCAAACCCAGCTCTGTCAGCTCCTTGCAGTTACATCAGAGTAGTTTTTGTGCAGGGTCTCTTTATTTTATTTTTCCTTTTCTTTTCCCCTTTTTTCTTTCCCCCTTTTTTCTTTCTTTCCCCCTTTTTTCTTTCTTTCCCCCTTTTTTCTTTCTTTCCCCCCCTGATTTCTTTCTTTCCCTCCCTGATTTCTTTCTTTCCCTCCCTGATTTCTTTCTTTCCCTCCCTGATTTCTTCCTCTTTTCCTTGGTTTCTTTTCCAACCCTGGATCCACCCAGGAGCTTACAAAGTTTTATAGCCTTTGGCCCATGGTGACAATCAGAATGAGAAAATTGTTTAATAAAATGCTCTAGAGCTCTAGTTCTGGCAGTGAAAGGTATTATACCCCTGGCACAACCCCTCAGTGAACAAAGAGGTGTAACTTCTTCTTTCATATATTCCTTTCACTTCACACCATCCAAAGGGTGGCTTTCAGGCAGCACATCTCTGTTGGGTGTCATCCTTGTTCTTTGGATCCTTTCACCCTTTCATGTTGGATCTTACTAGGAATCTCTTAGATTTTTACTGTTTACAATTAAATCCCCTAGCAGAAAAAGCTGCTTTTTTAGTTGTTTTTTTATTTTACTGTCATAGAATCATAGAATGCTTTGGGTTGGAAAGGACCTTTAAGGATCATCTAGTATCTAGCACAACATCCTTATTTTTTTCTTACTTTTTCAGAGTAACAACAGTTTGGGATTTTTTGGTCTATCAAGAAATAGTTTTCCTTAAATGTCTCTTAGATCTCTTTCTTGTAAGATCATCTAGTTCCAACCCCCCTGCCTGCCAGGGACACCTCCCACTAGACCAAGTTGCCCAGGGGCACATCCAGCCTGGCCTTAAAAGCTTCCAGGGATGGAGCTTCCACAACCTCTCTGGGCAACCTGTTCCAGTGTCTCCCCACCCTAACAGTGAAGAACTTCCTCCTAAGATCCAATCTAAATCTCCCCTCCTCTAGTTTGCATCCATTCCCCCTGATCCTATCACTACCTGACCTCCTCAAAAGTCCCTCAGCAGCTTTCTTGTAGACCCACTTAAAGAAAGTCATGTCATTGATATTAACTGTGACTACATTAATGCTAATTATGGAATCAATTTTTAATCTTGGGGGTTTTTTTTCCCCCCCTCAATGATTTGGTTGTGCAGAACAGTTACTTTTCTGAGTATTTTCTTTTTCTGCTGTGAATTCAGTGGAGCTCTGTGTAAGCATTTGCATAATGTGTTAGCACTTGGTGAATAGTATCAGCTTTTTTGAATGAATAAAATCAGTCAAGCTGTTGAGGAGATGTGGAGATGTCCTCTACAGAGAGGGAGTGGAATGCTCTGGTGTGACAGGTCCCTAAATCACTCTGAAACATCACATGGCTAGGATTTGCCAAATCCATTTGCAGCCAGGTTTTTCTCTTGCCCTTTTTGTCTCTAGCTCTGGGCCTACAGGGCACACATAGGTCATTTAAAGTTTTCCCACTGGATGTGGTAGGTGGAATTATATTATCATCCCTTTCAGTTGGTGGTTTTGAACAGAGCAATTGGTATTCTAGGTAAGCAAAAAATACCCCAAATAATAAAAATTAAACATTGTAAAAGTTGGTGTTTCTTCTCTAACTTGTCTTGGTTAGTTAAGATGGCAAATACCAACTTAACTTGGTTAGTAAGGTGGCAAATACCAAGTTAACTAACTTGGTTAGTAAGGTGGCAAACACTAACTTAACTAACTTGGTTAGTAAGATGGCAAACACTAACTTAACTCACTTGGTTAGTAAGATGGCAAACACTAACTTAACTCACTTGGTTAGTAAGATGGCAAATACCAAGTTAACTAACTTGGTTAGTAAGATGGCAAGCACTAACTTAACTAACTTGGTTAGTAAGATGGCAAGCACTAACTTAACTAACTTGGTTAGTAAGATGGCAAACACTAACTTAACTAACTTGGTTAGTAAGATGGCAAACACTAACTTAACTAACTTGGTTAGTAAGATGGCAAACACTAACTTAACTAACTTGGTTAGTAAGATGGCAAACACTAACCTAACTAACTTGGTTAGTAAGGTGGCAAATAGTAACTTAACTCACTTGGTTAATAAGATGGCAAACAGTAACTTAACTCACTTGGTTAGTAAGGTGGCAAATACTAACTTAACTGACTTGGTTAGTAAGATGGCAAATGCTGCTTTTGAGCAGTAAGCAAAGCTTACCCCCAAACTAAAGGACTTTTAAACATTGTACAATTAACTGTTTCTTCTCTTCAGTTGGTTAGTTGTTTGTTTGTTTTCCCCACAGGTTGTTTGGTGTCACTTCTCTTACTCAGACAAACTGCTCCAGCACTTGGATGATCATCAAAAACCAAGAGTTACACTGGTATCACCACGCCAATCCCATCTTGCTGCTGGTGATGTACTACACCCTGGCGACTCTGATCCGCCTCTGGCTCCAGGAGCCCCTGGTAAGGGTTAACCTCCTTCTCTTTCTTACCACTAGGGAGTCACTGGGACTGGGAGAGTGATGGGTACAGAGCCTTCCTAACAGAGGTGCAACCATTTAGGAAGGCTAAGGGAAGTAGGGAGCAAGTGCAAGCTGGCACCTTGGCTTGGGTCTTCTTGATAAGGTGTCTTCAAGAGGCTGATCTTGCAGGGCTTCTCTGGGTGGTCTTCACATCAGGAGGGGCTCTGGGTGTGAAGAATAAGGGAGAGCATTAGTGTTTACTCTGAGTGGGACAGTCAATCCTGAGAGGAAGTTGTATAGGTGCTGTCAAATGGAAAGCCAACACCCAGGGCTTGTCTAGAAGGTCTGAAGGCACAGGAAGAGAAGATCACAGATTTTTCAGGTTAATCACAGATAGAGAAGAATTTTCTTACAATCCTTTCCCTCTGACTCTGTGCTTGGGTGAAAATCCCAGCTGTAATTTTAAGAGGGGAAAAAGTAAAGAGGCAAAAAGTGAATTTTGACTACCTCTGGCTTCAGAGGAACAAAAGGGATTTAGATTTTAAGGTATCTTAAAAGCTTAGAAACTGGAAATATAAAAAGGATGATGCTAATCATTCTTTATTTTACCCTCCTGATCCTCTGAGGCTTGAGGTGAGTTTTGGCAGTGCTGAGAACCACAAAGAAGAAAAACTCAGTGACTGAGCTGTGAATTAGTGGAGTTTGTAGCAGCAAGTAAAAATGTTGAAGGTTTTCTTCTTTTAAGGCTGTTTCTTCCCATAATGGATAATGGAACAGTTCAGCATTTAAAAAGGCAGACAAAATACATCACCTCTGAAGTGAGATGTCTGATATTTGGGGGTTAGGTGTCTTGGGCTCCCTAAGAAAAGGTGAAGGATGCCAGAACTGTCAGCTTGAGTTATTCAAACTATTCTGGGAAAACTAGGTTATAAAAACAGGAGATAAAATCATGTCTTAAGTTACCAGAAATCTTAAGACTGGCTTTTCTGAAGGCACAAGATTATGGTCCAGTGCCCTCTGGCATTTTTAGAGGGTTTTTCCTTCTTTATTTCCTGCAGCTGCAGCAGCTGGAAACTTGCCTTTTTTTTTTTTTTCTTCCTTTAAGTGAAAACCTGAGATTTCCAGATAATGAGATGATGTTAGCATAGGGGCTGTAACTCAAACTTCCCATTTCACACACTGCATAGTCAACTCATGAGAACCACTCCCAGAGGAACAACCACCTGTGAAATGCAGTTGATGGGAGCTGAGTGATCTCAGCATCTCTGGGAAGTCATTTCCAGGCCCCAGGTTCTTTTCATCCAACTGTCACCAGCTTAAAATTTGGTGCTGGGTCTAAGTTAGTTCCTGTGCTTCTTCAGTGGAGAGAAATGGGCTTGTCTGGCTCAGAGGAGAGGGAATCCTGCAAGTTCCTCCAGGGACTAGGGGAAGAACTGGTGTGGACTTGTTTGCACTTGTGTTGTCTGAGATGGATATTCCCATAGGACACCAAATTCAGTCTCTGAGAACTGGAAATGAGTCAAATCAGAGATGTTTTCTAAGCAATTGAACTGGAGTGAGAAAGTATTAGGTTAATTGAAGGCAAGCTGTTGTCTCTCAACCCATGGCTACGTGAGAGGCAATACAAAGTCTTGGCACTCCCATGGGAACTTTGGGTGCCAGGGGAATGATGTTTCCTTCCAAAGATAACTGGACACTTGAAAAAGAGAACATTCTAGAGAAAATTATACCCATGACTCAATGCTTCTTTCTGATGCACAGGATGTAGTGTTGCAAGTGTTTGTCACCAGAAAGAGATGCAGAGATCTGCAAAATTTACCACATTTTACACATTTTCTCCTTATGGCTTTATTTATGGGGGGTTTTTTTGGTCTATATGCATTTTGTTTTTCCTTTAGTGATACCACAGATGAGGAATTGCTCTCTCTTACTAGCTTTCTCCCAGCAGACTCCAATTTTCAATGATTTAAATCCAGAAGTAATTGTATTATAGGTTTTGTTGAAATGTTTTGGGGTTTTCTTTTGACTTCTGAATTTGGGATGCATTTGATTCATTTGATATAAAAGACATAGATAAATTAAGTGTGGAATCTGCCTTTGCAATCCACAGTGATTTCAAAGTTACATGGTGTTTAAGGTCTTACCTTTGACCTTCCTATAGGTGGATGGAAAAACCTGTTGTGAACCATGTGATAGGTTATGCATAGGGGAATTCTTATGCAGATGGAAAAGGTGTACATAAGCTAAGTACTGAAGCTAAAATCAGAGTGAAATATGGAGACCTGTGTAGATTCTGTGACCTGGTGGGGTTTTTTCCTTATGTTAATTGTGTCTTGGGATCTTCCTGTGGACAGAATTCCTGCTGGCTTGCAGCAGGAGTTATCTCTGAGACAGATGAGGCTGTCCCTGAATACTACTACTGAACAATTTTACAAGAACAATGCCCAATTCAGATCTTGAGTTTCAGGCTGAAGTTTTGAGTGTGTGTGACCCAATCTGTCCAAGTCTGAGGTTTCAGTGAATGCTCTCCATGTGGGATTCCTTATGGATCTTGCTCATGCAAAACACCCTTGGTGGTCAATGGAACTTTGGGGTTTTGTTTGGTTTGGGTTTTTTGTTTTTTTTTTTTGGGGGGGGGGGGGGTGGTTTTTTTTTTCTTACATTCTTATTTTGGGTCCTGGTTTGTTCTAACTTTGAGGCTTGTGAAATTCTACCTCTGCAAATAAGAAGAGACAATCTGCCTCTGGAGAGTTCAGCTCATAGTTGTAACTGGGAGTCTTGGATTTATGAATAGGGCTCATTCCTTCCCAAATTCATTCATTTGGAGACCTCTGACTACTCTTGTCCTTTGTATTTGTTTAGCAGATGCCTGATGAAGAGAAATCTGTTAGCAGGGAAGATGACAAAGAACTAGCCTGCAGCCCAATCCCCATGACGGCGGAGAGAAGACACAGCCTGTGGTATGCAAGCCACTATACAACTGATGAGAGAAAAGTAAGGCTGGAGGGGGAAGGGTCTCTGCATTCCTTGTGTTTCAGTCAGCCAGTTCCTTTTAGCACAGGTACTTGGAAATGAAGGGAAATGAAGCAGCAGCATATAGGTTGCCAGTGAGATCTTCCCACGGGGTCATATCAGTCAGGTACAATCTCAAGGCTGGGTGGCAGAGTGAGTATCTGTTGTGTAAAAATGAAGAAAATGAAAGCAAGAGCCAGTGTAAGGAAGTGAAGGAGAGCATGAGCCATATGTTTGGTTTCTGTATTTAAGAAGTTTAGGGCCAGACTTGTAGCATGAGGCTGTTATCTTGGTGCAGAGCAGCTAGAAAGTCTTCTCAGGGAGCTAAATCCTGATGGAAAGATCTGATCTGCCTTGTAACTAAGGATTAGCACGCTGGTGGTGAAGTGGGGGTGGCCAGCTTATCTTCCTTCAAGCATACTGGTGTCCCTGTTGGGTATTTGGAGCAGGACAATGAAGGCAGTTGGTGTAAAAGCTCCTGGAAAGGTCTAGCTTTCTGCCAGCTGCAGTGCAAAACTCCCTTTGACAAGTTGGGCTGTACAAACACTGTTGAGCCACCTGTGCTCAAGCCCTCTAATCATCCCAATGGGAAGTCAGCTGGCAAATGGAATGAATTTTAGCTGAGTAGGAACATGTCATTGGGAGTATTTTTGTAATGACAGTGATTCTAATGATCATTTAAAAACTGAGTTTTTAAGCATTGGATCATTAGAAAGAGATGAGAAAGCAGTTAATCAGTATCATGCCATACTGATTAATTCTTTGACCTAGTCTCTACAATTTCAATGCAACACTTTCCTTTTTTTCACTAGAACCCACATGGAGTAAAGTTCTGCCAGTGCTGTGGCACATGACAAAACCCTTGGAGGGAGCTCAGTGTGCCATTCTGCTGGCTTCTTAAAGAATTCTTGTGGAGTTTCTTCCTGCAAATCTGCAACAGTCAGCAAATATGCATGCCTGTACTCAAAAAGTGAAGACTTCTTAATGCTTGAGCCATGCTTCCTTAATAATTTGTCCTTGCATTGCTTTTTGCAGCTTCTGTCAATGACCCAAGATGAATACAAGCCATCGGATGTTAGTATACTACTAGTCTTTGTCCTTTTGGCATTCTCCTTCCTGTGTGCAAAGCTGGGTGACAGGGATCTGTACAGCTAAAACCTTAGATGACAGGTGTAAAACTTGTGGCTTTGGGTTAACCTGCCATTTCCCCTCTGACCTTTAAGGAAGCTTTTGCTTCCTTAATCATTGCACTGAGAAAACACTGATGAGCCCTGAAACTGATCAGTGGGAACTGAACTGCTTGTAGTAGTACTGACTGGCAAACGATCTTTGCTATTTCATTGGGTTTCAAGAAGAGATCAAAAGACACTTCTTGATGCAAGCCCTCTTTAAGCTTCAGTTAGCTTCTTTTCCTCTCTTGTTCTCCTTCATTTGTGCTGAAATGCTGAGGCATGACTGACAATACACATGAGTTCCATTTCCAGATGACAGAAAATCCAAGGCTTTGTTTGATCTGGCAGCAGATTGAGCCATTTCTTTTGCCTGCTGGAGACCCTAGAGGACTCTGACAGCAGAAAACATCTCCTCTCTTCAGCACACACAGCAGAATGGAGATGCAGATGAATTTGGGGAGGAGCTATAAGCAAATCTAAATATGCTCCACAGCCTGGGCTTGGTGTAGCTGCTGAATAAAACTCAACAGACCTAGATAGTCTTCAACAGGCAAAATATGCTCTTATCTCACAGCCTAAGTAGAAGTCAGGCTTTGGCATATGCTACAACCCCTTGCATGTGAATTTCTGCCAATATGAGGACTATTTTGTGATTGTTGTTGCTGGAGCCATCATCCAAACAAGCACAAGGACTGAGATTTGAGTCACAAAAATAAAGCAGTGGAAGAGTGTTGAATTAGGACTAGCAAGTGGCATCAATGTAGCATCAAGAACAATCATTCATAAACTTAAAGAATCCTTTCAGTTGGAAGAGACCTTTTAGGATCATCAAGTCCAACTGTTAACCCAGCACTGCCAAGTCACCACTAAACCATGTCCCTCAGCACTATATCTACATGTTGTTTGAACACCTCCAGGGATGGTGTCACCACCAGTGTTCTGGGCCTAAGCTTAAAAACCCTTTCAGTGAAGAATTTTATCCTAATATCCAACTTAAACCTTTGCTGGTGCAACTTGAGACCATGTCCTCTTCTCCTATTGATTGCTACCTGGGAAAAGAGACTGACCACAACCTAGTTCAAACCTTTTTCCAGGGAGTTGTAGACCTTCTTGGAGTGAGGAGCCCAAAACTGAACCCAGGATTTGAGGTGTGGCCTCAGCAGTGCCCAGACCAGGAGGACAATCCCTGCCCTAGTCTTGCTGCCACACTAATGCTGACCCAAACCAGGATGCTGTTGGCCTCCTTGGCCACCTGGGCTCACTGCTGAATCATATTTCTGCCACTCTGGGAAGTAGTTGTGATTGTGGTTGCTGTTGCATCATTCAAACAAGCACAAGGACTAAAATTTAACTCATAAAAAGAAAAAAGAACCCAAAAACCCAACCAAAACCATGCAAGACTGTTGACTTAGTCCTAGGAAGAGGCATGGAAGTGGCATCAATAACAATACTTACCTCAACTGGTTTGATCAACAGCAGCAAATGGAGATCTCACCAGTAATAAGTAGTAACAATTAGTAGGTTTTAACCATTATTTTCATAGCTACATATTTAGATATGAACTAAATGAATTTTTGATGAATTTTTGGCTACAGCTTTAGCTTAAAATGCAGTAGATAGAATGATCCTTCTCTGGCTTGGCTGTAAAAAGCCAATTTAAGCTGGATAAGGCAAGATGGGTGAATGTTGGCTCACTTGTGCACTGAGCCAAACAGTCAACCTTAGCCTTCTCCAGCTCTGGATGGGTTAACTCAGTCCAACTTTACACTGATTTTTCTTTCCATGCAATTTTGTAGGTAGGACAGGCCAAGAGCATGTGAATTGTCATGTACCATGGCTCAGCTGCAGTAACCTACTTTCTTTTGCTTGTGTATCCACATTTTTATTCCTTTTCAGACTGCTTGTGTGTAAATGGAATTGTTACCTAATGTAATTTGGCATGCTGGGAATTTGGGGAACCCAAACAAAGACATTTAAAAGCTTTTAAAGGAAATATTATCAGAAGTTCCAAGTTGCATCAGCCTTTTGCTGTTTTCTAAAGAACTTCACTGAAACAACTTTGTAATTCTATTGCTGTTGCATAAAAAGCTAACAACAATGACTTCTGGAAGCTGTTCTGCACTGCTTTTGCATGCAACAAGGCTACAACATAGCAGTTTCATGCAGTCATAGAATGGGTTGGGTTGGGAGGGACCTTTCAAGGTCATCTAGTCCAACCCCCCTCCTGCAGTCAGCAGGGACATCTGCAACTAGATCAGGTTGCTCAGAGCCCCAACCAACCTGAGGTGGGATGGTTTCAGGGATGGGACATCTCCCACCTCTCTGGGCAACCTGCAGTTACTTGTTAAGCAACTTGACCATTGACAATCTAGCAGTAAGGGAAGCCCAGACTCTTCTCCTAAGAGTCACATCCTCCTAAATGCCTCTCTCCACTGCCCTGGCAGGTGCTGCTGGTAACAGTGAATGGGAACCCTGCTGACTACCACACCATCCACCATCCACCTGCCCTGCCCTTGGAAAATGGTCCAGGCAAAGCAGACATGTACTCAACACCACAGTACAAGTGGGAGTCCTCAGGGGCCATGTCAGGTAGTGAATTGTCTGGGTGTTACCCTTAGTTCCCTGGGTGTTGTGTTTTGGTTTGGTTTGTTTCTTAGTCTGTATCTCATTTATTTTCATTTCTCAACTTGAGCAGTTGGTGTTGCCTTATGATGATGACTTGTGATGATGACTGGCCATATGGTGATGTTGTATACTGGGCTGTGGGGATATATAATCCAAAATACTTCCCTTAGCAGCACAGTGGTTGTGGGATTGTGTTCTTGGGCTGAAATGTCATTTTCCTTTGGCTCCCATCTTGAGCTTGTTGGTTGTTGTACCTTTGTTATAGACACCTTCTGTCTAATACACCTAATCTGTCTAGTTATTTCCCATCCAAGATTCCTCTCATGTTTTATTAACAGCTATTTAAAATTTATCAGAGTGATTGCAAGGTCACAGAATCATGAAGGTTGGAAGAGACCTCTAAGATCACCAAGTCCAACCATCAACCTATCACCCCCATGCCACTAAACAGTGTCCCTAAGGACCACATGTATAAATTTTCTGAACCCCTCCAGGGATGGTGACTCCACCACTGCCCTGGGCAGCCTGGGCCAATGCCTAACAACTCTTTCTGAGAAGAATTTCTTCCCCATATCCAATTTAAACTTGCCCTGGTGCAACTTGAGGCCATTTCCTCTTGTCCTTTCAGTGGTAACCCAGGAGAAGAGACCAACTGCCACCTGGCTCCAACCTCTTTCAGGGAGCTGCAGAGAGTAGGAAAGTCTCCCCTGAGCCTCCTCTTCTCCAGGCTAACCAACCCTAGTTCCCTCAGCAACTACTCCTTACAAGACTTGTTCTCCAGATCCCTCACCAGCCTTGTTGACCTTCTCAGGACATGCTCCAATGCCTCAATGTTTTTCTTGTAGTTAGATAAACCAGTCCAGGAGAGAGTGCATATACAACTTTTAGACCTGTATAAATTGCAAATCAGAATCTCTTTTTCTACTTAGAAAAGGAAGAAGAGGAGGAGGAGGAGGAAGAAGTTGTTACTCAGGAGGAAAAGGAAAATGTTAAATTACATGCCCTGGTCTCTGTGTTCCAATTCATCATGAAACAAAGTTATATTTGTGCTCTGATAGCTATGATGGTAAGTACTGGTTAAAAAATAAAATAACATAGAATATAAGAATTAAAATAAAATTTAAAAAAAGATAATATAAAATAATGCTGTTAATTTGACAAATACATTTGTTTTCTCAATGTTTTCCTGAAAGCAATCTCATTGATTGGCTTTCAGTAAGGGCTTCCTCAGGGTTAGGAAATATCAATATGATGTCTGCATAATTTTAGGTCCATTTTAGGTTATTAATGCATAATTCCCAGACCTGTTATAGACCCATAAATAGGGCAACATATTGGGTTCTGAGTAAAGTATCATATATCCAGGAGTGGGAGCCTTGGGTTTTTGTTGTCTGATGAATGTCAGAAGACCACTTGGGGAGCTCAGTTTTCTTTTGGTTCCCAAGGTTCCTCACAAGCAGACTTGTCATGCTTTTGCTCTGCTCAGAAATTTGCCTACAGAAGTGAAACATTTCATGGAGATATAATAAATTAAAAAAAAAAGAAAAAGATTTAATCTGTTTTGCTATTCTTACTCTGAATTCATTGCTGCTAGTTTTGCAAGATCTTCTCTGCCCCAAAGTTAGTCTGTGCTGTCCATCTTTCATTTTGGTGTAAGGAGAATCATAGCACAGACTGATAGGGATTGGAAGGGACCTCTGGAGATCATCTAGTCCAACCCATCTGCTAAAGCAGGGTCACCCACAGCAGCTTGCCCAGGATCACCTCCAGCTGCCTTGGGAATCTCTCCAGAGAAGGAGACTCCACAGCCTCTCTGGGCAGCCTGGGCCAGGGCTCCAACACCCTCACACCAAACAAGTTTCTCCTCCTGGCTTCCAGGTTGTGCCTGCTGCCCCTTGGCCTGTCCCTGGGCACCACTGAGCAGAGTCTGGCCCCAGCCTCTTGCCCTCACCCTTTAGATATTGTTCAAGATTGAGCAGCTCCCCTCTGGGGCTGCTCTTCTCCAGGCTAAGCAGCCCCAGGGCTCTCAGCCTTTCCTCCTCTCAGAGATGCTCCAGTGCCCTCAGCATCTCCCTAGCCTCTGCTGGACTCTCTCCAGTAGTTCCTTGTCTCTCCTGAACTGGGGAGCCCAGAAGTGGACCCAGGACTCCAGGTGTGTCCTCAAGCTTATAAACTGTACCAAGGTACAACTAATACACCAAGTTAGGTTCACCCTCAGCTGTGAGCTTCTTAAGAAGCTACTTTTTTCCTTGTTCTCCAAGAGATTTATTTTACCATGTCCAGTAACTGATGAATATGGGTGAGAGTCTCACAACGAATGTGTGCCCTAAGCAGTGGAGCATAAGCTAACTGACAATATCCATCAGTGTTGATCCTGAATGTATCTGTGACCATGTTTTCCCTTTCTTTCCTCCTTCCACAAGGCCTGGAGTATCACCTATCACAGCTGGTTGACCTTTGTGTTACTGATCTGGTCTTGCACGTTGTGGATGATCCGGGACCGCAGGAAATACGCCATGATCAGTTCCCCATTCATGGTCTTCTATGGCAACATGCTGCTCACGTTGCAGTATATATGGAGTATCGAGCTCAGGGATGATGAACTTCCTCAAGTGTCTGGGTTTTTAGAAAGAAAGGAACCTGGAGAGTTGGCTTCAAAGGTAGGTGTTAGCTGAGGTGTCTTTATGAAACCACAAAAGCCATGTGGTTTAGCCTTGAGAAGAGGAGATAGAGGAGAGACGTCATTGCCGTCTTCAACATCCTCGCAGGGGGTAGCAGACAGGCAGGTGCTGATCTCAGTCTAGTGGACAGCAATAGGACTAAGGGAAATGGGATGAAGTTGAGTCAGGGGAGGTTCAGGCTGGAGATTAGGAAAAGGTTTTTCATCCAGAGAGTGGTTGGGATCTGAAAGAGCCTCCTCAGGGAAGTTGTCTCAGCACCATGCCTCGTCGGAGTTCAAGAAGCATTTGGACAACGCTGTCAGGCACATGGTGTGTGATTCTTGGGGTGTCCTGCCTAGGTTAAGGAGCTGGACTTGATGATCCTAGTGGGTCCCTTCCAGCTCAGTAGATAAAAACACCAAACAAAAAACCCAACAACCCAGAACAACAAGGAAAACCTAACCAAAACAAAAAAAACCCCAAACTTATTGTGACATAAAAATCTCCTGGTATTGCTTTAAGTGAGAATCCTCAGTGTTCAGTACAACTATGGTCAGTAGCAGTTCCACCTTAAAGGTTAAGTCATTAAGAAGTAGTGTTAATGTTCATTAACAACCAGTTCTGAACTAGTGTTCAGAAAATGGCTTCTAGCTTCTTGAGCTACTACCAAAAGAACTGTTTCAGACATCTTCATATGATTTTCATGATCATGTGGTGGAAAATGATTAGTGGATGGAAATTGCTCATTTGTTTTTATAAACTGGATACAAAGTTAGATGTGATGTGATTTGCTAAATTAATAGCCCTGAGATGTCAGATCTTTCTCTGAATAGGATGGCAACTGGAACTGTGGTGTCATTGCCATTACCACTACTACTCGTTCCTTTATGGTCTGGCACAAGCTGCAGCACATAGCTGTGAATGGGCTTTAATTCTTTATCCTTACACCTGAAGCAGCATGAGTTGGAATCCAGTTCAGGTCAGAAACAAGAGAGTTTGTTGCCCTCAGTGCATGGTAGATTGTTTTTCTTTGTTGTCTTGAAAGAAGTACAAAATGCATTTTGTTGGGCAAATTTCTTTCTAGTGGGGGGAGAATGAGCATAAAGAGGAGGTTGTTTCCTGCAACACCCAAGAGGAGCATCCTAGAGAGTGCATCTAGTTGGCACTGCTCCCCTTGTGCTAAGTGAAACACTTCCCTCTTGACTCCTAATTACCACTGAAGGTGATTTTTCCTTGTTGGCAGTGCTCTTTGGCCAACCATTTCTGGGTATTTAATGCATATGAAAAAGAGTGAGTGCTGTGTTACTTCTCTCATAAAGGTGAAGCTAATTTAGTAGGAGAGCAAAAGCTCTAGAAGAGAAGTTCTCTGGTTTCTAGAACTCAGGGACTTTGTAAACCTCTAAGGAGTTTTAACTGGCTTAATATGTCAGCCCCTTTGACACTGTTTCTCCTCAGCTGTATCATCAAATCTCTTTTCTAAAACTAGCTGGTGGCAAGAAAGGAGAAATTGGTGTGTGTCTATAGGATGATTTGACCACACTCATCATCTGCTGGGATTTTCCACACTGAATAGAATGCAGCCTGTGAATTTCACAGAACACTGAGTGGTTGAGGCTGAAGGAGACTTCTGGAGGTCATCTGGCTCACCTCCCCTACTCAAGCAGGGCCACCTATTGCTGATTGCCCAAGACCATGGCCAGATGGCTTTTGAATATCCCCAAGAATAGAGACTCCAAAACCTCCCTGGGCAACCTGTGCCAGCCTTTCCTCATAGGAGAGATGCTGTAGTTCCTTCATCTTCATAGCCCAGACAGGCAGATTAAAACAAAGGCATGGCAAAACCTGTGAGAAGATGTGTTTGGCTTAGTAGGACATAGGATGTACAACTAGTCTGTTGTTTTTTGTTTTGGTTTTTGTTTGCAGATTCTTTTCACAATTACTTTCTGGCTACTGCTTAGGCAACACCTCACTGAACAGAAAGCACTTCGCCTAAAAGAAGCTACTTTATCTGAGGTCAAAATTGGAAGTGGAGAAGATGAAGAAAAAGGTAAAGCCAGAGCCAATTTAGTTCTTCAGTCATGGTAGAAGTTCCAACTGCTGCATTCCTAGGGTGCTGAAAGCAATTAGTAAGATACCTGTTAGTACCTAAGGCTGACTTTACAAAATGGATGTGCAGCTACCTCTCAGGATGTAAGAATAAAGCAACTTTGGACTTTAGAAGTGCAACTAAAAGGAGAATTTTCTCTGCTGGAAGGTAATGAAAATGACTCATCTGAGAAATATCAGGGAACTTTCCAATGATCAGTTTACTCCTGTGTCCCAAAGTCAAACCAGCAGATTAATTGCCCTAGGAGTTTAACCACAGGAGAAGGAGAGGTTTACATATGAAAAATCAGTTGCTAAATTCCTTGGAAGTTGTGTTTGTACATAAAGACTTGTACAGCAACATGTTCCCCCAAACCTCCCTTGCCCTTTGCTGGGTGCTGATCTGAAGAAGGTCAACTCAACTCACTGAAATGGTAGAAAACCAGCCCTGGAAGCAGTGATAGAGCTTCCTCTTTGATTAATTACAGTATTTGTCTCAAGAAAACAGCTGATCAGTGTCCCAGCTGGGTTGGATTTGCAAGCAGAGCAGAGAATGGTGAGTGGGACAAAAGCCTCTTGATGGTGAAGTCTCAGTGTTGGTCTCAATGGGAAGCAAAGCATTACAGCTCTGTGCTCTGAGTTTGAGAAGCCTGTTATCTCACAACTTGCTCATGTACTTGCTACTGGGAGGACACTTACCCTGCCCTCCACAAGCCTTACAGGATTAGTAACTGGGGAAACTTGACCTCTTTGCAGGGGAAAACCAGCTTATCTTTTCTGCAGTGGCTCAGTGGTAATTTCTTGGGGGGAAAAAAAAAGCAAAAAGCAGCAGTGTTAGGGCAGCATTTGTGGTTTTTTAAGCTTCTTTGGTTTGATGTTAATGTTTTCTCTCACTTGTGGTTTTTGGAGGGAACCACAATATCCTCTAAAGGATGAAACTCAAGAGGAGAGGTTCAAACTCAAGAGGAGAGTTTAAGCTTTTCAACTCAAGAGGAGAGGTTTCTGGTGGTTTCTTTGTTTCCCAGTTTAAAAGGTTTCTTGCCTGAGAGTATAGGTATCACCATGGAAAGTGTTTTGACTGTTATCCATTATACATCCCTTAGGCTCTAATGTTCTGCTACAGCTAGGAGTGTCTGGTAAGGACATATAGCCATGCACCATATGGCTCCAGGAGCAGGTTGAAGCTCACATGAAGTTAAAACTCTTTCCCTTGCTCTGGAGGCATGTATGAGTCAGAAATACAGCCTCTTGTGACTATTATGGTTTAAGTTTCTGTCTTGTGTGCAGAGATTTTACTTTCCACCCATTTCAATTCTTCCTAAAAGTCCCCAGAACAGACAGAGGTCAAATGTGACTCTGTATTTGCAGAAGAGGAGTTGCAAGAGGGAGAGGTGCCAGAAGAACAGGAGGAGGAGAAGGAGAAGAAGGAGGAGGAAGAGGAAGAGGATGATGAGGATGAACAGGATATTATGAAAGTCCTGGGGAAGCTGGTGATGGCTATGTTCATCAAGTATTGGATTTACGTCTGTGGGGGCATGTTCTTCTTTGTCAGCTTTGAGGGTAGAATTGTCATGTACAAAATCATCTACATGGTACTGTTCCTCTTCTGTGTGGCTCTCTATCAGGTAAGTGAGAAGGGTGTTAACTAAATTTTGTCCTTCATGCAGTGATTCACAGCTTCAGCCTGGTCCTTGACACTTGGTAATGAAGTAGCTCCAAAGAGACTTGATAACTGTTGTCTGTTCTTTAGTGAGACACAGCACCATAAGATCATTTGAAGGGGTTGAGACTAATTCTCCTTTGGCTTTTGATTATGGTGACAGGCAAAATGCACATAAATTAGATGCATACAATACACACCTCCACTTTGGGACACCACCCACATCACTACAAGCTTTGGAACTGGTGTGAGAAAGTTCTGGACCTCTATAGGTCCTAGCTAGCCACCAGGTTTTGTGACAGCTGGTGCACACAGCCTCCACCCCCCAAGGAGGATGGAGTCCCTTTGCTCCTGGACTTCCATCACCTAATGGTGATGAAACTGAGTGACTGAAGCTGTCCTTAGCCTTTATGTCCCCGTGGCCATGTCCCAACAGACAGTTTTCCACTGAAGTCTGTACTGGAGTGCATGTGTGTCAGGAGTAAAAACTGTCTCAGGGAACTGAGGCTTCCATCATGTAGATGTTGTTTTACTTCAGGCCAGCTAGGAAAAACAGTATTTGTCATCTTTCTTTGCCAGTGTCTTTGCCTTCAGCTTGTTTCAGCATCTCTAGTGTGTGATTTTCAGGTGCACTATGAATGGTGGAGAAGGATTTTAAAGTACTTTTGGATGTCAGTGGTTGTTTACACGATGTTGGTACTTATCTTCATCTATACATACCAGTTTGAGTCCTTCCCTGGGTTGTGGAAGAACATGACAGGCCTGGATGAAAACAAGTAAGTGGTTTGGATTCATTTCTGGTTTTTTCTTTGAATTGTTGAGTTCAGTGTGGTGGAATGGTCTGGGAGTAGTCTTCCTTCTTCTGGGGGGACAACATAAGACCATCCCTGGGCATAGCTGACCTGAAGCACTCAGCTCTGAAGCCTTAGATTTATTGGTGTAACAGTAGAGATTTATTGGTGTAACAGTAGAGATTTATTGGTGTAACTGTAGAGATGAGCAAGAGAGTCAGATGGGCTCAGGGAGATGTGGAGATAAGCAAGGGCATGAGATGGACTCAAGGAGTTGTAGAGATGAGCAAGGGCATGAGATGGGCCCAAAGAATTG
This sequence comes from Galbula dea, assembly GCA_013399015.1. Lineage (NCBI taxonomy): Eukaryota > Metazoa > Chordata > Aves > Piciformes > Galbulidae > Galbula > Galbula dea. Next base: position 95,921 of record VWZX01009655.1, read on the forward strand.
TATTTCCTCCCATCAGCTGTCAATACTCTACCTCTTTGACTATAGGAAGAAGATCCAGAGAGAGAGTGAGGGCAGATTTGCAGGCTCTCTTCCGATGATGAAGATGAACCTGCCCTCCTCTTAATGAGGGCTGATTTTCTTCCTCCTCACATTGCATTGGGCATTTCTCAACAGAAGCTTAGGTGACAAAGTATATGCAATATGAGTGGGTCTCCAGTGCAGGACTTTCAGTCAGAAGCCATTTATCTGGTTCAGGAGATCTGTGGCAGGGTTGGGTCATTTAACTCTGTGCATTTAGAGTCTCTCTCTACATTCCTGAGTTCAACAGCCAGCTATTGGCCTTGTAAAACTTGCTGGTTTAGAAGCACTTTAAAACCCCCAAACCACGTAACAAGTACCAGCCTCTTAGTTCCTATTGCAAATCATCTCTAATAGTGTCTGATGGTGTGAAAACATGGTTGAGTGACTTAATTATTGTTGTTTGGGTTTTTTTTTTTTCCAGACTAGCAGATCTGGGCTTAAAACAGTTCTCTGTGGCTGAGCTCTTCACACGCATCTTCATCCCCACCTCCTTCCTCCTGGCGTGCATCTTACACCTGCACTATTTCCATGACCGGTTTCTCCAGCTCACTGATTTAAAAGCTGTAACCAGCAAACAGGACAACACCATTTACAGGTAAAGAGGCACAGGAGATGGAACTAGTAGTGATCTGTATGAAAATGCTGGTTTCAGCTGTCTTGTCATGCCTAACTTTCCTTAGATGTTCATTAGATCTTTGCTGTCGCTCCCTGGCTCAACAAGGAGGTGCTAGGTATCCAGCACCCCACCACACAAATGACAGCCAAAGTCTTCCCCCACTTGCCCCTCTCAAGGTTTTCATTTTGGGGTACATTTCCAAAGGGACTGATGGAGTTTATGTATTTCTCTTGTTGGCTTTGACCTCTAATGGGAGTTAGATGCTTAATTGCTATGTGTGTCTTTTTGTGAGCCCTGTCAATACTAGGAAATGTGGCTTTCATTTGGGTCATTTCTGGTTTTTGAGGTATTTTGAGGGCCAAATGAAGATGGGGAGATCTTTGGCAAGTAGCAGATTGACATAGGACAAGCTGAACTTCAGGAATGGAAAAATCCCAAATCACTGGTCACTCTCTTTGTATTAACCTTACCCTTTTTTAAATGGTTGCTTGCACAATGCCTTTTCCTTGTGCTTTTCTTGAATTGCTGCATTTCCCAATAGATTCAAGGCCCTTTTGAAACTGCCTGTGAGCAAATCTCCTCTGCCCATAGCAGACTTCTGGGGCAGCAGCAGGTGCACATTAACATCTCTGAACTGGGCAACCAAACCATGAAACTGAAGCCTAGTTCTGAGCTGGAAATCATAACATCATGGACTGGTTTGGATTGGAAGGGACCTTTAATGATGAGAAGTTCCTGTAGTTCTACCTGAGGTTGCATATGGTCTCAGTGTTGAAGTCTTACACCTGGAGGCTTCCTAGCTTTCTCACTGCATGGAGTGTGTTGTGCTTTGTTATGACAATGTGTTTCTCTTCTAGACAGGAAAGTGCATTCAATCCTATTTAACAGTTTCCTTTTCTCTCTCTCTCTCTCTGATTCATTCCTCATTTCCACCTCATGCATTCTTGTGCTGCCATCTCCCACCTCCTAGCCATGCCAAAGTCAATGGCCGTGTTTATCTAATAATTAATAGGTGGGTACTTCAATTCTTCCTCTCCTTTAAAGCAGATCTACTTTGACCTTGTTGTTACTTCTTTAATTGCCTTAAAACAAAGTGTGTTCTTGCTGCCCACTACTGTCAAGTGATCAGGGAGATAATGGTGTTCAGGTATTGTAGTCTCCTAAAGCTGGTGAAGCAGTTACTGCATCTCTCCTGACTATTTCTACCTTGTGAGTTCATCTGCCAGCTGGGAATTCTTCTCTTCAACTTTGCCCATGCCTCAATCCAGGAATAATTGGTGCTATTTGTAATTGGCTGCAGCCAGTAGACTTGGTTGAGGAGGCTCATTTATCTACCCTTTGTTTGTGCATGGAAAGATGCATGCCTGCATGTGGACACAGACCCACACAAACACACAGAGACACCTCCCTGCCTTCCTCAGGAGCACCTAAGAAAGGGAATTTGAGAGCCAGCTCCATTGCATGTCTGGTATGTGTTATGAGCTTGTACAGACTGAGATTTCCTGCTTCAGAGACAGAAACAGAAGATGCCATCCACTGAAACCACTGTGTGCTGAGGCTGAGTTGGGTGCTACAGGGTCCAAACTGCAAATGCCCATTTTGCCATTGTCAAAATTCTTTTAGCAGAATCCCAGCATGGTGGGGGTTGGAAGGGACCTCTGGGGATCATCTGGTGCAACTCCTCTGCCTCTTGGGCTGTCCCTGGGCACCACTGAGCGGAGTCTGACCCCAGCCTCTTGCCCCCAGCCTTTAGCTCTTGCTCAGCACCGAGCAGCTCCCCTCTGGGGCTGCTCTTCTCCAGGCTAAGCAGCCCCAGGGCTCTCAGCCTTTCCTCCTCCCTCCCTGAGATGCTCCAGTGCCCTCAGAATCCTCATAAATCCCTTTCTAAATGACATCTTGCAAACAATTCCATCAAGTAGATTTCTTTCAAAATATTTGACTGGAATAAATGTTGGGTTTTGTTTAATCAACTCTGAGAATAGAAGGACTTCTGAGTTTGTTGTCACTACTGAATATAAACAGAAGAGCCAAGGAAATCCCTTGTTTAAATGTTTGTAACTACCTGCTCTAACAAGAAGTTAATGTATGTGTCATGTTCCTGCTCCTTCTTCAAATGTCATCACATAGTTTAGGCCAGGGTTCTAAAGTTCACCAGAGCTGGAGACCTGGTCTGTAGGAAGCTTATGTGTCAGAGCAGTGAGAGCTCAACCAGGAGCTGAGGGACATGACCAGGAAGCCAGGTTGAGCTCACACACATGGAGAATTAGGAATGAGAACCAGCAACTGGCAGTGTTCAAGGTCAGGTTGGATGTGGCCCTGGGCAACCTGGTCTAGTGGGTGGCATCCCTGCCCATGGTAGTGGGGCTGGAGCTAGATGATCTTTAAGATCCCTTCCAACCCAACCCATTCTATGAATCTGTGAAAATTGAAGGTGAGGGTCAGATCCAAAGAGGGCAGTGAGGATCAACCACGACCTGGTGAGCTCTGAAGTCCATAGAGATGGGCTAGCTCAGTGGTGAAGGCAAGAAGTCAGTCTGTGTGCCAGGCTTAGCATCAGGGAGGGATGGAAAGAGCTGCAGTAGAGAGGTGAGATTCTAAGCATGAAACATCCCCAAAGAAAGGAGAGGGACCCTCTGTGCTGAGGCTTCCTGACCTGTCCACATTCCCCAATGTGTATCAGCCAGCTGGCATTGGGTGCAGGCAGCAAACCCCCCTGCAAGGGCAGGGGAAGCACTCAGGGTCCTGCCAGAAGAGATGTGGCACTGGGGGCTCAGTTTGAATCTTCTACACCAAATATTGAGGAGATGGCTCACCAATATTCTGCAGAGCAGAAAGTTTCTGTTGTTAAGACACATACTTGAGACATTGCACAGAATCCCAGTGTGGTAAGGGTTGGAAAGGACCTCTGGAAATCATCCAGTCCAACCCCCCTGCTAAAGCAAGGTCACCCACAGCAGCTTGCCCAGGATCACCTCCAGGTGCCTTTGGAATCTCTCCCCAGAAGGAGACTCCACAACCTCTCTGGGCAGCCTGGGCCAAATTGTTTTGAGCCAGAAAGTTTCAAGCAATTCATAAATTGGTTGCAAAATAAAATTACCAAAGGCAAAAGATGCTTCATGTATCCAGTAAGTTGATATGAATTCTGCTGCTGCTTTGGCAAATTACACATGGAGGAAAGAACTAGGAAACAAGCAGGAACCTGGGGCACAGACCTGATATTAGTGCCTCTGAAGCTGCTGTGATGCCTAAAACTAGATCTCCTTGGACACTGCTCATTATTGATACCCTACTGAATGAATGTGAGGGTAAGAAATGCTCTCAGTTTAGAGCATTATTGGCTGTACCTTCAAGGCTTGTAGTCTGCCTTATTACTTGGTTATTTCTAAGAATCAGACACAATGCCTTTGTGTTATTTTGGATACCTTCCCACTAATAGGTGGTTTCCAGCCTGAGGTTTCATCTCTCTGACTATGAAGCCTGTGTGGGTAGGTTGTGTTGAATGTGCTGAACTAGTGCAGTTATTATATCCTAATCCCTCAGTGTTATCTTGTGATCTTATAGTTGAAAAAGTAATTAAAAAATGATGGGAAAACAACCCTAGCAATAGATGAGGAAGCTTGGGAAGAAAGATTCCAAGCAGACTGACTTTCTGAATAATGGGCAGAGCTTTTTAACTAGGCTTGGTTCTCCTGAGCACATGGTCTTCTGCTCAAGCCTACTGATGCTGATAGAACTAAGCAGTAACACAGTGAAAACCAAGCTCATACTAACAGCTTCATCAGAGCTATAGATTGCATAAAATCCTAGAACTGTCAAAGTTGGAAGGGACCTGAAAGATCATCTAGTTCCAACCCCCTGCCTGCCAGGGACACCTCCCACTAGATCAGGTTGCCCACAGCCCCATCCAGCCTGGCCTTATAAACTTCCAGGGATGGAGCTTCCACAGCCTCTCTGGACAACCTGTTCCAGTGTCTCCCCACTCTAACAGTGAAGAACTTCCTCCTAATGTCTAATCTAAATCTCCCCTCCTCTAGTTTGCATCCATTCCCCCTAGTCCTATCACATCATGACAGATAAATCCCTGAGATGATACTAGAGTATGTTGGAGTCATTTGCATTAGTTCAATCTAACAAGTGCTTGAAAATATCCTGAGTGTTGTAATTTTAATAGGATAAGAAAACATTTAGTGACCTGATGATCTAGATATGCACTTGCCAAAGGGAGACTCTCTTGCAAGAGGTTGTATCAAAGGGACTATTTATGGCAGGAAATATTATGCTCAGCAAAGCACATAAGAACAGAGAAGGAGGAAAAGTGGCTTTGACTTTCCTTGTGATAAGGGAGGTCAGTTCCAAAAGCACAGCTTGGGAGAGAAAACATCTGAAACTGTAAAAGTAAAGTAAAGAGGAGAGGTATTCTGAGTAAACCTCAGAAAAAAAATGGCCATAAATACCATTCCCATGTTAAAATAGCTGTGTCCAAATTTTGCTAGGCTGAAGGTTGCTAATAGTTTAGTAAGAGGCAGTAAGAAATCTAGGAAGGCATAGAAAGAGAGAGAGAATGGAAGATGCTGTCAAAGACAGGCATCATAAAATATATTGAAGCCACAGCCATGGAAATTTTCACAGAATCACAGAGTGTTAAGGGTTGGCAGGGACCTCTGGAGATCACCCAGCCCAACCCCTCTGCTAAAGCAGGGTCACCCACAGCAGCTTGCCCAGGATCACCTCCAGGTGCCTTGGGAATCTCTCCCCACAAGGAGACTCCACAACCTCTCTGGGCATCCTGGGCCAGGGCTCCACCACTTAGATGGAACTTCTTATGTTTTTGCTGTTGGTTGTCCCCAAACCTATAGCTGGAAGCAAATGTGCAAATTCCTTGGCTTCCCAACTGCATCTTTCAAGTGGCTGAAGGTGGAAATGCACTTGCAGTAATCAGTCAGATACCTGTGATGGTTCAGCTGCACTACTGACAGCATGGGACAGGGTTGACCATGTTTGGCACCGGTGTAAACAAGTTGTCCTCTTTCCATCTGTGCTGTAGTTCCTTGTTTCTTTCTGGAAGCACCCTGTGAATGTCATGATGGCATGCTCTTGGCATCAGAAGGCTTCTGCAGATGGAGCAGGGGAATGCTTTAGGACTTGTGATAATAGCATGACGTGTTTGTCGATGACCTTCTTCTGTAACCCCTCTGTTCTCATCTCCCTTTTTCTTTCTGTTCCAATTACTTTGAGCAGCCTCAAGAAAAAAATACCAAACCACCAAAATGAGTAAGTCCCCTATGAAGTCATGAAATGTTTCCTCTTAAACAATGTCATTTCATGCTTCTACATCTTAAACTCTGACCATTTTCTCCAGTGGGGAAAATGTCAAGTTTAAGTGTCAATAATAACCACTCATTACTAACTAACCAATAGTATCTGAGTGAGAAGTAGCTACTAATACATTCCAACTCAATTTGCAGTGTGTGTTTGGAGAAAGAATCCATTGACTTTCCCACTTCTAAGGCATTTTCCATGAATGGTTTTGATTTCTTTTCTAATTATACATCTCAAAACCAAACCACCAGAAGAAGACTGTGGTGGCAGTACTGCTCAGTTTGCTGACGTCCTCCTGTTTGCCAACAGACTGGTGCACCAGGATGGAAGCCTACCTGACCTAACTATGATGAATTTAACAGCCAGCAGAGAAAAGGAAGAGGATAAAATGTTGGAAGAGGCTGGTGAGAAAAGACTGGAAGAGCCAGAGGAGGAAGGAGGGCAAGGGAAGGTCGAGAAAGGAAAAGAAGAAGGAAAGGAAGATGAGGACAAGGAAGATGATGATGATGAAGACAACGAATCAGAGGAAGAAGAAACTACAGGTAAGCTCTGCAGATTGCACATTTTGCCATCTTCAGCCTTAACTGACAGTGGCATCAGAGGGTTTATGCCTGCTCACATCAATCATCAGCTTTTCCTTCTGATTTCACTCCTAGTCTTTGCCAAAAGAGGCTGCACTGAGCAGATGGCTACCAGTCAGTTATTCAGCAGGCTACAAGGAAAATCCTCTTTGTTCTGGGGGGTGCTGAGAGGATGAAAACAAAAGAAACCCTACCTCTTTCTTCTCCTGCCACCCACCCATGAAGTATTGATGAGCATTGAGAAGGTCCCACCTTAGTCTTCTCCAGGCTGAACAGCTCCAGCTCTCTCAAGTTCAAGTCCCCTAGTCCTTTTTGTAGGACTGTGACACGTAACTAGGGACAGGACCTTTGTCAAGGCACAATGACAGCACATCTGGCTTAGCTGCCACCCTCACTGTAAAAAATTTCTGGAACCCATCCCTGGAACCATTCCAGGTCAGGTTGTTTGGGGCTCTGAGCAACCTGATCTAGTTGCAGATGTCCCTGCTTAGTGCAAGGAGGTTGAACTAGATGACATTGAAAGGTCTTTTCCAGCCCAAAGCATTCTAAGATTCTGCAATTAGAATACTATAGCTTAATTAACTCTTCAGATTGAACTATTTAGGCATGGCATTTACATCACTCAGCATTTTTCTTAGCATTTTCTAAGTTATGTCTGGAGAAAAAGGGTAGAAGACAAAAAATAATTGGAATTTACTAGGCAGGTATTCCAGAAGTCAACTTTTTCTCAGCAGTCTGTGGTTTTTTTGCACACATATGCACAGAATAACCATCTCAGTTTGCTTTAAATATCCAACAATCAGATAAGCTGAGATAATCACATACAGAAGCTGGTAACTCCTTTCCATTTTGACAGCTTAGGCAGTGATGTGTTTTGGTGTCCTTTACAAATGTTTCCATCCCTGCTCTTAACTGTAAGGTTGTTCTCACAGCATGCAAAATCCTTCCTAATCCTCCAAAAGGCTTCTGAAACTCCTAAGGGAGTGTGAAGACTTCACACTAATCTATACCAGCCTGCCAAAGCAGTTCTATGCCAGCCCACCAGGCAGCAGAGCACTTGGAGAAGACTGTCCAGCAGAGTTGTAATCATCTCTATTGATATGTAATAGATATTACATTATAGATGTAACAGGAGATGTCAATTCTGGGATGGCACAAATGAGGGTGTGATGTTTGCAAGGCAATTTAGAGAGTTCTGACATACAAAGATATCTATAGTAGAGCTATCTAAACCCATGTGACAAGGATCCTACTCCTAGTGTGCATGGAACTCTTCCAGGTTGGCTGGAAAGGTCTCAGTAGGAGTAGTTTGTGCTATTTCCTCTTGTCCTGTCACTTGTTACTTGGAGAAGAGACCAACCTCAGCCTTCCTCCAACCTCCTTTCAGGGAGCTGGAGAGAGTGAGAAGGTCTCCCTTGAGCCTCCTTTTCTTCAGGCTAAATAACCCCAGTTTCCTCAGCCATTCCTGATAACTCTTGTGGTCTAGACCCTTCACCAACCAGGGCTGGAGCATCTCAGATCTAGTTCCTGAATGGGATCCCTAAGCTTAAATCCAAAAATACTGGAGGAAAATGGAGTCCAAGAAGGACTAGAGAGGAACAAAAGGCCTTGAAGAGAAGTAGAAAGCTCATTGTTGTCTAGTGGAGCATTCCCTTATACAGAGGCCTTCTTTTTTTTTCCTCTCTCCCAATGGTTCTGCTGGAACATCTCTGCAGACTTAAGGAACAAGTGGCACCTGGTGATCGATCGCCTTACAGTGCTGTTCTTGAAGTTCCTGGAGTACTTTCACAAGATGCAAGTCTTTGTGTGGTGGCTGTTGGAGCTGCACATCATCAAAATTGTTTCCTCTTACATCATCTGGGTCACAGTGAAAGAGGCAAGTAAACAGCCACCATCAACATCTCACCCATAAACAGCTACCATCAACATCTCACCCACAAACACCCATCATCAACATCTCACCCACAAACACCCATCATCAACATCTCACCCACAAACAGCCACCATCAACATCTCACCCACAAACAGCCACCATCAACATTTCACCTACAAACAGCCACCATCAACATCTCACCCATAAACAGCTACCATCAACATCTCACCCACAAACACCCATCATCAACATCTCACCCTTAAAAGGCACCATCAACATTTCACCCACAAACAGCCACCATCAACATCTCACCCACAAACAGCCACCATCAACATCTCACCCACAAACAGCCACCATCAACATCTCACCCATAAACAGCTACCATCAACATCTCACCCACAAACAGCCACCATCAACATCTCACCCATGGTGGAGGCTTGTCAGTATCTGCTGTGCTGATGGCTTCCTTATGCCAGCCCTTCACTGGGGCTTGTCAGCTGCTGGGGACCTGCCTTNCGAACAGACACCATCAACATCTCACCCACGAACAGACACCATCAACATCTCACCCACGAACAGACACCATCAACATTTCACCCATGGTGGAGGCTTGTCAGTATCTGCTGTGCTGATGGCTTCCTTATGCCAGCCCTTCACTGGGGCTTGTCAGCTGCTGGGGACCTGCCTTGACATCTTTATGTTCTAACAACCTAGATATTCTCAACCTTTCCCTCTTCTCCAGATATTAAGGTTTTATTAGTCTCATTCCTTGATGTCAAGATGTAATCCCTCCTCTGCTCAAGCTGGTTGTGGGCATCATCCAGGGATGGAGGGTGGAGGAAAGGGTTGGGAAAGAACATCTATAAACATTACTTAAATTGAGTTTGGTGTTGAAGAAAAAGGAGTTTGGAACTGCACCTGAATAAAAAAGGAGCAACACCTTTCGTTGTTCCCTTGGTGTGGGTGCTCTACCTGACACAGCCATTCCTTGAGCATGGCAGTAGGAGAGGATTCACTAAAAAAACAAAACAAAAAGTCCTTTTTCTCACATCTTAGGGGGGAAAAAAGATCAAAAAGTTGAAGGGGGAGTTCCACAAACACACAGCTCAGTATCATCTCTTTGTTTCATGTGTGCTAAAGCAACAGAAGCAGCATGTGGTCCTTTGTAGTTCATGTCTGTCTCTAGGGTGGGTCTAAGAGTATTAATATTCTGTAGAACATAACATTTCTCCTAAAACATCTGTTATTAAGTTTTTCTTTCTTCACTTACCACTTTGTGTCTGTCTTGAATATTGTAAGTTTTTTCCCCTTCAGTATTTTTCTCACAGTTTCTCTGTCCCTTTCTTTTGAATGTTTATATTATTATTATTATTATTTTAATTACTATGAAAAAGGTCAGACTTTCCCAGTTTTCTTGTTGCTCCACATAATCTCCATCCTGTTCTTGTGTTTTCAGGTGTCTCTGTTTAACTTTGTGTTTTTAATTGCCTGGGCTCTTGCTTTGCCCTATGCTCAGTTTCGCCCCTTGGCATCAAGTATCTGCACTGTTTGGACATGTGTGATTATTGTCTGCAAAATGTTGTACCAGCTCACATCTATTGACCCCAGCACCTTTTCCAGTAACTGTACCTTGGTGAGTACAAGTGCATGACTCAAAAAGGCTTGACTGCTGCCTTCTTCCATGAAGAAGAGCAAAAGGAAGCATATCAGCTAAAAAACAGCAACCCCCAAACCCTACAGTTCACCTGATGTGTTGTCTTTGAGGATCATCTCCTCCCCCAGCAGCCTGAAACTCCTTGTTTCTAACCTGTTGCATTTTCTTTTTAGCCAGGAGAGAATGAAACTAAGGTCAATTTAGAAGAACTCAAGACCTCAGTCCTCTACAGTGGGCCAGTTGATCCTGCAGAATGGGTTGGCTTGAGGAAGTCTTACCCCCTGCTTGTGTACTTAAGGGTAACCTCTTTACTTATCTGTTTTGAGATATTGGTTTTATTTGGGAGAGGATTAGCAATATCTTTGGAATGAATTATCTCCCACAAACCAAAGTGTAATGTAAGGTCATGGATATTGGGGAAGTATGGAGGAGAAGAGACAGCAGAAAACCACCATCTCTTAGGACATTTCCAGAAGGGATTCAGTACCAATTAAGATCATCTGCATGTTGAAGTATGGGTTTTTGACTCCCTGGCTGTGTTTAAGGCCAGGTTGGATGTAGCCCTGGGCTACCTGGTGTGGTGGGTGGCTTCCCTGCCCATAGCAGGGGGGGTTGGAGCTAGATGATCTTTAAGGTTCTTTCCAACCCAAACCATTTTATGAATCTATGACTCCCATTTGTTAAAAGCACTCTAAGAAATGTGATCTTTAAGAACTCTTAAGTAATTAAGAGCTACATAGCTTCCAGGTGCTAAGGACTGATGGGTCTAGTTGGAGTAATTGGCTTGAACAACACAGAATCACAGAATCATGAAGGTTGGAAGATACCTCTAAGATCATCAAGTCCCAATCATCAATATCACCCCCATTCTGCTAAGCCCTGTCCCCAAGTACCACATCTAGATGCTATAAGTAGCTATTTTTAGTAAGTGCTTATTCCTCAGCCACAACTTAGAAAATAGAACAAATTAAAGGAATAATTCATTCAGACACTGGTCAGTGTCAGGGAGGGCTCAGTGCATTTTTCCCTCCCCTTCTTTTCCACAACTACTGTTTGTTACACTAATTTTTAGTGAATATCTTTCCATTTATCTTCTGAATGTCAGTGTGTGTCATCCAAATCCAAAAAGTAGTCTGAACCTTACTGGATTTCCAGCAATAGTAGCTTCGATAGGTGTCAGTACATCCTGGAGTAGGGGAGTGCTCTGGGGTAACATCCCTGTGAGTACTCAGGAGTTTATGCTTATCATAAAAATGTGATTTTGGGGTTTTATTGACTATTCTTCTGCTTTTCTCTCCCCTAGAATAATTTACTGATGTTGGCCATTCTGGCTTTTGAAGTTACCATCTACCGGCACCAGGAGTACTACAGGTGTCGAAATAACCTAACTGCCCCAGTGACTAAAACCATTTTCCATGACATTACAAGAGCACATCTGGATGATGGGCTGGTGAACTGTGTCAAGTATTTCATCAACTATTTCTTCTACAAGTTTGGCTTGGAGGTAAGTCACTAGGTCTTGGTGTTCTTTAGATGATCTTGCCAGGCCTTTTTTGAGCGTGTTGTTTCTGAATGGTCACTTGAACTGTGTTTGGCAGCTGGATGCCTCTTCACTCAGCTTAGACCTTGCCACAGGGGTGGTTTGCCTCTTGCCAACCTGCCAGTGGTGGTTTTCCTCTTGCTTTTCTTATTTATAACTCAAGCAACAGGACAGGATGGGACAAGGGGCAGTGTTGAGGCAGACTGTTCTTTCACACACACACACACACACACACACACACGCACACACATACACATAGAGAGGGAACCTAGGACTGCAGGAGCAGAAGAAAGCAGCAGAGGCTAGCAGAGCATTGTCTCTATGTAAAGATTTCTGCACAAATGCATTCTTCTTTTTTATAGTTATTCCTATAGCAGTCAGCAATCTGCAGGAGGAAGAGGTCCAGCAAAGGGTATTGCTGCTTTGGGCCACTAGTGCAGGACCAAAGTTCTTCCTCCAAAGAACTTTGCAGTAGAGAAGAAACACACAAAGAATGAGGAGAGGCAGGTCCAAGGGAGTGAAGGGATGTTTCTGAAGATCCATGAGGTATCCTAAATATCTGGTAGGTGTCTTATTTAGTAGGAGATCTGCCTGTCTGTTTGCCAGCAGTAGTGGCCCAGACTGCTGGGCTTGAGGCTACTCCTTCTATCTGCTTCACCCAACCCAGCAGCAAAACATCATTGCTGAACCTGCCTTGAAGACCAAGCTATTGCTGAACTAGTGCTGCAAAAAAAGTTCCTTTACCTCATCTCTGTGTTCACAGACACCTGAAATGTCCTTTCAAAAATGTCTGTAGAAATAGTGGGGTTTTTCACACATTTCCTTGGCAACTCCTAAGCTACTGCATCCCAAATCTAATCCCAATGATGTTACCTATTAGAGCTCTACCACCTCTTGCTACTGATAAACAGAATAAACTGTTCACAGCCAGTCAGAGGATTATGAATGAGGGAAAATTCAAATTAATCAGCAAACTCTTCAGGTTGTAAATTTAACCTCCTCCTGGTTTGAGGAGAGAGGAAATCAAAAGAGTGAAGTGCACTGAATAAATTATTCCCTATGAATTATTCACAAAGTTTGGAGACATGCTTTGTGGCACTGAGTGAAGGGACCACTCTAAGTGGAGCCAGAGGAGACAAATGCTCCAGGATAAAGAGCTTTTAGAGTAATGGAGAACTAAAGCTGCCTTACAAGCATTGACTGGTTTTGTCTCTAAGTTGTATGGTCTCAATCTCTTTTTCTTTTGTCTGGTTCCCACATGAAGATACACTTTAGTTGTTGCTGTTCTTAAAGAGTTCCTCTCCTTTTTCACATCTCTAAGTGTTATCAAAATATATGGCTGTGTAATATGTGCTTTGCTTGGCAGCAATTAAACATTTCAGAAGTAGGCTACCATGACAAAACTCTTTCCATTCTGTATCTGTAGATATCAGAGAATGGAAGCCTGCTTTAGTGCTGTATTCACCCAGTTGACACTCAGAGAAGAAGGTTGAAAATTTGGGAGCTGGGAGAGGTTGCTGTTTTGGAGATAAAGAATCACAGAATCCCATTATGGTAGGGGTTGGAAGGGACCTCTGGAGAGCATCTAGTCCAAACCCCTGCTAAAGCAGGGTCAGCCACAGCAGCTTGCCCAGGGTCACCTGGAATCTCTCCCCAGAAGGAGACTCCACAACCTCTCTGGGCAGCCTGGGCCAGGGCTCCAACACCCTCACACCAAACAAGTTTCTCCTCCTGTTCAGATGGAACCTCCTGGGTTCCAGTTTGTGCCTGGTGCTTCTTAGGCTATCCCTGGGCACCACTGAGCAAAGTCTTGCCCCAGCCTCTTGACCCTGTCCTTTAGCTCCTGCTCTCCATTGAGCAGATCCCCTCTGGGGCTGCTCTTCTCCAGGCTCTCAGCCTTTCCTTCTCCCAGAGCTGCTCCAGTGCCCTCAGCATCTTCTTGGCCTCTGCTGGACTCTCTTCAGTAGTTCCTTGTCTCTCTTGACCTGGGGAGCCCAGACCTGGACCCAATACTCCAAACTGTTTTAACATGCTGATTCACTCAAGGTTTTTGCAATCAGCCCCAGCACATGTCCACAGGTTGTCTCAGGATCCAGAGCAGTTTATCATTGCAGCATCAACTAGCCATCAGGTTGCTAATCTTGCTTCTGCTTCTTCTTCTCCAGACCTGTTTTCTTCTCTCAGTGAATGTCATTGGCCAAAGAATGGATTTTTATGCCATGATTCATGCCTTCTGGCTGATTGCTGTCTTGTATCGACGCCGAAGAAAAGCTATTGCAGAGATCTGGCCAAAATACTGCTGTTTTCTGGCATGCATCATTACATTCCAGTACTTCCTTTGTATTGGCATCCCACCTGCTCCTTGTAAAGGTAAGAACATTTTTATGGACAATTACTGCTGCTTGGTTTTTACAGGAAGTGCTGGAAACTTGATAAAGTGTTGAGCAGAAAGAGGGTGACCTAACTGTTAGAAAGCACTGATTGCATTTTTGCATCCTTCTCTCATACAGACTATCCCTGGAGAAGTGGAAATGCCAACTTCAACTCCAACATCATCAAGTGGTTATACTTTCCAGACTTCATTGTGAGACCCAACCCTGTCTTCCTTGTCTGTAAGTATTTGAGCACGAGAGGGGGGAAGTATTTACATGTCCTTTGCTCAAAACAGCTGCCCTGTGTAATTTGAAGCCAGCCTTTTATTTCCTCATCAGTAGCAAGCTAATGGATTCTGTGGGAGATTGAAGACTAAGTGTGGCTTTGTATGGAGTAGAAAAATTCAAAGAATTAGTAGTTTCTGCATCTTTTTTCTTCTGTTTCCCATTGTTGCTGATGCAAGACCAAAAAGGATGAAGTCTTTCCCCTTTTCTGATTTATTTCTCAATAAAAATCATAGAAATGCTAGGTTAAAATCCTAAATGTGTTGATAAACTTTAAATTGGTGTTAAATGCCTTGAGAATATCACAGTCTTAGAGGTTCAAAGTGTGGAACAGAGTGACAAAATGGTAGAGAGACCTCTGGAGATCATCTAGTCCAACCCCCCTGCTAAAGCAGGGTCACCCACAACAGGTTGCCCAGGATCACCTCCAGCTGCCTTGGCAATCTCTCCACATAAGGAGACTCCACAGCCTCTCTGGGCAGCCTGGGCCAGGGTTCCACCACCCTCAAAGTTCCTCCTTATGTTCAGAAGGAACCTCCTGGCTTCCAGTTTGTGCCTGTTCCCTCTTGTCCTGTCACTGGGCACCACTGAATAAAACCTGGCCCCATCCTCCTGCCACCTACCCATGAAGTATTGATAAGCACTGAGCAGATCCCCTCTGGGTCTTCTCTTCTCCAAGCTCCCCAGCTCACAGCCTTTCCCCAGAAGAGAGATGTTCCAGTCCCCTCAGCATTTTTGTAGCCCTAGATTCATGGTAACTTCAATATAATATCTCACCACCACTCCCTGCACCTCAGTTAATGACTTTTTCCTTGCCCATTGCTTTCTCCTAGATGATTTCATGTTGCTGCTGTGTGCCTCCTTACAAAGGCAGACCTTTGAGGATGAAAATAAAGCTGCAGTACGAATCATAGCTGGAGACAACGTGGAGATCTGCATGAATCTTGATGCAGCATCTTTTAGCCAGCATAATCCTGTTCCTGACTTCATTCACTGCCGGTAAGAACTGAATCTTCAACCCTTGGAAAGTACAACCCTCCCAGTTTGTAAAGTCCTCTAGCATCAAAAGAATCTTCACAGCTTCCAGTTCTCCTTGAAATTCATCTTCCTGAATGTTCCTGTCTCAGAACATACCTTTTACTGCTGTGTGAGATAGCAGACAGTTGGGGTATCTGCTGGTATGGGTAGCTTCTGGGTAAGCAGCTTCTGGCTGAGAAGAGAGCAGATGAAAACAAGTCTACCTAACACTGTTGGTTGGTTGAAGTGCTCCCCAGAGGGATGTTCACTGATGTATTTGCATGAATTTGCCTGCTGCTCCATGCACAGTAACATTTCTGGTGGATTTCAGTGCTCTGGTGGCTTCCCCCCATCCCCAAAACACAGCTGTGTGTTAGCACGAACCATTTGTGGTCTGAAGCTGACCGTGAATGTGTTTCATCTCCCAAACTCATCAGTCATGTCCTGCTGAGATATTGTCTCAGTACAATCAAAATAATACCTTACTCTAAGAGACTATGCCTCTAAGAGGCATCTTTCAAAGTTCCTTGGAATCTAAGAGGTATTTCTGGTCATCTGGAGAAGATATTCCCAAAAGGCCAAGCATTTAGCAGTGAGCATGGTAGTGGTAGGTGGATGGTTGGATTCAATGATCTCTGAGGTCTTTTCCAACCATAATGATTCTATGATTCCATGGTTTTGGGATGGGAATCAGAGTCAGGTTTCTGTAATGGGTAGCAAAATCCAAGCTGAACTGGCCTGCTGCCTCTCCACAGTCCTTTGGGTTAAGGTCTGTGTTGTGGTTCACTTGCATCAGCTTGAAGTCATCGGTGGCATCACAGCCTTTCAAACACACTGCTTGGGATGTGCTGATGACCTGTCTGTAAAGGATTAGTGCTGCTCAACCATTTGACTGTGAGTTTGCAACCTTGAATGGGTAAAATGTGATCCCTTTATCCTTGTTCCAGCTAAATACAGAGCTCTGTGCAACTGTTTCATCTGATAGTTTCATGTTGTGTGAGTCAGAAGCAGAATGACAAGAACAAGGCAGGGAAAGAAACAGAACAGGGATAGTTTTGTTGGAAAAATCCAGCAAGTGGATAGAAACCTCATTAATTCCAGGAAGAGAGGAAATTCCTCTTCCTGATATCCTCAGATGCTCAGGCAGATAAGCTTTACCTTCTCTTTTGTAGTGCTAGCTTCCTAAATCTGTAATGGGAACAGACTGATAGAATGCTGTATATAAGCATAAACAGACCTTCTTTTAACATGATCTTCTGTTCTTGGTGGTATCTTCCCTTTCTTGGAGCCCTTAAGTGTCTCCTTCAAGGCTTTCAGGACAATACAGATTTTCCCAGTTCTTTTTGAGAGGTTGCACTGCAGATATGCAACCCTAGCTGCCTAATTTACTTCAAAGAAGCACCAGAGGATGGCTGGAAGTCTCTTCAAGTGACTGAATCTTTTATCAGGGATTATAAATCTTTCAAAAGAAGGCTTCTCAAGCACTGGAGAAGCCACTGAAGATATAGCTCAGAAGGAAATGTATGTATCTGGCCTCCATCCAAGACAATTTGGAGCTGGAAGAGCTTTGGCTCAAAACTTTTCTTGCATTTGGCCATAGAAGTTTCAGAATGGTCTAACCTATTGAGCAACGTGGAAAAGGACTTGGTTCAAAGCTTATCCAAGCCAGGGAAATGACAAATGGCCTTTCTCCTGCAGTCAGTCAGGGAGAGCCAACCAAAGAAGTGAAGACAACCTGGTTATGAATAAATTACAAAGCATTAAAGGGAAAAAAATCAGTGCTTAGGACTCCTGTGTTTTCTGAGAAGCCCAGTGTGTATTTCCTGCCATGTCAAAGAAGTGGCAGTTTCAGCCTGAAGCACCTTTTCTGGGGCATCTATTCCCTTGAGAAGGTGCTGGTTGGTCACTATTCTAGTAGGCATGGCTGAAAAGCTTCTAACTGCAATGTAAACAGTGGCAGAAAAAAAGAGAACATATTTCAAAATGCTTCATTTTTCTCTCTCTGGAGAAGCACTTGAGCTCAGCAGGGATAAATGCAGTCTAAGGAAGAGATTTCCTGAAATTTTCTTCTCTTTCCACCCCCAGATTTCTCAGGGGGTATGTGCTTGACCCCAAGAGAGAGCACAACCAAAGGGCTTTGGGACAGAAATAAAAACGAAGAATGGAAGCAGGAGCTTTGAAAATGAAACAGGATTTAAAGTGACTTGACTGAGGAGAAGCCTTTCCCACAGTCCCTAGTTCTGGAAAATCTTCATTTCAGTTCCCAAGCAGTTTTCAGATGTTCCCCTAGACACTGAGAGGGGGAAAAAATGGAATTGTAATCTGTTTTTTTTCCTCCTAAGAGCAGAAACAATATTAACAGCCATTCATTGAACTGTCCTCTTTACCTGCACCCTAGAAACCACCAGATCAGTCAGGTGAAGTCTCTCTGGGTCAACTGTCATGCTCTTCTTGGAACTAGACTGCTTCTAGCTTAGGTTAGTGAGAGAGGATCTGCAGGTCATCATGCCAGGCTTCCTCTCCTATGTTTTGTATGAAGCAGGTAAAGATTTGGTTGCTAATAAAATGAGCCAGCTTTGGATTTTGGAGTTTTTCAAGCAGATGGAAGCATGAAGGAAAGACCTTGGTGGTAGGAAAGTGAGAGTGAAAGAATACTATAGGGAAGAGGAGAAAGAAAGAGGAAATTTGGGGAATAGAGGTAGCATGCAGAATGCATTTAGAATCATAGAATGGGTTGGGTTGGAAAGGACCTTGAAAGGTCACCTAGTCCAACCCCCCTGCAGTCAGCAGGGACATCTGCAACTAGCTCAGGTTGCTCAGAGCTCCAGACAATCTGACTTGGGATGGTTCCAGGGATGGGACATCTCCCACCTCTCTGGGCAACCTGGGCCAGTGTTTCACCACCCCCAGAGTAAAAAATTTCTTCCTTCTCTCTAGTCTAAATCTCTCTTCTTTTAGTTTCAAGCCATCACCCCTTGTCCTATCACAACAAGCACTGCTAAAAAGTCTGTCCCCGGCTTTCTTGTAGTCCCCCTTTAAGTACTGAAAGGCTGCTATGAGGTCTCTTTGGAGCCTTCTCTTCTCCAGGCTGAACAACCCCAATTCTCTCAGCCTGTTCCAGCCCTCAGATGATTTCTGTGGCCTCCTCTGGCCCTGCTCCACCAGATCCATGTCTCTGCTGTGCTGAGGACTCCAGAGCTGGCCCCTGCACTGCAGGTGAGGTCTCCCCAGAACAAAGTAGAGGCACAGAATCCTCTCCCTGACCTGCTGGCCATGCTGCTTTGGTTCCATAAGGTCAATATGCTTGGAGGAGAGGGAGAGGAAGAGGATAGTCATCAGAAGAGGGTTGTGAGAAGACTCTTGAGGTTCTGTGAAGGTGGGTAACCACACTCACAAGAAGAACAGGTGGCTGATAAGGGAAGTCAGTGAAGCTCCAGAACAGCAACTTCTCCAGTTTGAAGAAGCACTCAGCTGTATCCATCAGGGCACAGCACAACAGCCTCTCAGCAGCATGGAAGCAGCAGTGTTTTCTCTCCCTAACCTTCAGAGTGCTGGCTGAGGACAAAAACCTTTCCTCAAAGGGCTTATCTTCAGCTGCAGCATCAGCATTTCTCAGTGCCTGCAGGCAGAGGTCTGGCCACCAGACTGGCCACAGGCAGACATATCATTGAGGATGCTGGGAAAGCAACTACACCTAGGGCAATCTCTTTTGTTTTGTGACAGGCTGGATTGTGTTACAGTTAAAAATTAATTCCTGTGCAGATAAAATGTTGGAGCAATCATGATAAGGCTAATGAAGGTTTTAGGAAAGAGAAGCAGGTCATTAGTTTGCTGAGGACACCAAGCTGTGTGGAAGGGTTGATAGGCTGGAGGGGAGGGATGGCATCCAGAGGGACCTGGACAGGCTGGAGAGGTGGGCCCATGCCAGCCTCATGAAGTTCAACAAGAACAAGTGCAAGGTCCTACATCTGGATTGGAGCAATCCCAAGCACCAGAACAGGCTGGGTGAGGATTGGCTTGAGAGCAGCCCTGTGGAAAGAGACTTGGAGGTGTTAGTGGATGTGAAGCTTGACATGAGCAGCCACTGTGTGCTTGCAGCCCAGAGGCCAACAGTATCCTAGGCTGCATCAAGAGAAGAGAGGCCAGCAGGTGGAAGGAGGTGATTCTCCCCCTCTACTCTGCTCTCCTGAGACCCCACCTGGAATATTGCATCCAGTTCTGGAGCCCCTCTTACAAGAGGGATATAGGGGTGCTGGAGTGAGGCCAGAGAAGGGCCAGGAGAATGATCAGAGGACTGGAGCACCTCTCTGGTGAGGACAGACTGAGAGAGTTGGGGTTGTTCAGTCTGCAGAGGAGGAGGCTCCCAGGAGACCTTCTTGAGGCCTTCCAGTATCTGAAGGGAGCCTACAAGAAAGCTGGGGAGGGACTTTTTAGGAGGTCAGACAGTGATAGAACCAGGAGAAATGGGTGTAAGCTAGAGGAGGGGAGATTTAGGTTGGATATTAGGAGGAAGTTCTTCACTGTGAGGGTGGTTAGACACTGGAACAGGTTGCCCAAGAGAGGTTGTGGAAGCCTCATCCCTGGAAGCTTTTAAGACAAGGCTTGATGGGGCCCTGGGTAACCTGATCTAGTGGGAGGTGTCCCTGCCAGGCAGGGGGTTGGAACTAAATGATTTTTAAGGTCCCTTCCAACTCTGATGGCTCTATGATTCTATGATTTGGTGTGGAGAGCCATCAGAGGTCATGATCGCTTCAGTGGATGGTTGGCATGAGCTTCAGACTTTGGCTTCCTTGGTTTTGAGCAAAGTGATACAGTAATTCTTTTCCAAAATGTTATCCAGAGTATTGGCAAATCACCATTTTTCTATTTTTCATTCACCTTTCAGGTTTCTTCTGTTTAATTTCTCATTCAGAGGTTAGGGTGCTACCAGAGCTTGATGCCCTGGGTACACTGGTGATTCTTCTTCAGATGTTTGGCTCTGTTCTCCCACCTTTGCATCCATCACACCAGCAGTGACTTGCTTCACAGGCTGTATGGGTAGACAAGTTTCCCTTCCTTCTGTCCTCCTCCAAAATAAACAGGCTCCTCCAAATTTGCTTCTTGAAGCCAGTTCAAAGAAGCAAAGCCAAAGAAGGGCCTGGGATGGGGATGAAGGAGAGTGGGACTGTCCTCTTGGGAAGCAGCTGCTCAGATTTCCTAGCTGCATTGTCAAAGACCACATCCTGAGGGTGGCCTCTCCCCTCTGTGACTGGATGGAGATTTAAAGACCACTTAGAAGATGAGGTTTGGAAGGTTTACATGGCATTAAACTAATGATCTGTGTGGTCTGCAGCAAAAGCAGAAAACTATGGTGTATGCTCTCCAAGACTAAGCATTTTCTGCTGTCTGTGGAGAGGTTTTCAAGCACCCTGACTGACCTTCTGGATCTCTGTTGGGTCTTTTTAGCTGTTGGGGTGGCTTTGTGTTTCATCTCCCACTGTTGCTCTGGAATCTCCAGTGCAAGGAACTGCAGCTCCTTAGTTTTTATCTAAGAACATGTCAAGAGACAAACATGTTGAGAGCTCCCTCCTCCAAGAAGCATCTTTGTTCCTTCTCTCACAGCACTGAATTTGGGGGTTGCAGGACTCCACACTGCTGCAGACAAAGGGTTTTGGCATATTGCAGCTGAAAGAATTGTCACTTGAGAAACACTTTTACCTACCTGAGACAACCTGAGTGTCATCCTGGTCAATGTGGCATTCTTCTTGGGCTGGCCCAGAGGCACCTGGGATGGTTGGGGAGCTACTCATTGGTTAGGTGTGCCCTGGATAACTTGTTCAAACATCATTTTGTAAGATGTCCTCTCCATGGAAAGACCATTTTTCTGGTTGACCTTGCTTGTTAATTGCATATTGATAACAAACCAGACTAATTTCCATCTCTAAGAAGCACATCAGTTGTCCCTTCACACAGTTGTATGGCCTCTTGCCTCTTGAGAAGCTTTTCTTTACATCTTGGTGAGTTGCTTTGGAGATGTCCAATGCTATTATATTTCATGTGTATTTTGAAAAGGAGAAGAACAGATGGATTTAATATTTCAGATGGCTGCTAAAATGTGGCAAATGGTTAACATTATAGTGGGGAGAAAAAAAATAGCTTAATTATTGTCTTCCTTTTAAGATTCTAATTCCTGGAAGTTTTAATCTGAGAGTGATATCTGCTCTTGGCCTGTGACTCAGCCAAATGCTGTGTGTAGATGTTGGAAAGTTTGGCTCCAGCCAGCTCCAGTTGTCTTGAAGGGTCAGAGTCCATTTTTCTTGAAGAGTATTAAGATATTGCTGTTTGTTAGATCAATCCAGTTCCATTTGGGGCTTTTCTCAAAAGCTGCTGATGCATTTTGTTGGTAGCAGAGGATAAGATGCTGGCAATAGTTGCAGTTGGGAGAGCAGTGTCAGGAAGGTGATCTCTTCCTAGCCATCCTCCACATCAATAGTTCTTATGAAAGGAACATCAAATATTAAGTTTTATTTTATTCTGGAGACACAGTGAGAGCATTTCTAGGGAGGACATCTTCAGCTGATGTCTTCTTGATTTTCCCACCATGTAGTGCTGCTTTATTAAGGTTTTTATCACCCAGAACCCAGTAGCCTCTCTGAAGCCATGACATTTTTAGGTTTAACAAGCAGTAGCCCATCAATTTCTTAAATGTTTGGGGGAAATAAACAGAAAGGAGCTTTCTCATTGCCTGTCATGAAATGCCTCTTTGGTTGGCTTTGGGAAATGAAATGGATAATACAGACCTATAAATGTAGGACTATAAATACACACTCCTAGAAAGTTCTGAGCCTGAGAACATCAAGCAGCAGGAGCCTTTTGATGTGGCTTCCTTCAGTGCATTTAGTTCATTTACTCCTTACATGGTTTGGCTCAGGTATGTATGTGTGCTCCTATGGTGCTGTCTCCCTGCCTGGTTTCCTGACAAATCCAATTTCACAGCCTGGGTGACCAGACCTTGAAAACACAGTTACATCTGGAATCAAAGCATTAAATGGGGGGAAACTAAGAATTAGTTGGTTTTTGCAGTGTTTGGCTATATGTAGTGTTTGGTATTGCCTTTGGCAGAGGTTCTTATTTGAAAGCTCCCTGAGTCAATATGAAAGGAAGATTTTAAGGAATCTGAAAATACCAAATTGTTTCTCACTCTTTTTCAGTGTGGGCCAGGCTGATTTCAGATAGCTGTGGCTTGGAGCTGCCTGGCAAACATTTCAGCAAGTTCTAGCACATTTAGGTCCTGTAGAAACCTTTCACCCCTTAAAACATCTATGGTTGATCTCCTTTGGAGAAAGATATTTTTAGCTGCTGGCTTTGAAAAGTCGACTTTTAACCAGACTGAATACCCTAGAAGTCATCAGTAAGTAGAGAATTGCTTGCAGTGGAGTCCTCTAGGTGGCTTGTAGAGATAGAGTGGCTATAAAATTGCTCAGACTTCTTAGAAGATGATCTCAGTTAGCTGTTAAATGGCACAGGTAGCATTGGCAGATAGAGTCATTCTGTCATGAAGTTTGGTTGGTGGAGAACATGTTCTCCCCCCTTTCATGATGCAAGGCTTGATCCTGCGTGGTGCAGAGTGCCCTGCATGTGTAGCAAGGTGCTTATGCACATGAAAGAGCTAGAATATGGAGTATGTGAGCTAGGCAGACCCATCAATAAGCCAGACCTGCTGACCTTCACTGCTGGAGCCACCATCCCTGGAGGTGTTCAACAAACAGGTAGATCTGGCACTTCATGACATGGTTTAGTGGCATGGTAGTGTTGGATCAATGGTTGGACTCAGTGATCTTAGAGGTCTCTTCCAACCTTAATGATCCTGTGATTCTATGGTTCTGTGGCTTTGGTGCTCCTCTTCAGCAGGTGTCTGACTGCTGAAGTGGGGTGAGAATCACAGAGTCCTTTAGATTAGAAAAGACCTTGAAAGTCATGGAGCCCAACCATGAACCCAGCACTGCCAGGTCACCATGAAACCACATCCCTCAGCACCACATCTCCATGCCTTTTCAATCCCTCCAGGGACAGTGACTGCACCACTTCCCTGGGCAGCCAGTGCCAGGGCTTGAGAGCCCTTTTGATGAAGAAATTTTTTCCTGATGTTCAACCCAAACCTCCCCTGGCACAACTTGAGGCTGTTTCATTTTTGTCCTATTGAATGCTCAGAAGACTTTAGGGCCAAGTGTTAATGAGTAGCCCAGAAGGAGAAATAGAATTGCCCTCAGAAAATGGTAACTTTTCCTCCTTCTTTTATTCCAGGTCCTACTTAGACATGTATAAGGTGATCATATTTAGTTACCTCTTCTGGTTTGTGCTTACTATCATCTTCATAACGGGAACCACAAGGATCAGCATATTCTGTATGGGCTACTTGGTAGCCTGCTTTTATTTCCTTCTCTTTGGTGGAGATCTGTTGCTGAAGCCCATCAGGAGCATCCTACGTTACTGGGACTGGCTGATAGCCTACAATGTCTTTGTCATCACCATGAAGAACATCCTCTCAGTAAGTGGCTGCTGCTTTTTCCCCCTCTACCCTCAGCGCTTGGGTTTCGTTGGAAGTGTGCACAGTTGGTCATTCCAAATCCTTTTTTCAGGAGCACAGCCTTCTGCAAGCACCAAGCAGGCTCTGTTTTAACTCAGAAATTTCAGGAGCATGGCCAGGGGATGGTAATGCATGTACATGGTAGGAGAATGTGCACCTTGGTGTTCTATCAAGCTCTGGAAAAGTTCCCAAGCTATTCTGAAAGGGTCAGGTGTGAGTTCTTGGAGTAAAGCCTCTCCTTAGAAGTCTTGTGAGAATCTCAGAGGAGTGAGAAATGAGTAGAAAATGCAAGATTGGTCATGCCATCAATAAACAGTTCCCATTTAATTAAACCTTTCATTTAAAAGAAATTAATTAAATGATAGAATTTCAACTATATTTCAACTAGGTGCCATTGTGGTGTGATGTAATCAGTGAGGTTGACCCTGAATTTACAGACTGAATTGCCCTTCAGAGCTAGAGTGAAATTCAGGTGGGAACAGATAGAAATGTTAAAGGTTTTCCTATATTAATTAACTCTTTAGTTAACTAATTCTTAACAGGGGCACTGAAAGGTGAGAGAGACAAGCCAGTACTTTGTAAAAGATTGCATTCAGCTTTATTGCTGGCCATTGCCTTTTTAGCTTTGACCATTTTTTAGTGCAGGGCTGAAAAGAACAAGAGAGTTTTCTTTTTACATTTATATAAGTCACTGCACTGAAATAAAAGTGATTTATGGGTGGTTTGAAATGGCAAATGTTCTAAATGCTTACACATGTGCTTTGGTTTGTGCTTGGGGACTCAGTGGAGCTAGGAGTGCCTGAGGCTGCAGGATTAAGGCAGGGATTGCTAGAAGTGGCTTAGCTGTCACCTTGCAGCACGTGCCAGACCTGTCACTTGCTCTGCAAAACCAAACCTCCCATGCCTCCTACCTTGCTGCTCACCAAAAGAAGAGATCCTTGCTCTTGATGTGTCACTGCCAAAGACACTCTGCTAACCCCTGAAGAGACAGAATGCAGCCAATGGCAGTCGCTGTATTCTCACGTGATGGGAAGAAGTGCATGAATTTGGGGGTGTAGCTTTATTTCTGCTGTGTTTTGCTATAGGAATCTGTTCTTTTCCTTTCCAGATAGGAGCATGTGGCTACATTGAGTCACTCATTAAGAACAGTTGCTGGTTGATTCAGGCCTTTAGCCTGGCTTGCACAGTTAAAGGCTATCGTATTCGTAAGTACAGCTCCTTTCTCTTCATCATTCTCTAGAAATAAACAATCATCTTCAAGATCTTCTCCCATATTTATTTATTTGATTATCCTGAGAGAGCTATCAACACTCCCCACCCCCAGAATCATAGATTCACACAGAGTGGTAAGGGGTTGGAAGGGACTTCTGGAGATCATCTCATCCAACCCCCCTGCTAAAGCAGGGTCACCGACAGCAGCTTGCCCAGGATCATCTCCAGCTGCCTTGGGAATCTCTCCAGAGCAGGAGCTCTTCATTTGGTTCCATGACACCTAGGATTGACAGTTTGAAAAGACCTGATTGTTTGCAAGTGTTTTTTTTTTGTTGCTGCCTTGAAAGAACTCTTTCATCCAGTGGAGTCTGCAGCAACATTCTGAACTTCTGTCTTCATGCCTCATCCTCAGAGATAAGTAGGGAGCAGGGGAAAGAAAGATGCAAAATGCTAAGATGAATCATGCCTGGTAGTTCTTTTATCATCCTATGACCCAAAACTTTTTTGGGCAGCAATGGAAACTTAGCCACAGGTTTCTGACTCCCCAGGGGATGGACACAGCAGGCTTTGAAGCTGTTGGAGCTTGACCTTCTAGACCTAGTAGATTGGCCTGCTTGATTCTGAAGCCAGCTTCATGCCAGAGGTTGTCCCTTGAGTCCTTCTGCTCCCTTCTGTAGGGCAGCATAGGTCATGTAGTTTATAGTCTAGCTCCACCACCCCCAGTTTTAATTTTGTAATATCCCCAAGAGATCTCTTTTTACAGAAGAAAGAAAGAAAAAAAAAATAGCCCAAGCCAAAATCTGGAGGTAGGAGGAATGGGATTTCCTCTCTGCCTCTCAACTCCAACCCCAAAGAAAGCAGTTTTGTGGTTTCAAATATTTGTGCTCTTATGCAGTGGAAAGAAATATTGGATGGAATTGTGGGGAGGAAACATAAAAATATTAGGTGGTGGCAGGCAAAAAGTTGTTTTGACAAAAATAAAGCTCTTCTTCCCCATGTTGATAGTGTTCTTAGTAGGAAAATGAGACAAAAAGACACTCAAAGTGACCAAAAAAAAAAATCACCAAAAACTTGAAAGATGCCAGTTTAGCACAGTCTGAAATAAAATATTTCAGGTTAATAATAAAACCCCACAAAAACCAAAACAAAAACAAACCCAAAATACCAGCCACCAAACATTTTTCCCCATTCTTTGTTTTCAAGTACTTATTAAGATAGGCTGAATTCACTTGTGAATGGTTCACTTTTGGGGAACTCTCAATTTGCATGGGCTCTCCCATTGTTGGAAGCTTTCCACTTTGCTACCAAAGAAAGTATGGTGTACTTCAACTGGAAATGTGTCTCAGGGTTTGCAAGAGAAACCTGAGGAGTTCCCTCCATTCAGATAACTTTAAAGGCTAAGATTGTCTAATGTTTAACCAAGAATACTTAATCCAACAGTCCTTCTGCTGATGGTGTCTTTTTCCAGCCAGCAACACTCTAGACTGCAAACTGCCCAGTGGAGAAGCAGGAATCATTTGGGACAGTATCTGTTTTGCTTTCCTGCTGCTGCAAAGAAGAGTCTTCATGAGTTACTACTTCCTGCATGTTGTGGCAGATATAAAAGCCTCTCAGATCCTAGCATCAAGGTAC
Organism: Galbula dea; assembly: GCA_013399015.1. Classification (NCBI taxonomy): domain Eukaryota; kingdom Metazoa; phylum Chordata; class Aves; order Piciformes; family Galbulidae; genus Galbula; species Galbula dea. The sequence continues at coordinate 122,669 of VWZX01009655.1, forward strand.
TGTGATGTTCTTGCAACTCAAGTCTCTCATGGCTGTGGTGCTTCCATCTTTCTGAGAAGTAGCTCCAACAGAGTCCTTTAGTATTGGTTTAAAGAATCCATGCTCAGTTTGTCATGACCAAGCCAACTTTGACCAAGCACACATGAGAAAACAAAGTCCTTGGGCAGCTCCTTAGACCAGGTTGCTCAAAACCCTGTCCAGCCTGACCTTCTCCCTCATCCATCTCCTCAGCTGGGTCTCTCTTCTAGTTGAAGTTGAATACTGTGGAATATCAATACCTCACCAAAAAAGGCTAAAATGTGATTCTAACAATAGTGATGAGGATCCAGAAACAATTTGCAGTAGTCTGTAAGAATTGAAGAGTGATCAAGTTGCTAAGGAGAACTCAGAATCATAGAATAGTTCTGGTTGGAAGAGACCTTTAAGGTTATCAAGTCCAACCATTAACTCAGCATTGCCAGGTCACCACTAACCCATGACCCTCAGCACCACATCTCCAGGGCTTTCCAACCCTTCCAGGGGTGGTGACTCCACCACTGCCCTGAGCAGCCTGGGACAGGGCTTGACAACCTTTTCTGTGAAGGAATTTTTTCCTCATGTCCAAACTAAACCTCTTCTGGGGCAATTGGAGGCTTTTTTCCCTCTTGTCTTATCACTTATTGCTTGGGGGAAGAGACCAACTCCCACCTCACTCCAACCTCCTTTCAGGGAGTTGGAGAGAATGACACATGTCCTTCTTTGTTGTACTTTTCCATACTTTGGAACAATAATGATGGCCAGTCTTAATCCTATTCCTCTGAAAGAATGTAGGTGTGGTTACCCTGCATGTGACATGAAAGATTTACTGAAAATTTGGTTGAAAATTTCCTTGGAAGTAGACTTCTGAAACTATAGAAGTTCTTGCTGAAGTCCTGACAAAAGAAAGGCTTTAAATCTCTGCTACTGCTTTGAGAGTCTTCAAGAGCTGATGAGTGAATAATGAAGAATGGCCAAGAGATGTGATCTGAACATCCAAATCAATGAGTGAATTGTATTTCTGTTGCAAAGGAGTTAGAAGTCCTGTTCTTTAGGCACACTAGAAGCTTGCTCAAGGATTTGTGTCACCAGCTTCAAAACACTGTGGTGTTCAGAGGGTAAAAGCAAAGATGAAACTCCTCCTGGCCCTGGATAAAGCTAGACTTTGCTCACAGCTTCAAGGGGGCTGAGAGAGAGGAACAAGGTGGTTATAATACTGAACTAGCTATAAAGACTAAGTCCTGGAGATCAGCAAGATGTCCTAACTCAGCCATGAACCCACCTATGGTCTATATTCTTGAGGGCTGGAAACTGAATTCCTTGAACAGCTACTAGAGGAGCTTATAGGCTGAGTAGAGATGACAGGGTTTGGCCCCAGCTCTTGACATGATTGCCTGTAAATAGATCAGTGTTCTGGAGTCATGGATTGTTTCTTTCAGGCCTTGGATTAGTTCTGGTTTAGCCAGATGAGGTTGTGTACAGAGGGGACATAGAGTTCTCTGTGATTAACTGCATAAGGGAAACTTAGAAGCACTTCATTTTTATCTCTCCTTTTTCCTTTCTGCTGCAGGGGTGCTGAGCTTTTCCAGGCTACAATTGTCAAGGCTGTGAAGGCAAGAATTGAAGAGGAAAAAAAATCCATGGATCAACTCAAGAGACAGTATGTATTTAATGTGTTTGTTTTCCATGTGTATTTTCATAACATGCATGTATTTTACTGAGTGTTGGCATTTGTCTAGCACCCTCTCTTACAAAAATGCTGATTAGGTTTTGAAGGATGATTTTGCAAGTACAAAAATCACTCTCTGGGCATTCAGAGATCTGAGGTACTCCAGTGTTATGTAGATTTAAAGTCATCTTTTCCAAAGAAAAAACAACATCCTGCAGAATCTGAACTTCCATTTAAGCATAGAATTACATTTCTAGGACCAAAGGTTGTGAAGTTAACATAAAGAATCAGAGAGGAATGTATTGGCTTATCTGCTCCTCACTGAAATTGTAATGGAAACAGATGTTCCCTATAAATCAAGAGAGAAGAGGTGAAGCCTCCTGCTTATTCTGAAGGTTCTTCTAGACCTTAAAAATCCAGTGATGACAGGTTAAGAAGATCAGGTTTTAACTGTTCCACCTGAGTAGCATAGCAACATGTCCATCTGGTCTTCTCTTATCTGTGTCCATGCCAGTTTTTGTCTCTGTTAGAGGTCCAGCTCAGTTGTAGTTTTAGGTTATCCTATCTTCTGTACTATAAATGCATGTAGATGAAATATGAGGTTAAAAAAAAAAACCAAAAATCTTTTCTTCTCTTTCCTTCCACTAATTATCTTGCTGTTCTCCCAATCTGTCTCTCCTTATCTCTCAGAAGAGCAGGACAGTCAAATGCAAACCCCTGTGAAACTCCTGAAAGGAGAAGGCAGGTTACTGTGAGATGTCTAACTTAGTGGAGGCTGCTTGTTTTATTTCCTTCAGTACTTCAGACACTTTAGGCTGGTCAGGATGAAGAGAACCATCAGCATGGCCAAAAATTTTGAACAACCAAGTTATCCTGACTGACACAGCATAACTTCAGCAGCAGATGAATGGCAGGGGAAGAAATCTAATCATCTGCTGAACTATAGCAACAAGCTTGAGATGAGAGAGTTTTCCCCTCATAGTGGGAAATGGACAGCTAGAGATGGTAAAAGTATTCCAGTGCAGTCTGATCACTGAAGTCATAGAGTTGGCAGAGTTGGAAGGGACCTGAAAGATCATCTAGTTCCAACCCCCCTGCCTGCCAGGGACACCTTCCACTCGATCAGGTTGCCCACAGCCCCATCCAGCCTGGCCTTAAAAAGGATGAGGCTTCCACAACCTCTCTGGGCAACCTGTTCCAGTGTCTAACCACCCTAACAGTGAAGAACTTCCTCCTAATATCTAATCTAAATCTCCCCTCCTCTAGTTTGCATCCATTTCCTCTGGTTCTATCACTACCTGACCTCCTAAAAATTCCCTCCCCAGCTTTCTTGTAGCCCCCTTCAGATACTGGAAGGCCACAGGAAGGTCTCCTGGGAGCCTTCTCCTCTGCAGACTGAACAACCCCAACTCTCTCAGTCTGTCCTCACCAGAGAGGTGCTCCAGGCCTCTGCTCATTCTCTAATCATTTCCTTTAGAGATGTTGGAGTCTGTCTGTGTGGACATGTCTTCCACTTGCTGGGTCAGAAAGGGTAAAGACATGAATCTAACAAGATCCTTCCTTTTGCTAGAATGGATCGCATCAAAGCCAGGCAGCAAAAGTACAAAAAGGGTAAAGAGAGGATGCTAAGCATGACCCAGGAGTCCTCAGAGGGACCAGAGCTTCAGAATGCTTCTGAAGAAGATGATGAAGGTACCATTTTTCTATTGTACTCTAATTACAATTGGCCACTAAGGACCTAATAGACCTCAGAGATGGACAAGAGATAAACTGTTCTTCAGAAAGTCATGTCACAAGGTTGTGGAGTATCAGTTTGGAGCATGATTCAGGCCAAAAAAAGACAAACAAAACCAAAAAGCCTCTGGATTTCTTTTTACTATAAGAAGGTTTAGAGAAAATGGTTTGCTTTGAGGTTAACTTTTTGGTTAACTTCAGGCTGTTGGCAAAGAGCTGAATAGCAGCAGAGGTTTGTTTGGAACCAAGGCATTATCTCTAAACCACAGTGTTACCAAAAAAAAAAAAAGGGAGCATCCCCATTTTTCCAGCCATGTTTTCTGGATGCTGTGATGCTGAAATGTTTATATGCTTTGAAATATTGTTAAAAGATGGGCAGAGAGAATGTGCTACCTATTGAGTGCCACGTTTCTAGCACTGCCTTGGAACCAGCACTTGCTGGATTTCAGATTTGTGGAGCCTGAACTGTAAGGGGGATTTGAGAGGAGGAAAATAGTTTCTTCTTGAGATTGCAGTCCACTGGGAACTGTGTCTTTTAAAACACAAGCCAGAACTTTTTGAGCTGGTTTAGAGAAGAAGGCTCTTGTAACTGCTGCACACTTAGTGGTCGTGCTTCTGAGTGCTTTTAATCTTGAATGTGTTCAATAAGACCTGACATCTGATGTGCTCCTGAAGTTTGTGCTCTTTTGAGAGAGATTAAAAAAGTATTGATGGGTGTAAGAAACATGTTTCTCATTTTGTAAAATTAATATTTGGACATATTTTATTTTAGGAGAAGCAGAGAAAGAGAAAGCCAAGGGCAAAAAAAAGCTGTGGTGGCGGCCTTGGGTTGATCATGCTTCCAGTAGGTTTTCTCAATCATCTTACAAGTATCTGGATTTAACCCTTATATCCTTGACCAGAATGAAGGCATTCTTCCCATGACCTGTTTGTTTTATGCCTGATTTTATGATTGTGACTTGATAGAAGGCTTAAGGGTTTGTTGTGTTTGGGGTTTGTTTTTTTTTCCCCAACAAACTATTTCTCCTTCCAGATCTTCAAGGAGGGAGTTGAAGCATAGTTTGACCTCCTGTGTGTTGGAAGCCTAGCTAGCTCATGATACTTTGGGCACTCATAGGAACATACTGAATCAGATCAAACACGTGCCAAAAAGAGTCTGTTTTGGCCTCAAAAGTCTCAGCTCCCTCCTACTGCAAAGCACAATATATTGAAGCAAGGTGAAGGTTTGCCAATGCAGTCTAAGATTAGTCCTCATTTCTTTTGCATAGGCACAGATCATACATCATCTTTTATGGTTCATCAGTCATGCTCCTGTCAGCAGGAGAAATCTGAATACCACAGTAAGGCAGCAAAACTGTTGCCAGGACTAGGCTGTGTAGAGCTCAGCTGAATCTCTCTGATCATGTTTTAGTGCACTCTGGATGGCAGTTGTTTCATTATTTCCATTTGTGTGTGTGTGTGTGTTTATCTGAGAGCAAGAATATGTTCAGCCTTCTGCAGAAGAAATGATTAGCCTCTATCCCTCCTAGCCTTGTTGTATCACTCCTAGCATGGTTGCATTGTAATATTTTAATGTCTGTAGCCCAGTCCAGGCATCTGATGGATTTCTTCCCTACCTTATGGATTGGGTAAAAGAAGAAAATTGAGTAGACTGCAAACTCAGATCAGATTATCTTTCAATTGTGTCTTTGTGGAAGGAAATCAGGCCTGAGCTATTTAATAACCTCAATAGATTTAATAATTGCTCAAGTGCATGGCACTGATCAGAGTTAAATATGAATTTCTGCATAATGCCTGGCCATTTAGTTTACAGGAGTTACTCCAGGTAATATTTTTACACATCTATATACTGTTTAATTTACTTCTGTGTATTTATTTCTAACCCCAGCTTAGCTATTTGCCTAGAGCATTTAACAGCTTGTGTCATATGGCTTCTTTCTATCAAGTCACAAGTAAACTGTGCCTCCACTTTTGTTTTCCTAAAGGGCACATTGCCACTTTAGAGAGACCTATCCCTTTTCAAAAGTCTTCTGAAAAGAAACACCTTGCCCTGTAGTTTCATTCAGAACCAGAGAAAAACCTGTAATTTGCAGATCAAACCTGTCATCTGCAAGTTTTTCCTGTGGAATTTCAGGCCATGATGATTTTTGAAGGAATGGGATATGGTCTCTTGTTTACTCACCACTGGTTCTGTGATAAGAACAACTGCTCCAAGAGAGACCTTAACTTTGGCTTTGACTTATTTCACCCTCATTATTTCATGTTCTGAGGTGGCAACTTGCATTTTGCTATCTGAGCAGTGAGCATTGTTGAAATGACTTACTGCAATAATGCCAAACCTTGTGGGAAACATCCCAGCCCCTGATCCTGCCAGGAGTGGTTGCCTGCCATGATGCTTGTGTCCATGCTCCCTGAAACATGGCACTGGCAGGAGATGTTCCCAGGCATACAAACTAGAAGTAGGCTGATGTTCCCCACCTACCCCTTCTGAAAGAGTGGGCTGGAGCTGCAGCATTCTGCTGCACATGGCTGTTCAGCTCAGGAGATGGGTTTGTGGCTGTGGCTGGATAAATATATATATATATTGACATTGCTCAAGCTTGAAGTTTTATGCCAGTTCTGGTGTTTCATTTCAATTTGTGTTGTTATTTTTAGACCACTTGTTATCATTTTAATTCACAGAAAGATTCTTCATTTTGGATATCACAGGGATTAAAATGCAGTCATTGAATTTGGGTCTGGCTAGAACAGATGGGAAACATCAGGGAGGGTTTCTACATGGACACTCACACTCTCCCATGCAGGGAGGTTTAGTTCCTCCTGTGCTTGTGGATTGCTTTTGGAGCACCACAAAGGTCAGCAGGAGTATAGGGCCACATACTTTGAGGTCCTCTGCTTCTCCTGGGCCACAGAGTTGGCTCTGGTGGAGTACTAAGGATGGTTCTCACAACTGTCCTGGGGAGCTCTTTCCCTCTAGGCACAAGAAGGATAAGCTGATTGCTCCATCATGATTCCCCTTCTGCCTCCTCCCCAAGGAAAGGTTTTTGAGTCCCTTTTCTCTGTAGGAGGAAGTCCCATTTTGCAGTAGGAGAGAGGCTCCCCAACTCCAGTCTGGCCATAAATGATCTTACTAGTAAAATTTGGTCACTTGAGAAATCCTGGTAGGTGACTAACACCCTTCTTGCTCCATTTTGATACGTGCAAGAATGCATCATTGCTATTCAATCATACCTCCCTACACTACAGTGTCCCCTCAGATACACAGGAACCTAACCATTTTAGAGGGAGATGGTTGTAGATTTGGCCAGAGGTTCCAGGTCTGACCAGGTTCTACTCTGAGCCTTTGAGGAACTGCACCACAGTAGAGTTTTCCCCTCAATGTCAGACCTTGTCCTGCTGATCTTCTCTGTGGACAATTTTTATTGCTGACTAGAAGATGCTTTTTTATGAAGGAGAATGTGCAGACTACTGGCTCTTAAAATACATTCCTCTCTGTGATGCATGTTAAATGGCCATTGTTCATAGGCCCTGTACAAATAATTAATTTGCTTGATCCAAGAAATGTCCAAACTTTGTTTTGATAGAATCATGGAGTCACCTTGGTTGGAAAAGACCTTTAAGATCATGGAGTCCAACCATTAACCCAGCACTGCTAAGTCACCACTAAACCATGAATGTCAAGAAGATCTCCTCAGCCTCCTCTTCTCCAGGCTGAACAACCCCAGTTCCCTCAGCTGCTCCTCACAACACTTGTGCTCTAGACCCTTCACCAGCTTTCTTGCCCTTCTTTGGACATGCTCCAGCAACTCAATGTCCTTCTTGTAGTGAGATGCCCAAAACTGAGCCCAGTATTTGAGTTGTGACCTCAGCAGTGCCCAGTCCAGAAGGACAATCCCTGCCCTAGTTCTGCTGGCCACGCTATTACTGATCCAAGCCAGGATGCTGTTGGCCTTTTTCACCTCAATTCAGCAATTAGAGCTGCTGAAGTGCAGTCTCTCACCCTCTGAAGGGCCTTCATTGATGTTAATAGTCATAACTAGGCACACAAGGCACAGAATTCCCTCTGTGAGGGTGTTTTAGATGCAGAAGTTGTGATCCAACAGAGTTCTGGCACGTTTCACCGTGTGCTTGCCCTGAGGTTTCCATGGTAGCTCCATGTGGTCATTGGTGCACAGAGGGTCTGTGTAGGATTCAAGGTATGATTGAATTAAAGCAATTCTTACTTTTCCAGCAACCTATAATGAGGGTTAAATATAATTTTCAATACAAATATGTAATGCTCCAGATTTCCAGGTTGTGTGAGGTTTCATCTGAGTAACTTGCTCCTTCAAATATTTCAGCTTAAATGTGGAAAGTATTTCCTGGTTCTCACTGCTGACTGTAATGCTGTGATTTTGATTTTTTTTTTTCTCTTGCTCATGACCTTATTTTATCCTTTCTTTTGCTGCCCATGTTCATCCATGCAGGCCTGTTCCCATCTGAGATATAAACACATTGCTTCTGTTCAAGGATATAAGGCCTAGCTTATTCACTCTGCATCTTGACTCTGTCAAAGGCTTCAGAGTCTTTCTGAAGCCATGGGCAAAAAATTGAAGCTCACCTTGAGAGAACCCAAATGATCTTGGGTTAAACAAACCAAGGTTTTCCATTACCTCCTCAAAGCTTACATGTTTGAAGGAAACAGTAACTAATATCATCCCATTCCATAGTTTAAAGGATGCCTCAGCATTTTAAAGAGAAGTTCTGTATTTTTTGTCCAGTTCATGTAAATTCCTTTACTTACCTCCTGGGCTTTTGTTTTCTTTTGGTTTTACTCCCTCAAATAACTTATCAATTCCAAATTTATTTAGACTTAACTGCCATTTTTTCCTAAACTATTCACTCAACATACCTCAAGCTTTGTCTTTACATTGTCTTCTGGTGGGGAATGTTTTCCTTAGTTCTTGTCTGGTTCTCATTCACCCCCAAATATTGCTGACTAACAGTCAAGTAAATTGCTTGAGACCTTCTCATCTCTTGCTGCTTCTCTATTTTCACCTCTCCTGGTTGTGGGTTTTTAAATGACTGGTTGGCTCATAGGTCTTGGGGCAGTTGAGAAGAGAACTTCCCTGAAAAAAATTAAGAAAATATTTTGTTTCACTTAGTGGTCAGAAGTGGAAATTATTATTTGTTTGAGACGGATAGCGAAGAGGAGGAGGAAGAGGAGAAGAAAGAAGAGGAGGAGCCTAGGAAAAAGTCTGCATTTCAGGTACTTTGTGGTAATTTGCTTTCTAGATGACATCTGGAATAAAAACATGGAGGCTTCTCATAACACAGGAACATCTCTCTGTCACATATCACAGCCAGCACAGCTAAAGAAAGCTTGGAAAGTAATGGAAATGAAATCTCTTAGCTATTTAAAATGCAAGCTTCCCTCTTTTAGGCATTGCCAAATCCCTCCAGGTACTATAGTGAAATCCTATTTTTGTTCACTTCTGCCTGAGGGAAGCATAAAATGCAGAACCAAAGGTTAAGAGTCTGAGCTTTCTCTTTCCTGTGTTGCAATAACAAGGGGTGAGGAAGCTGTCCTGCCTCTGGCACTGCTGGGCAATGCCTCAGTGGTTGGAGTAGCTGCTATCATTCCATGAAGAAATGAACTCAAGAACAAACTATTCATGGAGAAGGATAGATACTCAAAAAAAGATGATTCTTTTTTAAATTATTATCATTGATCCTAGTGAACAAGAGAAATATATCCTTGGGTTGTAAAGAGCTGGGCATTTACAATTCCATTGAGAGACCAGATCACTTTCTCTCCTTTCTTGTCCAGGATGATGTTAATTGATAGTTTGTGTTTTAAGGACAGGCTGGGTTGAAGTCAGAGGACACTATGATGTTAAAAAGACAGCTGAAGTTTCCTACACATGGACTGGTTGATGTTAGACAATACCAAGCATTGCATCTGCTGGCTTAAGTTAAGAACTGGAGTGAAGAAGTTAGTGAACATGGATTCCTTAGTCATCATAAGATGATTCCTTAGTCATCATAAGATGATTCCTTAGTCATCATAAGATGATTCCTTAATCATCACAAGAATAAAGTTTTATTTATTGAAGAATTTTCAGAAACACCACAGAACTCTCTTAGGTCTGTCATTTAAAAGCTGTTTTCAGTTGAATGTTGCCATCCAGATGCCAGCTCCTGGCTCTGCAGAGCTGGTGTGTTACTGATAGCTCAGCCCAAGCAAGGGCAAGAAGCTACCTCCATGCTCTTGTCTTCCTTATGCCAACAGCTTTCAAGTGAAGCTTCCCAGACAACATTCCTGAATTACAAGCAGAAATAATTTCTTTAATTCAGTGATATAATGTGCCTTTAATGTAGATGCTCCCATTACATTGCCAACTGATTGCATTTGTGGAGCTGCCTTCATGCTAAGGGCAAGGAAAGATTTGGGGTTTTTTTCCTGCCCTTAAAAAAAGGCAAACCAAATCTGGATGAAAAATAATATGATCATTAAGTTTTATTTTCTAATATTTACCCTATTTTTTTTTTAATACATTTTGCATTTAACTCACCCTGGGCCATAAAAATGGCTCATGAATTCATGAATTTCCAGATCATTTTTCTTGTTGGTTTTCATGCAGGTAGAGAGGAAAGTTTGCCTTCTTCTTTCTGCTGATTATTAAAAATAAAAACCAATTGGTGACAACATTTTGTTCAGCCATGCTGCTGCCAGGCACTGAGATTTTCAAGAGTTCTAAACTAGAGGTCAGAAGCTGAGAAGATTCTTTCATTTAACTCTGGGCATCATCCCTTTATCACCTTCCATCACCATGCATAAGGAAAATACTAGCAAAAGTGAATTTTGGTGTAGAGTTGTGCTACAGAATTGGGTTTAATTGTTGAGTTTTCTTGTAGTGTGAATTGAGTGCAATAGTCACTTCAAGGCTTAACTCAAGAGATTTTGTTGATTAGAGAATGCAGGCAGCTAAGAATCCTCTTATTGTCATTTTACTGTGAACATCACAAATGATCTTTTTTCATATTGGAGTCTGTGAATGTAAATTCAGTCTTAATTCTTAATGTAAATTCATTCTTAAGTCTGTGAATGTAAATTCAGTCTTAATTCTTAATGTAAATTCATTCTTAATCTGGATACAACAATTCAGTAGATCCTTTTGATTAATATTTCCTTGTTTTCTACTAATTGCTCTTGCTTTGTCCTTCTTTATAGAGAGCTATTGGGAAATTTGCTTCAGCCATTTTAGCCTTGCCAAAGTCTGTCATTAAACTGCCCAAAACTATTCTTCAGTATTTAATCAAAGCAGCAAAGGTACTTGACAGTTTGTGAGTGCTCAGTGTGTGCCTCATCCCATAGCTCCTGGTGGATGCCTCTATCCTTGTCTGCATTTTTCCTCTTATGTGAATGAAATAAAATAAAAGAACAATGACAGCCAAAGCTTCATTCCTAATAAATGAGTAAAAACATAGCAAGTAAAAGCATTTCATGCTTTTGGAGAGGTCAAAGGACAAGAAAAGTGGTCAATCTGGTTTTTAAGTGCAACTCCAGAGAGAAAATGCAGACCCAAATTCTCATTCTCTTCTGCTCCTCCTGTACAAGTTGATTCTAAGCTGCATGTATCTTATGGACACAGTGGTAACTGACCTCAGAAAGCTGCTAAAAGGTTTGTAAACCACATATTTGGCTCCAAAACCTGGTTTAGCTCTCTACTTTTCTAGCTTTCATAATCATCAGAAAGATTTGTGCATCTTCTTTCTCGTCCTCCTTGAGTCCATTTAGCATCTCCTCCTTCTCAGCACTGTGTAGCATTGTGTATCTCATATACATGTCATGATATGGGTAAGGAGTGAGCATTACAGATTGAACTTACCATCTCCAATGGGTACAAGATCCTGCATATAAAGCTGGTTCAGTGGTACAAGTCTAAGGTCACACATATGTATGCCCCTGCTCAGCTCTTAAAATACCCACTGCTTTGCAGAAAGAGTTACATTAAATTTATGAATCAAATGCTCTTTCCTCATTCTGATCTCCTCCCCTCTTCCAGGTCTGCCTTTTACCTCTAATTTCTTTATTGACACTGTGGCTGTGGCAAGTGTAGAGTTTCTCAGCTGCCTGTTCAATAACAGATGTTGGCAGTTTCTGATTTAGACTAGATAGAAGGAAAAACTTTTTTACACTGAGGGTGGTGAGAGCCTGGCCCAGGTTGCCCAGAGAGGTGGGACATGTCCCATCCCTGTAACCATCTCAGGTCAGGTTGTTTGGGGCTCTGAGCAACCTGCTCTAGTTGCAGATGTCCTTGCTGACTGCAGGGGGGGTTGGACTAGATGACCTCTAAAGGTCCCTTCCAACTCCAACCATCCTCTGATTAGGTAATTAATTAATACAGTATGACTTCACTTTAGTATCACCATTCCCCTGCATCACCTTCATTAGAAAACACCTATTTCAAAGCAAAAAGGAACCAGTGCCTCTGGTCCTACACATTTGCTGATGTGGTTCTTGTTATGAACAAGTCAGACACATCAAAAGAAATGTGCAGACCTTGAGAGATTTGGAAGAGAACCTTGTCAGCAGCAGTACCAAAAAGAATCTCCTCTCCATTGTTGTAGACATCCACAAAACAGAACAAGCTATTTCTTTTTTTCCTTTTTCAATTCATTTAAGGTCAGTTGTAAAAGCAAAAAAGAATGGTTTTACAGTTCCAAAGCAATTTGTGCATGCAACTACTAAAACCAGAACTAAATAGATATTGTACCATTCTGTCCTCTCAGGTCTGAGATACATGTGTGTTCCTGTCCTTGTCTGCATGTTGGTCTTGTGAGTGAAAAGAGCTGGTTTGATACTTGGCTTCATTTTCACCCTCCTGCCTGCATCCCTGTCCTTCCCTGTCTCTGTTCCCAGCTTGTGTTGCTTAGAAATAGAAAGCAGTGCAGTGTCAGTTGAAGATGATTCCCATCTTGCAATGAAACCCATAGAAGGAACATCTTTTGCCCTGGGGAACTGTGGAGAAGACACAGTTCCTTCAGCTTCTGTTAGCCACATTTTATGTTGTAGAAGGGAAAAAAAAAAAGGATTGGAGTGTTGCTGCTTTATTTTCTCTAACCTTCCTTCAAAGTTTGAGGTTTGGGTTGTGGTTTTTTGTTGTTTTGGTTGGTTTGTGGTTGGTTGGTTGGTTTTGGTTTTCACTACTACAGTAACTATAAGTATTTGGAGCCAATTCCATGCTTCATGTAGTCATACAAGTCAGCAGACTGTTGATCTGAGTGGGGGCTATGAGCAGGATCTGGCCTCATCAAACCCCCTTGGCTTATAGGTAAGTATTAGTGTCTTCATTTTACCACTGGAAAAAGAGTAGCAGAAGGATTCCTAAATGACTTCTCAGAAGCAACAAAGGGAGCCATTGTCAAAATCAGGATGAAATCTGAGGAACTTCTGGCTGCCAGGTTTGGGATTCTTGACTGTTCCAGGAAGAAAACTACTTAAATATCAAAAATTGGTAAGGCCAAATACCTGTACTGAGATATCACCACATCTTTGGATGCTTTAGGACATTCATGGTAGCACTTTCTCTTAAAGCTTCATCTTGCCTGTGAAAAACTAGGGAATGTGGAGGAATATGAAATGTAGAAATCAATTTAATATAGAAATAGGGAATTAAGTGGAGAGATTCAGGTGAAGTAACCCATAGCACAACAGGGTATTAGTTCCTCAAGCTCAGAGCATGACTTTTTGGGGGTTCTCCTGAAACTTGGGTGTTTCCATGTTTGTTTTTGTGCACAAACAGCACCTGAAAACAGAGCAGATCTGCAGGGGAGGTGTGTTTGACTTGGGATTCAATAGTATTTCCTCCCCCCTGCAGCTCTAAATGCCTTTCCTCAAACTGTGGTGGAGTCCCCATCCCTGGAGGTTTTTAAGAAGAGGATAGATGTGTTTCTTCAGGGGATGATTTAGGGGTAAGAGTAGTGTAGGGCTATCGGTTGGACTAGATGATCTTGAGGCTCTTTTCCAACCGTAATGATTCTGTGTATAGTCCTGCTTGTGGCTTCTTCTAGAGCTTGCTCTCAAACCATGCAGGACCTTGAAATGAATGAGTTTATTCCTTGCAGTTTGTGTATCAGGCTTGGATTACTGACCCCAAAACAGCACTGCGGCAGAGGCGCAAGGAGAAGAAGAGCTTCGGCAAAGAGGAGAAGCGACGGCGGAAAGGGTCTGGGGATGGTAGGTAGACTTCTGTGTCTGAAGAGACCTACTCTTGAGTAGACTGCCTCTTCCTGGAAGTGAAGGGCAGCTGAGTTTTAGAGGAAAAGAGTTTTAGAGGCTAGGAAGTGGGAAGATGGTTTGTTGTCCATAGCTATGTCCTTTGGTGCTCCACAGTGCCTGATGGGGGAGGTAAGGGAGAAGGGTGAGGTAGGTGTGGGTGCAAGGTGCACACTCAGAACTTCTCAGAGGATGGTTAGAGTTGGAAGGGAACACCAGAGGTCATCTAGTCCAACCTCCCTGCTCTAGCATGTTCCCCTAGAGCACATTACTCAGGATTGTGTCCAGATGGGGTTTGAATCTCTTCAGAGAAGAAGGCTCCACAACCTCTCTGGGCAGCCTGGGCCAGGGCTCTGGCACCCTCACAGCAAAGTAGTTCTCCTTCATGGTTAGGTGGCACCTCCTGTGTTGCAGTTTGTGCCTGTTGCTTCTTGTCCTATTGCTTGGCACCACTGAGAAGAGCCTGAGGGCTCCATCCTCTTGACACCCTCCCTTCAGATACTTAGACCCAATGCTAAGGTCCCCTCTCAGCCTCCTCTTCTCCAGGCTAAATAAGCCCAGCTCCCTTAGCCTATCCTTAGAAGGGAGATGCTCCAGACCCTCATCATCTTTGTAGCCAAACAAGAAGACTCAAGATGTTGCAGAAAACCATCAGCCATATGAAAACAGTTGTGGGAGTAGAGTAGATGCAAGAGAAAGCTGTAGCCCTGTGTGGGCATAACTGTAAATCAAGCCAATAACCTGGTAGTTAGCAGTATTCCTCCAGAATATGGAAATGTGGGTGCCAGAAGTTTGACCAGAATCAGGCAGAGCAAGGACATTAGCTTTTAACTCCCTCACCTCATAAAAAGGTCTGTCTTACTCCCCATGTTTTTCTAAGGTTGCTCAAAGCCTCTCATTCAGCTCTAGGAGACCCTACTGGAGCAGGGAGGTTGGACTAGGTGACCTCTGCTGATCCCTTCCACCCTTAACCATTCTGTGATTTTTATGATAAATAATAACACATGATCCCAGGGAAGATTTTGCATGTGACAGACTGAGGTTTTGTGTTGAAGAACAAGTTCAGGAGGAAGTTCTTCAAGAGCTGTGGTTCCAGTGGAGCTATGAGGAACAGTCAAGGGAACAGATATGTGTTGTTTCCTTTTAGCACCTTTCCTGACCAGCTTTTCTGGTCAGTATAGGTGGGGAAGAGGGGCCCAGTGTGGATGAACTTCTCCATTTGGTACCTTCACCTGCCAAAAAGAGGGAGCTTTATCAGTTGATTGCTGCCACTGAAGCATAGCTGCAGTTGTTGGCTATCAGAAGGGGAGTCATCTGTCTGTCCTTCAGTTCTGCAGCTCTGCATCACTTTTCTGCTCCAAGCCTAAATAAAAGCAGGTGGTAGTTTCAAACCACCTCTGCTGCCTCATTTCAACCTGAAGGTCCCACTCAACTCATTCAGGTTTGCTGGGTTAGAGGCAAGAGAAGATCAGAGCACTGATCAGGTTGCCCTTTGCAGAAGCTGAAGAGATGAGCTCAAATGTTGGGCAGCAGCAGGTGAGGCTGCTGAGGGTGGGAGAGGTGTGGCTGAGAAACAGCCTGGCTTTAACACACCAACAGGCTCCTCAGCAGCCTATCTAGGGAGAAAATGCCACCACTGACAGGGTTGTCCCTCCTGTGAATCCATCAGAAGTGGCAATGTGCTTTGTGGTGGTAGGTGAGGAAGCAGTCACTGGTGCTCAGGGACTGTAGCATTTTCTAACCCACGTGGCTTTTGCAGCCACACTTCTGCAGGTGGAACACTCACTGTTTCAGTCCCTGTTTTCAATAGGTGGTACTGATGCAGACTGTGAAGACAGTGAAGAGGAACCTGTCAAGAAGAAGTCTGATGGACCAGGTATGAAGGCAGCAAGAGGGTTTCTCTGCTGTTACAATGTGGTTGTGAGCGGTGGGGTAGCACAGAGTCAGGGTTGCAGTGATCCCAGGCTTGCTTAAGAGCCACAAAGTCTACTCTAACTTGTGCACTGAGATCTTCCTAACTACCTTCAGGCTTCCAGTTGTGAGATTTACAAGTCCTGAGCATACAAACTTCTAATCCTGACTCTTAGGTGCTGCCTTCATTCTCTACAGACTTTAGTAGTTAGGTCAACAGGCTCAGGCTTGATCACTTGCTCTATATTTTACTTAGAGAACAACTTACACCTAAGCTTAGCTTCCAGTGCTGATTGCACACAGCTCAGTGTTCAAGTCTCCATTGCTTTGGAATGTCTGAGCTGTTCTTGGCAGCACAGAGACCTCATGTTCTTCCAGTCTGCTTTAGCAAGGTTAAGGTAATTCTTTAGCCTGACACTTACCCATTCAGCAAGGTGCAGTCATCTCCACCAAAAAGAGTGGGATTTTCCCAATCTTTCCCATTCTCATTCAGAATTTGACTTAAGGTTGCTCTGCACAACAGGAGAAGCACCAGCACTTTGCATGATCTTGCCCATAGTGGAAAGTTTTCCTGCAGAGAAGTGCAATAGATCATTCATCTAAGCTAGGCTCTTTGAGTCTGACTGGAGTTAAAGAAGAAAACAGTTTCCTCTTAAGGGAGTCTTCATCATGGCTTGCCTGGAGTAAGAGGTAGAATCACAGATTCATAGACTAGTTAGGGTTGGAAGGGACCTTTCAAAGGCATCTAGTCTCACCAGCCTGCAGTCAGCAAGGACAACTTCAACTAGAGCAGGTTGCTTAGAGCCCCAAACAACCTGACCTGCAGTGGTTCCAGGGATGGGACATCTCCCACCTCTCTGGGGTAGAAAACCCATAAAATATCTTTAATTCTAAAGTACCTTTAAAGAAAGAAAATTTAAAAGGAGCAAGAAAAAAAAGTACCATTGAAATATTTCTATGACCAAGTGAAGGAGGCTAAATGCCCTTACCATCAGAGATACCAAACCAGTTCTGTGGCATTGCTCAGGTTCATCCTGTGGAGCATTTCAGGACCAATGGGTTTCTTCCTTGGTTTCTCTCCACACCTACATGCATACAGTTGGACTGAAAATTAGAAGGAGGTTCTTTACCCAAAGGGTGGTGAGAAACTGGAACAGGTTGCCCAGAGAGGTTGTGGCTGCCCCATCCCTGGCAGTGTTCAAGGCCAGGCTGGATGTGGCCCTGGGCAACCTGGTCTGATGGGTGGCATCCCTGCCTATGGCGGGGAGGTTGGAACTAGGTGATCTTTAAGGTCCCTTCCAACCTGAGCCATTCTATGATACAACCCTGTCTGCAGGCCCAGAGACACATGTGTGTTCCTCCACAGGAAATCTTTTGCTTTATTAGAGCTTCACCTTTGCCTTCTCAGTGAGGAGCAGATGTGCGCTCCACAAAGTTCTGCGTGCCACCTTGTGGTACAGCTAAGAAGTGAGGCTGTGGGAAGCATCACGCTTTAGCCTCTAAATTGGCTCCTTAGGATCTCCCTCAAACATTTTGTCCCTGCATGGCAGATTTTGGACAGTTTTCACGGAGTCCAACACCTGTCTCTGCACAGGACAACCCCAAAGTCACCCCATGTGGCTAAGAGCATTGGCCAAATGCTGCTGGAGTTCCAGGAGAGCTGGTGCCATGATTGCAGCCTTGGGGAGCCTGTTCCAGTGCTCCACCACCCTCTGGGTGAAGAACCTTCTCCTAACATCTAACCTGAACCTCCCCTGGCACAACTTCATGCCATTCCCCCTGGTTCAATCTCTGGTCACCAGAGAGAAGAGATCAACTCCTGCCCCTCCTTCATCTCTGGTGAGGAAGTTCTAAGCTGCCATGAGGTCTCCCCTTCCAGAAAGGAAAAAGACACCGAACTCCAAGCAGAAATACAATGAAAGCTATTTCCATTCATTAACTCTCTCTTGCTTTTGCTCTCCTTTAGATAACATCATCAAGAGGATTTTTAATATCTTGAAGTTCACTTGGGTGCTTTTCCTGGCAACATTAGACAGTTTCACAGCTTGGCTTAACTCCATCTCAAGAGAACATATCGACATCTCCACCGTGCTCCGAATCGAGCGCTGCATGCTGACCAGGGAGATTAAGAAGGTAACACCTTCAGGCTTGGGGTTTGTTTTTTACCTCTGCTGATACCATTTCCAGCTCAGTGGAAAAATGAAAAAGTTATCTTTTCAGATCACTCTGTTAAGCAGAAAAATGATGGCAGCCTCACTTGCATCTGCATGTTGAAAATAGGTCTGGAATCTTTTCCTGCTGCCTGGTTTATAAATATAGATACACAGGGATGAAATAAATTGATTTATTATCTGCTCACAATAAATACTTGAAAAATAATAATGATAGTTATTCTCTCTATATATTATAGCTTGATGGGGCCCTGGGCAACCTGATCTAGTGGATGGTGTCCCTGGCAGGCAGGGGGGTTGGAACTAGATGATCTTTAAGGTCCCTTCCAACTCTGATGATTCTATGATTCTATATAATATTATATATTATAATGATAGTAATCCTTTGATATTATACATTATTATTCACTGTTTTATACATTAGTGTATATATTATACAGTATTATGGCAACTTCTGTAATCTTCCTTGATCTTTAAGAGGCACTAGTGCACTCCTGGTTTGCTGGTCACAAATGGAGCCTTCATACTCTACTTTTTCCATATAAATTAGTTCAAGTCCTCCCACAGATTCTGTGATAATCCTGGCACAGGGAATTTACTTAATTTGTGAGACTTTATGCTTTATGACCCACACCACCTCTTTCTCAAACCTCTTCCATTCTGTCCTGCCTATAAAATTTGTACAGGCTGAATGTGGCCCTGGGCAACCTGATCTAGTGGGTGGTGTTCCTGCCCATGGCAGGGGGATTGGAGCTAGGTGATCTTGAAGGTCCCTTCCAACCCAAGCCCTTCCATGATACTGTGATAGTACAGCAGGGTAGTGATACTCATTCTCATCCCAGGTCTCAGAAGTCCTCTCTGAAAATCACATGGTTCTTTCTCACCACCTAACTGCCTTTTGATGGCCACTACTTATTTGGGACCTTATTTTTGATCCCTCTTGGCTACTTCTCACCTCAACTTTTATTGAGTTTTAACTCTCCTTTGTTCCCAATGGATGTATTTATTCCTTTATTTCAAGGTCATGTTGCCAGCAGCTGATGCTATGTGGATTACCATAGAGCCCATATGTCCTTTTCTAGGCTAGTAGTATATCCTAACTGCTTCAATCCTGTATCTTCTGCTACCAGGGACCCTTCCAAGAGTTTTCCTCCAACTTTAAACTTCAGGGTTTATTCAAGAATCTTTCTCTCCTCTTCTGTGCAATATTGGTCCCCATGAACATCAGAATCATCAATGTCTCTATAGCACCTCTGTGCATCTCATTGGTGCCCAAGAAAGAATGTAGCCACCAGCTGACATGTTGCTTTGTCCAAGGTGGAGTTGGGAACAGTTAACCTGATTTATGAAGTTCCTTTGATCTTTCTTCCAGCTGCAGAAGAATCTGATATCTGGCAGCATTTCAGAGGCACCAACATTTATTAGTGCAGAAGCAACACAGCTTGTACAGAATCATAGAATGGGTTGGGTTGGAAGGGATCTTTCATGGTCATCTAGTCCAACCCCCCTGCAGTCAGCAGGGACATCTTCAGCTACATCAATATACAAACAAACCAAGTCAAAAACCTGAGTTTCAGAGTTTGTTCTTAATTTTATTTATTATTTTTAATAAAACTTCAGATTTTGGGGGGACAAAGTAGAGGCTAGAAAAGTCTCAGGCTTTTTTCTTAGGACATGTCTTTAGAATTCTGATTGCAGTATCATAGCCAGAAGGTTTTGATTCTGTGCCCAGATCTGAGCTGACAGTGAATCAAACCATCCTTTCAGGACCTCACTGGATCTTGAAGTCACAGAGAAAGGGTAAAGGTCTTCAGGGTATTTTTCATTGTTCTCCAACTCTTCCCATACTTCATGAATCAATTCTTATTTTAGGATGCTGATGAAAATCTAGATCAGTTTGTCCATGTTTTCTGTTTAAAACAACCCTTCTAGTGATCACTAATAAGATGCATGACTGTTCTTAGGGGCAGTGAAGCTACCCAGGAGGTATCACAAAAGTTGCTGGAGTGCAGGTTGAGTCATGGTCCCAGCCCACAGCTCATTGTCACACTGAAGGATCTACAGTCCACCCAGCAGAGTTTTGCTGCTTTTGTTATCCTGAACCTCTGTGCTGTGGTAATTCAAGTCATAAATAACATGTTTTGAGTTGGAAGGAAACTTTTTAAAGGTCATCTAGTCTAACCCTCCTGCAGTCAGCATCCCCAACTAGATCAGCTTACTCAGAGCCCTTTTCAACCTGACCTTGAAGGCTTCCAGGGATGGGCCATCAAGTCAGAATCTGACTTGCACTCTGCAAAGGAACTGCTAGTGGGAGGTGATGATTTCCTAGCAAGCTGTTTGCACTGTCCTTAATCTGTTCCTTGCCAAATGACAGGAGAAACCAGCTCCTCAGAGAGTCCACTTCCAGCCTACCATGTATCTCTCCTCTCTTCCACAGGGCAACGTTCCAACACGGGAAAGCATCCACATGTATTACCAGAACCACATGATGAAACTTTCCAAGGAGTCAGGATTGGACTCCATTGATAAAAATCCCAGTCAAGCTTCTGGTTTGCAAGCCTCTGAAAGAATGGATAGCTTAGATTCTGCAGCTTCTCGTGACAGTATCTCCAGGTATTGCTCTCATTTTCTTTTGTGAAGGACAGATTCAGAGATTCATAGGTGTCATTTTAGATCATGGCTAAGAACTGATGAACTTTCTAGTCCATGTTGAATCCTCTTTTAGATTCTCCATGCCATTTTGGTAGTGAAAGCTCTGCTATGTGTTACCTTCTAGAGCGGTGGACTCAGTTGTTGGCTTAACTCCTTTTCCACTGCATGACTATCCCACTGCTTTCTGTTTCCTCTGGAATTCAGAGCCATTGGCAAGAGTTCTGATCTTGTAAGAAGGAATGGAAAATAAGAGGATGCTTATGGGATGCTGTTGTAAGGAATTCAGGCATGGAGTTTGGGGCAGGATCAATCCTTGGGACTATTTTGCCTGTTGTCCATCGCCTGTGACTCGCCAAAGGCTTCGCATCGAGAGAGAGCTCTTGGAGTTAGGAGAATTAAATCCCCCTCTTCTACACACAGGGCAGAGATCACCTGAAGAGCTTCATTTTCTAACTGCTCTGCTTCCAGCCCAGCAAAGCTACACACTGTGGGGATCAAATACCAATGGTAGCTCAGGAAAACCACCTTCCTCCTTCTTTGCTGCAGATGGATGCCATCAAGTCCCTTGCCAAAACGACCACGTGCTCCTGCTGCTCTGTGCACACAGAGGCACACACATCCCATTCCTTCTCTTACAGAGGCAGCCTGTTCCCACCTGGTGCTCTTGACTTTGTTGCAGAGGCTGCAGGAATTACTCAACCTGAGGGGGAGAAGGGAGGGCTTTGGAAAGCCAACTGCTTCATAATCTGTTGTATTCTGCTGCTCTCCTGGTCTCCTCTGCAGGGTGGCAGTATCAGATGGTGTTTGATACTTCCCCAGCAAACTCTAGCTTCTGTGGATAGTAAATGATGCTTAGCTTTTACTAATGACATATAGGTAGATGTTAGCAGGCTCAACACAAGGAGGGTTTGTCTTCCCTTCTGCTGTTGCTGAAAAGCAAGTGTAAAAAGAGTGCCTGAGGGTGCTAGGCTTCAACAAAACCTTCACAAATTGCTCCCCAGGGTGAGTGCTGGCCTTGGAGAGGTCCACACCAGTAAAAAACCACCAAATCCAAGCAAATCTTTCGTGGTGGCCAGCTACCCAACTAAGCAACACCTTTGTGTTTTGTCTCCAAAGTTTTACAGGAGTCAGATGATGTGAGAAAAATGTAGAGCCAAGTTCTCACTTGGAGTCACTTAGATGTTTTCAGGGCAGGATTTAACTCCACAAAGTTCAGTCTCACCTAAAGAAAGAATAGTAATAGCAGTTGTGCTTTCATGGAATGGGGTTTGGTCATACTGGTTAACAGAAAGTTATCATTGTTACACAACCATGTTAGTGTCAGGGCTGGCCACTAGATGAGTGACAGACACTCTCTGAACTCCTCTGCCTTCCCAAAAGGAAGAGAAAGGGAATAAGGGAGAGAGATTGATGGCTTGGGAAAGAAAACTGACACAGTTTGGATGGAAATAATAACATGAACTAGATACAAGTAGATACAAACCATAACAATAACATGAACTAGATACAAATGGATACAAACCAATCTCAAACCCAACCCTGATGGCAAGGACAGCACTGGCATCACTGAGGCTGGGGCAGCACTGGGGAAGACCCAGACTGGACTTAGCACCAGATGGGAACTGAATTCAGGAGCTGGATTCTGGAAGTGGAGGTAGGAACACATGGCTCAGGGTCAAAGGCAGAACAGGCAGAGTCCTTCTTGGACATAGGCTGTTAAAGAAGAGGCTTGACCCTGGGGATCCCTCAGCTTTATCCTGACTATGACATCCATGGGATGGAATCCCTTGGTGGGCAGGTGAGGGTCACCTCTCCTGTCCCCTCCTCCCCACAGCTGCCACCTCTGGCTTCCTGCAGCCCAGGCTGGGCCCCAAGCTGGAGCAGTGCCCTTGTTGTGCAGAGGAGCAAGGCTAAGGCAGAGCCTTTCTGCAGCCCAAGCCTTGGGAGGAACTGTGCCCATGGAGTGTTGTCCCTGCTAGCAGCGGAGCCTGGCTGGGAGAACATGCTGTTCCCTTCAGAAAGTGCCTCCCTGAGCAGAGCCTGAGCTGGGAAGGGAAATCACTGCCCAGAATGAGTTCTCTGCTAACTCAAACCAGGACAGGTAGCAAGATCTTTAACTAGAAGCAAAGGGAAGCCAATTCCATCATGAATTATAAAACAGGAAGACAGGTCTTGGACTTTTCAGGTGTAAATCCTGCCTCTTCCATGAGATGACATCCAGTGTTAAGGTCCACTTATGTTGTGGGGTTTTTTTTCAGAATAACCCATTTTTCACTCTTCTTTGAGCACATATACTCATTTAACATCTCTTTCCAAGCTCAGCCAGTTCAATGATTCTATGGAGCTGCTTTGCAGCAGGAAAAAACAAATCTTTCCTGTGTGTTGCTGTCATCTCCTGTTCCTCAGAAGATGTCCCAGGACCTATCAACAAAGGAAGAGCAAAGGCAGTGTTGTGACTGATTTCTCTAACCTCANGAGCAAGGCTAAGGCAGAGCCTTTCTTCAGCCCAAGGCTTGGGAGGAACTGTGCCCATGGAGTGTTGTCCCTGCTAGCAGCAGAGCCTGGCTGGGAGAACATGCTGTTCCCTTCAGAAAGTGCCTCCCTGAGCAGAGCCTGAGCTGGGAAGGGAAATCACTGCCCAGAATGAGTTCTCTGCTAACTCAAACCAGGACAGGTAGCAAGATCTTTAACTAGAAGCAAAGGGAAGCCAATTCCATCATGAATTATAAAACAGGAAGACAGGTCTTGGACTTTTCAGGTGTAAATCCTGCCTCTTCCATGAGATGACATCCAGTGTTAAGGTCCACTTATGTTTTGTTGTGGGTTTTTTTTTTCAGAATAACCCATTTTTCACTCTTCTTTGAGCACATATACACATTTAAAATCTCTTTCCAAGCTCAGCCAGTTCAATGATTCTATGGAGCTGCTTTGCAGCAGGAAAAAACAAATCTTTCCTGTGTGTTGCTGTCATCTCCTGTTCCTCAGAAGATGTCCCAGGACCTATCAACAAAGGAAGAGCAAAGGCAGTGTTGTGACTGATTTCTCTAACCTCAAACTCCCTTCCTGGCAATGAACAATCAAATATTCTTGCCCTGAGACTGTTTACCAATTGTGCACATCTGCTACAATAACAATAATGACCTGTAATTAGAGGAAGCAAACTTGAGTCTGTTGATTGAATGATAATGCCATCTGGTTATTGGGGGCACCCTGGGTTGGTGCAAGCTTCTCCTGGGATTGCAAAAGCCCTTATGAGGCTTTTTAGAAGTGGGAAATGTTTTAAACTTCATGTGAGTTTCTTGAATGAGGCTTTTTTTTCAGTTGCCCAAACAAGAGAATAAGACATTTTACATTTCAAAGTCATGATTTCCAGGAAATGTGAAAGCAGCTCATTAAATTGAGAGCATCCCTGGGATTATGGAGCTAGGATTGTAATGGAGAACTTTTGGGAAGGGGCAGAGAGTTTATAACCAGCATTCTGGTTATCCTCCTGTTGATGCTCTACACAGAATTCTGTAGTGGACATTAGGTCCTGGAGTAAGATGAATGTGTCTGGAAGGGCACAGGGCTGCAGAAGCACAGTTTCATTCTAGTAACAAATATTCCTCAGGACAGAAAGTACTGCAGGTATCTGCTCAGTGCTCTAAACACTGGATTTCCAGAGAGAACATCTCTCCTGATTTTTTACAGGAGCTAAATTTCTTGTGAAGTTAAGGACAGACCTTTGCAAGTCATAGAATCAGAGTGGTTTGAAAGGGATCTTTCAAGGACATCTAGTCCAACCCTCCTGCAGTCAGCAGGGATATCTGCAGCTAGAGCAGGTTGCTTAGAGCCCCAGACATCCTGACCTGGAATATTCCCAGGGATGGGACATCTCCCACCTCTCTGGGCCACCTGGGCCAGTGCTTCACCACCCTCAGTGTAAAACATTTCTTCTTTCTATCTAGTCTAAATTCTCCCTCTTTTAATTTCAACAGCTTGTGGCTTTCAGTAACATGCTTGAGGACTTACCAAAACCAGTGGACTGCCTTATGGGACTTTGCCTCTGATGATGAAATAGCAGCTAGACACAGGTCCTAAGTCAGATTTCAGGATGTCCAAAGTTTTGTATCCAGTTGAGTTTCTATTCATTTTTTTTGTCCATCAGTAATAATGTTCTCAGTTCCCAACTTTACCTGGGTGTAGGCTTTTCTTGGAGCCTCTCTGGATGGGTGGAAGCCTCTGAGGGTGAACACACCTGCAGTTAGTGTTCACAGACACCACTTGCCATCCCTCACCAGATGGGAGAACAGGGCTTGAGGCAGGCAGAAGTGGTGTTTGCCTTTGGGAGGCAGGAGAAGGGATGGAGGGAGAGTCCCTCTTGGGGCTGGATCTGGGTCTGCTTTACAAATGTGTATGGTAGGAAATGTCTGAGATCTTTGCTTGCAGGTGTGGGGAGTGGAGTAGCTCCTAAAGGTTGGTGCCCATCAGGAACTAGCCCACAGACAGAAAAATGTGTGACTTTGGCCTTAAACTACTGAACTCTTTGGGAAGGGTGCATTTGCTTAGCAAAAAGGAAGTCATGAAGCAAGAGATTTCCTGCTCACTGAGGAAGAAAACATCTCTGCTATATATATATATCTCCTCATTTGAAATGGATACCCAGTTAGCTTTATATAAAATGCTTGAACTTGGGGCTGCTTATGAACATTCAATTAAAAATATCTAGTCCTTGCCTGATTTCAAGAAGCTAATGCTTTTCAAGGTCTCCAAGGACAGAAATTTTAAGTCCCTCAGGATGGTATGCTTGGAGTAAATTTGTGTGATAGTCAATGACTAGGTCAACATTGACTTTGCCAAGTGTAAGTCTCTCCCCTTTAGGGGTGTTCTCATTTGTTGCATGTTTGGAAGCATGTTCCTGAAGTACATAAAGTGCTACAGGTGTCATCTTCTTCATAGACATCTCCTGATAATCAAGGATTCAGAGCAGCTGAATTCTTCTGAGGATTCATCCTTCATTTCAAACAGCTTTCAGGCAAATTATTGCAAAGGACTCTGTCTGGGCTAATGTTTTTTATCTACTGGGGTTAATAGGTGGTTTTCCTTTGAGTTTTCTAGGACTTAGGTCAGAACTCAACTGAATGTGAGCCAACAGTGTGCCCAGGTGGCCAAGAAGGCCAACAGTGCTAGTACAGCCAGCAGGACTAGGACAGGGATTGTCCTCTGATATATGCCACTGGTGAGGCCACACCTCAAATCCTGAGTTCAGTTTTGAGCCCCTTACTCCAGGAAGGACACTGAGGTGCTGGAATGTGTCCAGAGAAGGTAATAAAACTAGTGTGAAGGGTCTTGAGCACAAGTGTTGTGAGGAGAGCAGCTGAGGGAACTGGGGTTGGTTAGCCTGGAGAAAAGGAGGCTCAGGGGAGACCTCCTGACTCTCTACAACTCCCTGAAAGGAGGTTGGAGCCAGGTGGGGGTTGGTCTCTTCTCCCAGGGAACAAGCAATAGGACAAGTGCAAATGACCTCAGGTTATGCCAGGAGAGGTTTAGGTTGGACATTAGGAAAAGTTTCCTCTCTACAAGAGTGGTTAGACATTGGCCCAGGCTGCCCAGGGCAGTGGTGGAGTCACCATCCCTGGAGGGATTGGAAAGATGTGTAGATGTGGTGCTGAGGTTTGTGGTTTAGTGGTGACTTGGCAGTGCTGCTTAGTGGTTGGACTTGATGATCTTAAAGGTCTCTTCCAACCAAAATGATTCTGTGTTTTGGAGGGCAGCTGGCATGTGTTTCTTCCATTGAAAATACATGACCAGGCATGTGCTACTTGGGTTTCAACAGCTGCTCTGCTTAAGTCCCTTGGAAGGTTCTCTTTTAGCTTTGTCTGCATCTAAAATACTTCTACACCTTTGGAAAAAAAAAAGAATTAACTTGAAAAGAATTAACTCAAGCCTTGAGATGCAAGATAACATCTGGATAACATTGGAGCACACAGAGAGACTGCAAAACTAGATTGTCTACTTGCTGCCATCTCCCTGTCTTTTAGCCAAGACCAAAACCTCACTGCTCATACAAGAACCTGGCTGTACTCCATAGGTGTGTGCAAAGGGCAACCTCTTCCCTCATGAGCACGGGGAGCCAGTGACATGCAGCTCCAGATGATTTCCACACTGATGAATCAAGCCTCTAGGGTGATCTCCTCTTCCTGTAGGAACACCAAAACCCTCACCATGAACACAGCCCTCCAGGTTTTGTCTGGAAGGTGCTTGTGTGCCTTTACACACAGAGAGAAATAATGCAGTGTCTTGTGGTACTTAGGGACATGGATTAGTGGCATGGTGGTGATAGGTTAATGGTTGGACTTGATGATCTGGGAGATCTCTTCCAACCTTAATGATTCTGTGACTCTGTGAAGGGTCTTGGACAAATGAACTGACAGGACCAAGGTGCCCCTGCCATTTAGGAAAGTATTCCACAATATCTTTGGGGGTTTTGGTGACACTTTTCTTCTATTCAGAGACCAAAGTATTATGCTTTCAGCCTCAGCCTGTTAAAAAAAGACCATCAGTGAATGCAAGGTCTTCTCCACAGGGTTTACTGTTTTCCTCCCCATTTTCCTTAAGGCAATAATTGTAAACTGTCCCTTCATGCCAGCAGATCTTTTTTTCCCCCTCACTTCAAGCTGGGAAAAACCAAAGAACCATGGAAAACATCATTTCACTTCCCTTCTGACCTCTTTCCCAAGTCTCTCTGTCCCTGGACAAACATAATGCTTGCCAAGAAAGCAAAATCCTCTGCTCCTGCTGCTGCTCAGGTGTAACACAGATGGATTCAAAAGAAGAAAAGTAGAGTAAATCCTGCATTTAGGGGTTCTTTCTTCTCTCATTCTATCTGAAAGACTCAGACAGGTCATTGCATGTGTTAAAACACCAAGTCCCTCTACTTTTTTCATAGGCATCTGTGGCTTTCAAAGATTTTTACAGGAGAAATGATTCTTTTACCTGCCATATGTCATTAATGTGTTTGCTTCTTTCCTGTTGCTATGTTATGTGCTTGTACTTAATTATGTACTTTCTTTCCCATAACTCAGCCAGTTCTTCTCCTTTTCTCCAGTAACACATAAATGCTCCATGTATGGTGTGCATCTCTGGTGTCCTGTTGTACTTGATAAGCCAAAGGAGATAAGGATTTATTCTCTCTGTTCCTTCTTTCAAGATGTGCATGTTACCAATTGGGAGCTAATTTTTCAGCTGTGGTTGAAATGAATGAAAATCTTCTGGAAAGAATCATCAGGGCTTCCTCCTAAATAATCAAAATAAAAGCCATCCCATGCAGAGCAGGTTATATTTGGCATGCATCTGCTGGCTAAGTCACATATCCGATTTGGCTCTTGGGTTTGGAAAGAGGGATTAGCCAATGTCTGACAACTCTTCTTCTATTTGTGGAATATGAGCTTGTTCAGTTTTAAGGGCTCTTTTAGGAAACTGGCTTCTACCTGTGTAAAAAGGTTCAGCACAATGTGCCATTAAATTCACTTCCTAAAACATTTGCAGTGGAATCTGGAAGGTTCAGTGGGAAACAAAGAACATGTAAGCTGGTGCTCCTGGAAAACATGTAGAGCACTCTGTTGGTTTCCTATCAAAGAGATATTCAAAGAGAATAGGGAACAGATGCCTGTTAGCCTTCTAGAGCCAAATATGACCCTGAGCAATCTGTGCAGAGAAATGTGTTGATGTGGTGACTCCCTACAAATCCTTATCTTCTCTCTGAGCCATTCTCTGTCTGTGTCCGTGGTTTGCTGCATGGCAAGCGTGATGTGTTGACTGAACCGTGGGGGTCTCCTAACACCATGTGTATTTAACACTGTCTCTGTAACTGTTTGCACTGCTAGCTGCTACACTGAAGCAACCATGCTGTTCTCAAGGCAGTCCACCCTTGATGATTTAGATGGACCAGACTCTGTTCCTAAAACAAGTGAGCGTGCTCGACCTAGGCTTCGTAAAATGCAGAGCATGGACATGTCCTCCTCATCCGCTGACAGTGGCAGTATAGTGTCCAGGTGCTTACCTCATGCATGCTTTCTTCACTCCTTTCCCCATACCATTCTACTTACTGCAGTGGTGATGAAGTTGTGTTTGCAGAGATGTGAGGTCTGGAGTGGTTTGCATGGTTAGGGGAAGCTTTACTCCCTTCTGTGGTTCATGGTTCTGAGGTGGAAAGTCAGGGTCTGGGACTCATTTGCTGTTTCACTTCTTATCCTCTTTTGTGTTGGTTTTCACTGAGATTGAGAGGAGACCTCATAGCCATCTTCACCATCCTCACAGAGGGTAGTAGAGGGGCAGGGACAGATCTTCTAAATCTGGTGGACAGGGGAAACAGGATGAAGTTGAGTCAGGGAAGGACCAGGATGGAGATGAGGTAAAGGTTCCTCACTCAGAGGGTGGTTGGGCTCTGGAACAGCCTCCCCAGGGAAGCTGTCTCAGCACCAAGCCTGATGGAGTTCAAGAAGCATTTAGATAACACTCTCAGGCACATGATGTGACTCTTGGGGTGTCCTCCATGGCTTTAAGAGCTGGACTCAACGGTCCTATTGGGTCCCTTCCAGCTCAGTCAATGCTGTGATACTATGTAGTTTTGAAAGCTGTCCCATGACATCACACTTGCTGTCTAAAGCCAGGCTAAAGTCTCTATTTATTCACTCTGATTTTCAGAGTTACTGAACAGGTCCTCTTAAAACTGGAAGTGAAAGTTCTCAGCTAATCACTTATCCTAAAGCTGGACCTAGATGTCTAATTCTAGAAACTGAAGATAGGCAAATATTGGCCCTGCTCTTTCAATTTCTAGGCTTCCCCATATAGGAAAATAGCTATGGAAATATAGTGGATAATATGAATATCTAGTGGAGTAAAAACCAGTTCAGAGCCATCCACTCACTTTTTAGCAGGTAAAAAAACCAGGGGTTTACATGACACTGGGAACCAAGGTTTCAACTACTGCTATAAATATTATAAATAGCAAATTTTATGGAATATTTGATTATACTTTTTCAGCTTTGAAGCTGGTTTGCAAATCTTTGCCATCAATCAGTTTTGAAATGATTGGGTTTCATGCTTTTGTGCATTTTAACCAGGACAAGTCCTCCTGTGAACCATCAAAACACACCTCCTGTACAACACTATTGCACACTCTCATTACAAGTCTGCTAGAAGTAAAGTGATCTAATGTAGCCACAATACATTTAGAAGCAGTGTAAAAGAAGAAGAGGTGGACCTTAACTTTTAATTTTGGCAGGAGAAGGTAGTGCCACTCTGCTGGTGCTAGTTTTCTTTAAAAGGTTATACTTTAGGTGCAAACATGGCCCCAGGCATTCACAGGAGCTCTGTGAGGTCTGGGTTTGTCTCAGCTGAGATACAAGAAAACAAAAGATACTGAGTTGTCCTACTGTCCAACCTATGGAGAAGGATTAAGAGGGAGGCTACAAAAAGAATGATGTTCAGGGGGAAAGGTGAAAAAAATACTCATGAGGGATGAAATGAGTGAAAGCAAAGCCAAGAGAATATTTCTTAAATGATGGTGTCCAGATTCCCATCAAGCTACATGAATTTACATCAGCTGAGACATCCAAAGCCAAGAATAAGCAGAGAGCTCAACAGACTGAGTAAGAACACACAAAAATAAACTAGATACTAGAAAAGCAGGCAGTTAAGGTAGAAATGAAGCCTGTCCTGAAGAACATGGGGCAAGCTAAAGGTAAGCCAGATACCCTGTTACTGGAACAGTTTTGTCATCTGGATTGTATCTCTCCATGTTAGCAATTGACTTGTTCTTCTGTTTGGAATCAGAGTTGATGTGTGCACTCAGCTCATGTTCCAGCTGATTACAGCACCCATATGGTGGTTGTTAAAAGCACCCTGTTTAGAAGGAACCCATGGAGCAGGCTTGAAATAGATGTGATAGCAAGTCCTGATTCTGGTGAGAAAGTGTTCAAGCTCCTTTCAGAAAGGTAGTGCAGTTTCTCTTGATGATGCTGTTAATTTGCCCTTTGCTGGTGTGAATCACTGTGAGTTCACTGGGATTCAGGGGACAAGATGGCCCCAGATGGTCCATCTATGTAAGAGGAGATCATGAGGATACATCTACCAGTTTATGTGAGCTTTGGAAGCCTGGGAATGCAATGGGGTTGCTCAGATGTCTACATAAAGGTACCATCAACAAACCTTGCTTGGTGCTGAGCCTTGCAAGCCTCAACTCTCTCTCTTCATCCATCCCCAACAGTGAACCTACACAGGTCACCATGCTCTATTCTCGTCAGGGAACAACAGAAACCATTGAGGAGGTAGAAGGGGAGCATGAAGAGGAAGGAGCTCATTCTGCATCCAGGCCAGAGGAAGAGGAGGTGGAAGATTACAGCCTGGGATCAGAAGGAGCTGCCTACACCCCTGATACCGACGTGCCCTTGTACTCCACTGTGGATAGCAATGCAGAAGCTCCACCTTCCTATAGCAAAGCTGTCAGCTTTGAGCACCTTCCCTTTGGTTCCCCAGAGGACTCAGCTTCCAAGAGCCTCATGATGATGACCCCAGATGACAGTCGGACAGATAAGCTTGATACCATTCTCCCTCCACTGACACACGAGCTAACAGCTAGTGAGCTGCTCCTGAACAAGTAAGGACCTTGACAGGGACAAGCTGTTGGTCTCAGTCTGTCAAGTTTGGTCATAGCTTTGTTGGGTTTTGTGCTTTTTTTGTTGTTGTTGTTGGTTTGGGTTGGCTTTTTTTTTTTTCTTCTTTCCTCAGAACTAGGCTACAGTTCCTGTTCCAGACCTTGGGCTAAGTTTAATTTAAGGGAGGAAGCTCATTTCCTGTGCAGTTGTTCTAATTGCAGATTTCTAAACTGATTCAAGTTGATGTTGGAAAGAATCTCCCCTTTCTCCCCAGATACCATCCCTAATTGTCCCAATTAGCATTGGATTTCTGTGCTGCAGTTGTCATGGGGTCAAGGGCTTTTCTAAATATTCCTTGTGGAGAAGGCTTCTCTTCTCCAGGCAGCTGTGATTTCAAATAAGTTTCCTCCAGGGCTATCTGGGAAAATGTTTCTCCTTTAATTATCTTGGATTACCATAAGGGAAACTCTGACCTTTGGCAGAGTTCTTGTTTTAGCCTGTAGGAGCTGAGGGCTGTGTAGAGAGACCACCTTGCTCAGTACTTTCCTAAGGGATGGGATGCTCCATTCTTTACCCTTCAGACACTGTGCTCAGGAGCACAACCAGCACTGAGATGGTGCCACTGCTCCTCTTCCTCTGCTTTCCAGCCTGACTCAGCTAGGGAGAACTTCTCTGAATGCCAGGACAAAAACTTTAAGCCACAGAAACCTTTCAGCCTGACTGCATCGGGAGAGGGAGGCTGTGGACAACTGACTTTGGAAAAGCAGTGGTTTTTCCTTCTGGTTTTCCATAGTCATTTTTGCTCTTCAGTGAGATCTCTTCTCAGGCCAGGGCACCCTTTAGGAAAAACAAAGAGAACTGTGAATGTATGTGAAAGTCTTGTCATGATTTCTTATTTTATATTTGAGTTAGGTAAAGGGGAGGAGGTTGGACACATCCAATGCTCCAGGGCCATTATGAAGTTCTAATCCAATGTGACAGGACTGTTCCTAACATACATTTCCTGATAGACCTCTGGAGTTTCTCCAGATTCCCATCTGTGTTGGTAAATGAGATATGAAGCCAGACAGGGCCAGATGAGCTTGGAGCGATTGCCATGAGATCTGTTGGTTGGTAAGCAGTGTTTGCAGAAGTTCTTGGGCCAGGCTGAATTCTGAACATCAGAACAGTGCTTCTAGTGTCTTTGCATTCATTTTCATTTCATTAACAATACTCTGCTCCTCCCAGGATGTTTCATGATGACGAGCTGGAAGAGTCCGAGAAGTTCTACGTCGGTCAACCTCGAGTCTTGCTTCTTATTTATGCCCTGTACAATACCCTGGTGGCTCGCTCAGAAATGGTTTGCTATTTTGTGATCATCCTTAACCACATGGTCTCTGCCTCCATGATAACCCTGGTGCTTCCCATCCTTATATTCCTTTGGGCCATGCTGTCTGTTCCTCGGCCAAGCAAACGTTTCTGGATGACAGCCATTGTCTACACTGAGGTAAGTTGCTGTTTCTTCAACCCCATGTCTAACACAGGGAGGTAAAGTTGAAAGCTTTGTGTGGTCTCTTCTCTGGATTGGAGCTCTAGGATCAGGGGCCTTTGGTCCTTCATATTAATATAAATATTTGCTAAGTCCTCAGCAATATCTGTGGCATGAAAAAGCCTTGTTTGTGTTTTTTCTCCATCACAAAAATGGGTTGGGGGTCAGTCTTTTCTCCTGGGTTACCACGGAGAGGACAAAAGGAAATGGCCTCAAGTTGCACCAGGGGAGGTTTGGATTGGATATTGGGAAAAATTTCTTCACTGAAGGTGTGGTTAAGCATTGTCCCAGGCTGCCCAGGGCAGTGGTGGAGTCACCATCCCTGGAGGGGTTCAAAAAATGTATCAGTGGGGTGCTTAGGGCTTAGTGACATGGTGGTGATAGGTTGACAGTTGGACTTGATGATCTTAGAGGTCTTTTCCAACCTTGGTGATTCTATGATATCCTTCCTGGCATGTAAAGTAGTTATCACAAGAACAGAGCATTAGCAAACAGCAACATTGCTTGTGGTACCTCAGGTACCACTGAGCATCATCTGTTGGTTCACATTGATTAGTGTTGACTTTCTTCCTGTGGCAATGTGAACTGTTGTTCCCCCTGTGGCAATGCCTATGCTTGTCTATCATCTGAAAAAACTCACAAGGAAGTCATGTTTGTCCCCTCTTAATGTCACAAGGTTGTTATATCTGCCATGCCAAGTGTCTTGTGCTTCTGAACAGGTGGCCATTGTCATCAAGTACTTCTTCCAGTTTGGCTTCTTTCCTTGGAACAAATATGTGGACTACACAAAAGATAAACCTTACCATCCCCCCAATATCATTGGCATTGAGAAGAAAGAGGGCTACGTGCACTATGATCTTGTTCAGCTCCTTGCTTTGTTTTTCCACAGATCCATTTTAAAGGTAGCCTGAGTTCATGGTGTTTCTTATTTTCTGTTTTCTTTTTAGTGTTCATGGTTTTAGTCACTTGTGTGACATAGGAAAGTCACTCATTTGCCTATCAGGAAAAATGTCTTCCCCAAAAGGGTTGTCAAGGCCTGGCCCAGGCTGCCCAGGGCAGTGGTGGAGTCACCGTCCCTGGAGGGATTGAAAAGCCATGGAGATGTGGTGCTGAGGGACATGCTTCATTGGTGACTTGACAGTGCTGGGTTAATGGTTGGACTCAATGATCTTAAAGGTTTTTTTCCAACCTAAGTGATTGTGTGAGTCTCTGATACCCCAGCACAAAGAATTTCCCCTCTCTTGTGAGCACATGACCGAGCTTAGCAATGCCTGTGCTAAACTCTGGGACAGAAATACAAGGTTGAAATGCTCTCTCCTGCTTTTTTCCCTAGTGCCATGGATTATGGGATGAAGATGACAAAGGGGACAGCTCCAGTAATAAAGAGGATACTGATGATGATCTCTCTCTGACAGGAGGCAGGAGAGACTCTTCTGCCTCTCTGAAATCTGTCAATCTTGCGGCGTCCGTGGAGTCAATCCATGTCCACTTCCCTGAGCAGCAGACCTCCATCAGGAGGAAGAGCTCTAGCAGTGTATCCCAGCTTTCACACAGGTCCAGCTTCTCCTCACACAGATCTAAGAGAGGTAAACCTCATGGCATTTTGGGGATATGAAGAGCAAACCTTCATTTCCCATAGGCTCATCTGACTGAAACCTCATGCTGGATGCTGTGGAGATCCCAGAGGCTACTGAATACTGCTGTTCCTCAGTGAGGGAATAGGATATGAACCAAAGTATCTTCATGTTTGAACACACTCCAAGCCTGCTGAAAGTTCAAATGGATTGTGATTCATGGTGGTTTTTAAATGGCATTCTGAAAAGCTGGGAAAGGAATGCTCAGTGTGGCCCAGGTCCAGGATTTCTGGATCAGTATAGTCTCTCCAGCTAGAGGGAGTGCAAAGCATCTGTCATTTTCCTGTCTACATGTGATGATGATTCTGGGAAGTGAGAAGAAGTTTGGATTAGGTGTATTGAAACAGGTTATTTATCCCATCTTGTACTAAGGACAAGCTTACTCTGTCCTAAATGGATATATTATCAATTGAGATGACTGAGTCAAGGTCAATCAAGTAATTGCATGATCACCAGTCTTCTCTTTGTATGGTTAGGAATCAAGTTTTGATCTGCTACTGGTTAAACCTTTACTGGATGCTCTCAAGGTTTTATCATATTGGGAAAAAAAAGAAGCATAGAAAAAGGAGGCTCAGAGAGGACCTTATGACTCTCTACAGCTACCTGAAAAGAGATTATAGTGAGGTGGGGCTTGGTCTCTTCTCCCAAGTGATAGGACAAGAGGAAGTGGCCTCAAGTTGCACCAGGGAAGGTTTAGATTGGACATCAGGAAAGCTTTCTTCCCAGAAAGAGTTGTTAGCCATTGGCCCAGGCTGCCCAGGGTTTACAAACCATCTAGTTGTGGTGCTTAGGGCCATGGTTTAGTGTCCTGGTGGTGATAGGTTGATGGTTGGACTTGATGATCTTAGAGGTCACTTCCAACCTTCATGATTCTGCGATGCTATGATTAAGAATCCCTTTCAAAGATGGGACTCATTTGGGATGGAGGCTCAAAATTTCTTACTTTCTGGGTTTTGTGCTTAACCTTTCCTATTGAATTAGCTTCTCTTTAACTCCTTTTTCTTGTTGTTGTTGTTTCAGGAAGTACCAGTACACGAAACAGCAGTCAGAAAGGAAGCAGTGTGTTAAGTATCAAGCAAAAATCCAGGAAAGAGCTTCTTATGGAAAAGTTTCGAGAACAAATGATCAGAGCCAAGGCTTTCACAATTAAAAAGTGAGCAATGAGAGGAGTTGTGTGGCTTTGGGGGCAGGTTCCAAACAGTAAAGCAGTCAAACCAGCATTTTAAAAGAAAGCAGGTTCTATTAACTCAAGGAGATGAATGGCTGAGGGACCTGGGGTTGTTTAGTCTGAGGAAGAAGAGTCTCAGGGGAGAGCTTATCTCTCTCTACAGCTACCTCAAAGGAGGTTGTGGGGAGGTGGGGATTGGTCTCTTCTCCTGGATTACCAATGAGAGGACAAGAGGAAATGGCCTCAAGTTGCACAAGAGGAGGTTTAGATTTGGACATAAGGAAGAATTTCTTCCCTGAAAGAGTGGTTAGGCATTGGCCCAGGCTGCCCAGGGCAGTGGTGGAGTCACCATCCCTGGAGGGGTTCGAACAACATATAATTGTGGTACTTGGTTTAGTGACATGGTGGTGATAGGTTGATGATTGGACTTGATGATCTTAGAGGTCTCTTCCAACCTCAGTGATTCTGTGGTTCTGTATACAGTTCATTGCTTTCACTCTTAAGTCTCACCAGCTGAACATCAGACAAATCAGCCATTGTTCAAACAGCATCTGCCTGATCAAAAAAAGCTCAATATCCTGTGTGAACTTGGTTAGCTGGATATGTTTCTACTGAACAAATGCTAATATGATGGTTTAGAAGCCATCAGAACAAGGGACTGGTGTCTTGAAACCTTATGAAGGCTCTCAGAGTAGATCTTGGATATCTTCTAGAAGCCTGGCTCATCTCCCACCCAACCTTTCTTTTCTTCAGTGCCAGCTGGAGTGGTGTTAAGTGCCATTGTGCTCTGTGTTTTTAGGACTCTCCAGGTGTATGTGCCCATCAGACAGTTTTTCTACAATCTTATTCATCCAGACTACAGTGCAGTGACTGATGTGTACGTGCTGATGTTCCTTGCAGACACAGTGGACTTCATCATCATTGTGTTTGGATTTTGGGCATTTGGGGTATGTCACAGTTGGATTTCCATCCTGTAGCTGCTGAGTATCATGTGAGAGTCCTCCTCCTTCTTTGACCACTCTGTTGTTTTTCTGTCCTTTCCAGAAACACTCTGCAGCAGCAGATATCACCTCTTCATTATCAGAGGACCAGGTCCCAGAGGCATTTTTAGTGATGGTGCTCATTCAGTTTGGGACCATGGTGGTAGATCGAGCACTGTACCTCAAAAAGACTGTCATGGGAAAAGTCATCTTCCAGGTCATCCTTGTTTTTGGAATACACTTCTGGATGTTCTTTATCTTGCCTGGAGTGACAGAAAGGTATGACCCTTATAATCAAGACAATATGAGTGGAATACTGATGCTTTACCACATTGTTTGGGTTTCAATTTCAGATGGTTCTAGCTGACCTTTGGAATGATGAAAAAGTTTCTTCCTGTTGTCATTTCTAAGCACAATGTTGGAATGCTTTTCCACAGCAGTAACTGTGGCCACCATGAGTTTAAGGAAGAATGAATTATATAAGTATGTGCAGAAATATTCTCCACTTAGGCAAGCAGGTAGAAGAGAACTTGTCTGTAACTGAGGGATTAGAGCTCTCCACTGAGACAACCTTGACCTCTTCTTTGGTTCCCTCCTCCTGAGGCTGCTGCACACTGGTTTAGAAGAGCAAGCAGAAAATGTCTCTGGAGGAGTACTTTACAGTTTAGCACTTTCCTGGAATGTGTGAACTGGGGATTGACATCTCCTTAAGCTGAGGAATGTCTAAAACCCATGTATCTTCTGAAGAGCAGAAATTCTCCTCCCCCTACTCCTGCCAGAGGGCTCTGGAGGTGATGTGGAGGTGGTGACTTGCTGCATGACATCTTGTATCACATGCCTGCTCAGGTTGACCCCCTGAAATCTTAACATTTCTCATTGCATGGCTCAAAGCTGTTATCAGCTGAGTCTGCACTGCAGAGGTCTCAAGGTTCTCTCTCTAGGGCTTGGCTAACTCCCACCAGGCTTAGGACTTGAAAATGCCTTCAAGGCTTTACCTCATTCCATTGAGTAGACAGAGAAACTGAGGGTGTCACCTCAGCACATTGCACTTTGTTAACAATCAAGTTGTGCTACTGGGAAGAAACAAGATAGGTGCAGGGTGTAAAGAGAGACTGAAACCAAAGGTTTCTGTGCCCCAACTTGAACCAAAAAAATGCATTTTTCAAGTGGCTCTCCCATCAGCTGTGCAATGAGAATTGCTAAGAAACTTTTGGCCACTTGAAAGGGAATAAATGGATTTTTGTTTTTCTGCTTTTATGAAATTTGTGAATCTCAAATCTGCATCTTGAAACCCAGGCTGAGTCTTAGAAGCTCCTGCAAATTTCCTCAGGAAAATAGTTTTGTGGGAGGTGATTGAAAATATTGGATTGTGTCTGGCTCACAGGTCCTGCCCATCATGAGGTTATCTCCTGCAGTTCCACCAGGCTCTTGAACTGCAGTCAAAAGTGGCACATGTACACCAAGATGATCATGGGGATGGAGCACATGACATGTGAGGAGTGGTTGAGGGAGCAGGGTTAGTTTAGTCTGGAGAAGAGAAAGTGAAAAGTTGTCTTCATTTAGCTCTTAAGAGAATGTTGAGAAGAAGCTAAGCTCTTTTCAGATAGGACAAGAGGCCACAAGTTGGAAAAAAAGAGAAATTCCACTTAGGTGGTGTTGTTGGTAGTTGAAAACTGGAGCAGGTTGCCCAGACAGGTAGTGTAGTGGGATCTCCATCTTCAGAGCTTTTCAAAACTCAGCTGGACAGATCCCTTAACAATTTGGTGTAATTAGACCTGATTCAAGCAGGAGAGGATGAAAAAGATGATCTTCAGAGGTCACTCCAACTCCTGGAGGAGTTCATGTTGTTGGAGGTTCCCCTGTGAACCCAAACAACCAAGCTGCCCAGATTCATTCCAGATGCCAGGCCACTGAAAAGCCAGGAGAAGTGGTGCCTGGCATGGGTTTCTGCCCAGAGGGATGTGCCATGGGGGGGGTCTCCTATGACCTTGAGGTGTCCACAGATGCTGTTCACAGACTTTCTCATCCAACATCTTTCAGATACAGTTTGAACTCTGCAGTAGGCTCAGAAACCAAAGGCTCTCCCCAGGCTCTCCAGAAAGGGAAGCTGCCAGGAGCACAGACCAGTTCAAGCTAATTTGATTCTACAGAGATACAAAGCTCATC
This sequence comes from Galbula dea, assembly GCA_013399015.1. Classification (NCBI taxonomy): domain Eukaryota; kingdom Metazoa; phylum Chordata; class Aves; order Piciformes; family Galbulidae; genus Galbula; species Galbula dea. Next base: position 161,195 of record VWZX01009655.1, read on the forward strand.
AGTGTCCTTTATCTGGCTTTTTTTTCTTTTCCATTCCAGGAAATTCAGCCAGAACACAGTTGCCCAGCTCTGGTATTTTGTGAAATGTGTTTATTTTGGCTTATCAGCATATCAGATTCGCTGTGGATATCCAACTCGTGTTCTTGGCAACTTCCTGACTAAAAGTTATAACTATGTCAACCTGTTCTTGTTTCAAGGGTAAGTCTAGAGCCACTGCCCTCCTCCTTTCTTCTCTGATCTAAGGATCTGGTTATCTGGTGCTGGGGTTAGTCATGACTTCACTTTGCAGGCTGCTGGGAATGAGGCAGTAAGTTTTGCACAGCACACTCAGTGTGTGTCATATCACCTCTGTAGTCTACCAAAAAAGATCCATTTCTGGAATGCAAATCTCAGAAGAATCAAATCTCCCACTAAGAATCCAGAAGTCTGATACCTGTCAGCTAGTCAGGCCCCTAACCCTTGTAAGAAATCACCTCTGTGAACAGAGGTAGGAGCTACACACTGTGCTAAAGACAACTGGACTTGATGATCATGGGGGTCTTTTCCAACCTTAATGATCCTAGCTGGGATAACTAGCTGTGCCCTCTCAGGATGTGATTGTGTTTGTGTTTGCAGAATCTCCCATTCAACTGGCTTCTGGCTTCAGTCTTCTTCTTGTTTACTCTGATCCCCCCATGTGTGACAAGTTATCTCCTCTGCTCTCCCTTCAGATTCCGCCTGGTTCCATTCTTGACCGAGCTGAGAGCAGTGATGGACTGGGTTTGGACTGACACCACTCTCAGTCTCTCCAGCTGGATCTGTGTGGAAGATATCTATGCTCATATATTCATCCTGAAATGCTGGAGAGAGTCTGAAAAAGTAAGGAAGGCCCAGATGAGGGATCCCAAGCCATGCAGAAACAAAGAGGAACAATCCTGAGGCCCAAAAGAATTGGGAAAGCCACCATAAAGTCACACTAAAGGCAGAGATAGACCTGGTGTTTGTGTTCAGAAATATTCAGGCTCTTGGATCCTTAATGTTAGTGGGGTTTCAGATGGCTTCTCCTTTGTGCCTAGCTGCTGAACCTGATCTCCACTGCTAGCTAAATTGCATATGGGAGTTTCAAGGCTGAGGTTGGAAGTTCTTGACTCCCATACATGAGGAACCCACAGTGGCAGGGAAACTGCAGCTGAAGAGAAAGGTCAGGAGAAGGAAGAGCTTGTGCCTCTACGGTGTAGATCTCAGGGCCACCTGGATCATGTCACTGCAGAAGTTTGCTCAGCTGGCTCCTTTATCTTGAGAGAGTCCCTGCACATCCAGAACTGAAGTGGAGGCCAAGATAAATCCCCCATTTGTCTGACTGCAACGTCAGTCTCTCTAAATCATTGAAGCTTCAGCTGAAATTAAACTTGCAAATTCTGGATTCTGTATAAACCACTGGAAAGATTGCAACCAGATGCTTGCTTGTTTTGCCAATTTGAAAGAAGAAATTAAGCATTCTTCTAAGGGTGACCCAACCAGTCAGAAATTGTACATCTGCAGTGAAACAGCTGCAGTTTTAAGTGTTACTGACGTACTTCTGCTTTTATTATAATCCTGTCTCTTAATGGCACTCACTTTCCAAGTGTGTCACTTCCATTAACTCAGAGCTGAAGTGTACACACAGATCCTGTCTAGAAGCTTCTTCTCTGTGACTTCCATGAGTGCAGTGTCATCAGAGACTCCAGGAGCCAGAGAAATAATAACCCACACTCTATTTCTTTTCACTCCCCAACGAGATCACTCTGCATCCTATGAAGCATAGATGTGAAGTGGGAAGACTCCCACATCTTAGCTAGCATGAGTGTGCCAGTGCCAGGCAGAACAAAACAACAACCCCTGACTTTAGGAGTGTGTTCTTCAAGGTACTTTCTTGCTCTCTGTCAGCCTCTCACATTGAGTGCTGGAGGACTTGGACTGCTAAAGCCTCTCTGAGCTGTTCTGTAACATCATGAGAAGTGCCTGAACTAATCTCCTACAAACAAATAATTCCCCCTCTGGTGATGCTGCTATGAGATTTTAATGAAAACAGCATTCTGCAGCTCAAGACAAATGAGCTGATGCACTGCATTTGAAAAGGAACTGATTTGTTTTAAATGTAGCATTGTATTACACAGTTAATATTCTCCCAGGGCTGGATGGATTCATAGTTGTAAAGCAAGAACAATTTCCTGTGAGCCAGATTCCTGGCGTGTGTTGGAGGTGCAGTGCAGTACAATGCAGCTTTAGTTTGCAGTGTGTGAAGGACAGGACCCTAAAAGCACTGTGTGGAGTTAACTCCTCTGAGAGAACACAGCAAAAGAAAGGGCAGTGCTGGAAAAGCATTTCACAAGGATGGTGAAGCTATTGAGGGTATTCAGTCATAAGGGCAATAAGAGAGAGATGGAATTATTGATGAGGTAGAACAGTCCTTCCCCTCTGCTCTGCCCTATGAGGCCACAGCTGGAGTCCTGGGTCCAATTCTGGGCTCCCCAGTTTCAAGAAAGACAAGGAACTACTGGAGAGAGTCCAGCAGAGGCTAGGGAGATGCTGAGGGCACTGGAGCATCTCTGAGAGGAGGAAAGGCTGAGAGCCCTGGGGCTGCTTAGCCTGGAGAAGAGCAGCCCCAGAGGGGAGCTGCTCAAAGCTGAGCAAGAGCTAAAGGCTGGGGGCAAGGGGCTGAGGCCAGACTCTGCTCAGTGGTGCTCAGGGACAGGCCAAGGGGCACTGAGCACAAACTGGAAGCCAGGAGGTTCCAGCTGAGCAGGAGGATGAACTTGTTTGTTGTGAGGGTGTTGGAGCCCTGGCCCAGGCTTTGCAGAGAGGCTGTGGAGTCTCCTTGTGTGGAGAGATTGCCAAGGCAGCTGGAGGTGATCCTGGGCAAGCTGCTGTGGGTGCCCCTGCTGGAGCAGGGGGGTTGGACTGGGTGATCTCCAGAGATCTTTTCCAACCCCTACCATGCTGGGATTCTGTGACATGACATGTGATCTGGTGTGAAAAGAGAAGGATATAAACAAAGTGACTTTTAGTCCCAGAAGCTAAGAAAGGGAAGGATGTCAAGTCTTTAGGAACAGCAACAGGAGTTTAAACACAATTTCAATGCAATTGGTGTGGGATCCACCAGAAGCAGGTTGGAGTGTATGTGAGGTGTGAAATGAACGTGGAGGTAGTGCAGTATCAGACAATCTTAGTGGTTGTGCATGTCAGTTCCTGGCAAACACTTATGGAGATAGTTTTTTTCCCTTCCCCTGAAATACAGTTTGCAGCATTTCAGACTCTGTGAGAGGAATTCTGCCTTAGGGAGCTTGGAGATAAAACTTTTTGGAAGGACATAGAGAAGAAAATGAGTCACTCCCAGTATCTGCTCTTTGAACAGATTGCTGTGTCACTGTTGCTGTTATTATTTGACCGTTGGTTCCTGTGAGTTCATGCTTGCACTCAGACAAAAAATCAAATTACCCTACCCAGTTTTCTCCTGGTGGTGAGCATGGTGCTGATAGCTTGACAGTTGGACTTGATGCTCTTGGAGGTCTCTTCCAACCTTAATGATTCTGTGATTCTTTATGGTTGTGAAGGATCAGAACCACAGAAGTTTGCAATATGTTTTCACTTGGCATGGGTTCAGCTGTCACTTATTCTCTCTTCTCACCAGAAATGCAGTGGCTGTGCAGGTTTGGCTAAAAAACCTAATCCTAACTGGTTTGACAGTAGGTAGGAAATGACCACAAAAGATGGGAAGCCTTCAGGTCTTTGTATGTTTACCCATCAAATCATACCAAGTATACTTTGGAGAGAGGAGACATGACCATGTTGCTGTTTGCTTTTGCAGAGATACCCCCAACCAAGAGGCCAGAAGAAAAAGAAAGTTGTGAAGTATGGAATGGGTGGCATGATTATCGTCTTGCTGATTTGTATTGTCTGGTTCCCACTGCTCTTCATGTCTTTAATCAAATCTGTTGCAGGCATCACCAACAAGCCTCTAGATGTATCAATCACAATAACTCTAGGAGGTTATCAGGTAAAAAAATAAAAGATGCAAGACTAGAAGCAAGCTGGTTTTGCATGGTAGTTCCTTGTGCTGTTTCTTACTCCCTTGGTTGAGTTGAAGTCTCCTGCCTTCTTGCAGGCAAGCTCCCACAAATGATCCCTTTGGGGTTTAAAAACACATACTGATGTCAAATATGATATTTAAAGTCAAATATGATCTTCATTTGCAAGTCCAAACCAGAACCTACCAGCAGTGGAACCTGAATAAATTCTCCTCCATCAGGTACCCTCAGATAACTGCCTACAGGTCCACGTGGTAAATGTAAGCTAATTGGAGGTAACTCATTTCTCAGTGAGATAAGATCATAATCTCCTCTTGTTGAGTTGAGTCCCATGATAGTTTTGGGTGATGAGGATGATGATGATGATGCACAGGATGCTCTACTGTGTCTGCTGTCAACATGACAAGTGTTGTCTTCTTTTCTTTCCCAGCCTATATTTACAATGAGTGCTCAACAGAATCAGCTCAAGGATTTGAATCAGACTGGTTTCAATGCCTTTCTGGGAAGCTATAGGGGTAACACTGTAAGTGAAATGTCAAATACCTCATTACTTATAATCTTTGCATGTTTCCATAGAGGCCTCTGGGGAGCTTTGGTTGTGTAGTTAGAAGGGGTCAGCAGGAGGAAGATGGTTCCATAAAGGTTCAGGCAGGTCATTTGTCAGGACAAGAGGATATGGCTTCAAGTTGTACCAGGGGAGGTTCAGATTGGATGTTAGGAAGAATTTCTTCCCCCAGAGGGTTATTAGGCATTGGCCCAGGCTGCCCAGGGAGGTGGTGGAGTCACCATCCCTGGAAGAGTTCAGAAAACATGTGGATATGGTGCCTGGGGCTATGGTTTAGTGGTGAGTGTGGTAGGGTTGGGTGGATGGTTGGACTTGATGATCTCTCAGGTCTTTTCCAACCATCATGATGCTATGACAGGGCTAGGTTTTGGTGAGACAAGTCACCATTCATCAAAACATCTTTGCACACCATCATGGAAGGCAGAGACCCTCATTGTCCTGTCTCCTGAATAAAAACCTACCTTCTAAATGACACAAACCTTCAGGAGATCTGACTCTGTTGGTGTGCTGCCAAAACCACCGTGCCCTAGGGACGTGACAGTGTTGGCATTTTTAAGCCCCATGCTCCTTCCTATAGCACCCAAAGCTTTCCCCTCCCAGTGGAGAGATGTAGTCCTGTCAAGAGAGAGTCCATATGGCCTAGGAAAGTTCTGGCATGAAGTCAAAACCTAAACATTTAATCCTAGTCTCACGATTTCATGGTGCAACATGCACAAAGTTATCACAAGCTTCTGCAGGAAGAAGCCTAGTAGTTAGTAGAAGCTGTTGCACTACTGAAGTAACTGGGCTTTGGTCAGATGTGACTTTGAAAGAAGTGTTTGCTTCTGGCCCATTCCAGAATTCACATTTTTTGATATTAGATCATACCAAATAGCCCATGAGTTACAGCAGGAGTAGTGTAATCTTAATCCACTTTGGAACTTCACCAGTTGCCAGTTGCTTTCTCCTTTGCAGACATCTTTCTGGGCAGAAAGATGCTTATAGCAAAAGGCAGAGCAAAAGTTTAACTTAAGCTTAAATAGACTCTACAGAGTTCACCTGGTGAACTTCCAGACTCACTTTGGTCTCCATGGCCATCATTCTTCCAACAGCAGGGCCATTTTTGCTGTACCTTCTAAGCTCAGCTCTACTTGGTGCTAGATGCCCCAGTCCCTGAAACCATTCCAGGTCAGGTTGTTTGGGGCTCTGAGCAACCTGATGGAGTTGCAGATGTCCCTGCTGACCACAGACCACAGGACTAGATGGCCTTTCAAGGTCCATTCCAACACAAACTATTCTGTACTTCCATGATTCTATGTTTATTCCCTTCCCCATCTAAAGCCCCAGTTGGTACCTAAGGAAAAGAATCAGTGCAAACCACTGCACATCCAATAAGTCAAACATCTACAGTTTTGCCTGACTGGGAAATGTGTCTCTGTGCCTTGTGAAGAGCACCTCCCTGACATTGCCTTGTCCTCTTCTGCACCTACAGGCTGCTCTGCAGTTTCTAGAGGGCTATGGAAAAGAAGATATAACTCTAGCAGATCTAGAGGGAAATTCCAACTCTTTATGGACCATCAGCCCTCCCAGCAGAGAGAAGATGATAGATGGACTGCTGGATTTTTCAGCTGAGTTCACTGTGGTTCTTTCATGGAGCATTCAAAGGTAACTAGAGCATGGCTGGTAGGAGGCTGATGGATCATGTCCCCTGGGGTCACTCAGAATGGTTTCATGCTGCATTTTTGCCTTAGATTTTCAGCAAATTCTATTGTACTACAGAGCAAAAAAAAAGCCCAAACCCTGAAAGTGGGTGGGAGAGAGACACAGAGAAGTGACCTTTGTTACCCAGGCAAGCATTTGTTGCCTGTAATTCCCCAAAACAATAAAAAGAGAAGTGGAGCCACTTCCAAGGACAGGATTTAAAAGGGCAGGGTGGAGTTTTCAATGGGACTTGAGGGGAAGGAGGGAAAAGTAGGGAACTTTTAGCCAATTTTAGATGGAGATGTTCAAATAAACTGCCCCTGACAACAACCTTGTTAGCATTTAGACCTAGTTAAGGCAGAAAAACTAGGAGGAAATGCAGCCAGAAGTGCTTGGCCTTCTTACTAAGGGAGTCTGGAGCTGACACAAGCTGTTTTTTAAATACACATCTACTCAAATCCACATCTACTCAGAGACCTGGTTGTGCAAACAGCATAACAATGGTGCAGATCCTTTTTGTGGAGACCTTTGCCTCTTTCCTTGTGGTTCCTCTGGCCTCAGTGAGCTGAGCTCACTTATTTAAAGCAATAACTTTCCAATGAGGTTTGTGCAAGAGACACAGCCTAGACTATGAAGCAGTTGCACGTAGGCTAGAGCACACCCAGTCACTGAGGTGGTTTCCTTGGCTGCCAGCTAGGATCCCTGTAGGCTGCTGGATTAAACTGGAGTTAAGTCATCACTCCATGGAAATGAAGGAACTTTGCAAGCCTTCTACCTACCTGTTTGGTTGGAAGGAGGTGCTGGCTTGTTACAGCAATCCTCAGCAGAAGACTGGGCACGAGTCAGCTGAATCACTGTGGGAGCTCTGAACATGCTGGGTCAGTCCTTCCACAGACAAACCCAGGCTTGTAATGAATCTGCACCCTTAATTCAACTTTATTTGACCCTTATTTTCCTGGAAGCAACCAGGATTAGCTAGTGCATTACATCACTCCATCATTTCTCAACCTTATATGAATTTTCAATACTGCTGCTCCCTTTGTCCATGTGCTTTGTGTAACTGCAGTCATGCACTAGTGGACAGAGACTATTTTCACCCTCAAAGGATAGCCTGGGGATTACAGTGGGACCAGGAAGGAGTGAAAGTGGTAAAGACAGACCACAGTGACCTTCCACTTTTTCTCCATAAAGGGAAACAGCTGTCTTTCATCTAGGCCACCAGCAGCTGGAAGATGAGCCCTCAGGAGTCCCTACTGGGACCAGTGCTGTTTAATATCTTCATCAGTGACATGGAGAGTGGGATCAAGTGCCTGCTCAGCAAGTTTGCCAGTGACACCAAGCTGAGTGGTGCACTTGACATGCCTGAGGGACAGGTTGGCATCCAAAGGGACCTAGGCAGGCTGGAGAAGTGGGCCTGTGAGAACCTCATGAGGTTCAACAAGGCCAAGGATGAGGTCCTGCAACTGGGTCAGGGCAAGCGCTGGTATCAGCCCAGGCTGGGGGATGAAGGAATTGAGAAGAACCCTGTGGAGAAAGATTTAGGAATACTGGTGGGTGAAAAGCTGGGCATGAGCCAGCAATGTGTGCTCACAGCCCAGAAGCCAACTGTGTCCTGGGCTGCATCCCCAGCAGGGTGGCCACAGGGCAGGGAGGGGATTCTGCCTCTGCTCTGTTCTGGGGAGACCTCAGCTGCAGTGCTGGGGCCAGCTCTGGAGTCCTCAGCACAGCACAGACATGGACCTGGTGGAGTAGGGCCAGAGGAGGCCACAAAAATGATCTGAGGGCTGGAAGCTCTCTGCTGTGAGGACAGGCTGAGAGAGTTGGGGTTGTTGAGCCTGGAGAAGAGAAGGCTCCAGAGAGACCTTCTTAAAGCCTTTCAGTACTTCAGGGGGCCTAGAAGCAAGCTGGGGACAGACATTTTAGCAGAGCCTGTTGAGACAGGACAAAAGGTGATGGTTTGAAACTAAAAGAGGAGAGATTTAGATAAGATAGAAGGAAGACTTTTTTTTTTTCCTTGTGAGGGTGGGGAGAGCCTGTCCCAGGTTTCCCAGAGAGGTAGCAGATGTTCCATCCCTGGAACCATTCTAGGTCAGGCTGTTTGGGACTGTGAACAACCTGATCTAGTGGTAGGTGTCCCTGGCCCATGGCAAGGGGCTTGGAACTAGATGATCTTGAAGGTCCTTTCCAACCCAAACCATTCTATGATGATTTGCTGCTGCTGCTGATCTTTAGCTGCCCTGGCACATGTTGTGTGATAATAAATACACCTTCCATGCTGCTCCCTGTGCTTCAGGGGAAACCAGACCTTCTCAGGTCCACCTAGCAGGGTGCTTGCTTCAGCAAAGACTGGGAGAACCAGAGGCATTGTAGTTAGACTTCTCAGACAACTAGCTCTAGCCTTCAGCAAGCAAGTGCTTAGCTTGTGCTCTCACTGGAGGCTGACAAGTTGTCTTCCCTTCTACTTGCAACAGAAACCTCACCCTTGGTGCCAAAGCTGAAATAGCATCAGATAAACTGACCTTTGTCCTACCAGTGAACACCAGAAGAGAGATTGCTACCATGATGTCTGGACAGCAACTGGAAAAGGTGTAAGTTACTTTCTTTGCCTCTGTATGCATACACCTTCCCTTTAGAAACCTAATTTCCTAAGGAGGTCAGACTTCTGTAGCTCTCTAGTATTTTTCTCCCCATCTGTGTCCCTCTAATAACCCTGGAGCCTTGTTCACAGAGGCCAACAGCACTGAAGTCACACCAGAGTGACATTAAAGCTCAAAAACTGACTTCCTGTGATAAATGGAGGTAGAGAAGACCATGAACCACTAGAACACCACCACCAAGCTTCTTTGACTTGCTGGATAAGCACAAGTTCCTTAGAGTATATTCCAAGTTGAGTTCCTTCAACTTGATCAGAGGATGTTGTATTGATGGGGACTTTTTGGTTCTAAAGCACCATCCAGACTGTATTTCTCATTGGTGTTCAGGAGGGGGTTTTAAATTGGCCACCTCTGTTCTTCCTTCACAAATCAGGACCTGATGTAGCAAAGTGTCACAGGACTTCTCTAAGGCATCCTCTTCCCTCAAATTTTTCAGTCATTGGAGGAAAAACTCTGCTTTTCCTGACATAGCTCTCTGGATGCTGGTCATTTAGTCCCACTGAAGGTGCTTTGGTTTTGAATCCAATAGAAGAACTTAGACAACCAGCTTTCTTTGAGTTTGAAATCCTCCTACCAACAGGGAAACTAATTCCCACTTCAAGATTCTGCCCCCAATTCTCCATTTTCAGGTGTGCTCTAAACCTCTTGCCACTCTGAAGGAATAACAACTCTCACCAACTATTTCTTTCTTGAGCCACACATTTTTTTCTAGCTTGCTGACTACTGGGTGTGTGTTGCCTTTGCTTTGTGCTGCTCATGACTACAAAAGCAGCTTTGTGAAAAATCCAAAGGCTCCATTCCTTGCAAGCACAGGTGGCCTAGGTGACATGGGAATGGTGACATGATGGATGGAGGCTCCCTGCTGAAGTACTGACAGAAGAGAGCTAATAAATCCTGCTGGCTTTCAGATGGGACTTCTGAACACTCTAAAGTCATCACTTCAGCCAAGAAGTACTGGGAAAACTCTGTGTAGACATTTCTAGATGATTGTAGAGGTATAAAAATATGAAATATTTGCTTTCTCTTTATTTGTTTGTTCCCCCAGAACATTGGAGACAGTCTACCCATACTACATCAAGGCTCCTAGTGATTCTCTGGCAAAACCTATAAAGCAGCTATTAACAGGTATGTGTCCAGGCCATGGAAAGCAAAATATGGTTAAAGGAGTGTACCCCAGCACTGACACCTGCACCTTCACTGAACTCTCATGAGGCACATCAGGCTGAAAATGGTTTCTACCTGGTGCCTGCAAGCTTGAGGAGAGATGACATAATGCAGCCCAAGGCAGGAAAAGCATCTGGATGTGTTTCAGCTTTGTATTTAACAGTGAGGACTCTAAGGATTGAGTCCAGCTCCTCTCCTTCAAGTCTGCTTTCAGGACCTGCTTGCTTTTGCTCTCTGAGGAAGTGGTGAAAGGTTTCCTTTCTCCACATACATCTCCCTGCTGCCCTGCCACAGTCAGTACTGCTGCATGGCTGCACATGTAGCTCCTCAGCTTAAAAAATGAACCTTAATGATTTTTTAGCTATTCCTTCCTTACTGCCTACAAAGAATCGAGTTTAGACAGATTAGTGAAGCAGAGCAGACTGAGAGGAGACCTTCTCAGTGCTGAGCAAGAGCTAAAGGCTGGGGGTAAGAGGCTGGGGCCAGACTCTGCTCTGTGGTGCCCAGGGACAGCCCAAGGGGGACTGGGCACAAACTGGAAGCCAGGAGGTTGCAGCTGAGCAGGAGGAGAAACTTGTTTGGTGTGAGGGTGTTGGAGCCCTGGCCCAGGCTGCCCAGAGAGGTTGTGGAGTCTCCTTGAGTGGAGAGATTCCCAAGGCAGCTGGAGGTGACCCTGGGCAAGCTGCTGTGGGTGACCCTGCTTTAGCAGGGGGGTTGGACTGTGTGATCCCCAGAGGTCCCTTCAAACCCCTAGTAGCCTGCCATTCTGTAAAAGCACTGAATTTTAGAGTGCTGTTCCCCAATCAGAAAGCATCCAGGTACTCACAGGCACACAGAATACATGCATGGATGTGCACATACAAGCATGAGAAAAAACCTTTTGTGTTCTAAGAGTACAAGCAAATCTTCATCTAAGAACAGTTCCCTCAACAAAGATGAGGTCTAGCAGTGGTACTGTGTAGTACATTACTGTTCAAGTCTCAGGGAGCATGATTAGATTAATTGGGAAAAATGATTAGAATCATAGGCTGGTTGGAAGGAACCTTTCAGACTCATCTAGTCCAACCCCCCCCCAGTCAGCAGGGACATCTGCAACTCAATCAGGTTGCTCAGAGCCCCAAACAACCTGACCTGGAATGGTTGCAGGGATGGGACATCTCCCACCTCTCTGGGGAACCTGGGCCAGGGTCTTACCACCCTCAGAGCAAAACATTTCTTCCTTCTATCTATAGTCTAATCTTAATCTAAATGATTTACAGTGCAAGTTTCACTTGGACATCTGGAGGCTGACCACCACCCCTGCAGGTTAAATGTTTCTTTGGGCCTGAGAAAATTGAAATGTTTTAAGTTATACAGAAGAAACTGGAGGTGGTAGGAAAGATTTGATGTCTTTAATACAGATTCAGATGAGATTTGCAGAAGGAAGAACCACAGAAGCCTTGATAGTCTATTTTGCTAGAGAATGAACACAAAATGGCTTTTAGGAGACTGATAACTTAGGAGCAGTTACTCCTACATTACTCAGGCATTTGATCATGCAGCTGTTTGAAGTATCTGACTCGAAACAGTTTGACTTTGGCAATCTTGGTGTGTAAAGATTAACATTTCTTTCTCTTCCACAGACTGCAGATGGGAAAACATCACAGTTTCCCTGGTCAAAAATGTGTCTGAGGAGGGTGTTCGTGAGTGGTGGGTTTTGAATCAGCTTGGGAAAAGATACAAAACATCTGAAGAGAGCCTTGAACTCTTCATATTCAGTGACAAAGTCAGTCCACCAAGCCTTGGATTCTTGGCTGGTTATGGGTAAGATGGAATCTTTACATCCCCTTGCAATGATGTAGATCAGCTGGAAGGAGAAGTGGCTTTATCTGCTGCTTGGGGGCTTTAATTTCTTTGTTGTTGTTGTGGAGTTTGACCATGGCAATGTTTTGAAAAGGAGTTTTGTGAGACTTTCAAATTCCTCTCTGTTCATGTTATCTCCAGAAGGTTTCATATCTGTAAGGAGTGTTATCACCCTTGATACCTGCTCTCCAGTGAGGGGCAAAAAAAAGGCAGAAGCACCCTTCACACCAGCTGCCTGTTGAAGGAAAACCAATCAGAAGATGTTAGTTTAGCTACAGGTCAAGTTCTGCCCAAGCACTGCCCAGTTTTGGTGACCTTCTCAGTCTCATAGCCAGGATTCTGGGTGTGAGACAGCTATGAAGTACATCTCTACAGGCAGAGGAAGGCAGGAGGCTGTGCCTTCCTGGGAGATTGCCCTTCTGGCATGATTTTGGAGAAGTCCTTGGAGGAGGATTGTCAGGGGAGGACAGTAAGTGCTAGTAGGTGACCAGTTGCACATACTTGAGTAAAAAATACTGGATATGAAACTTGACAGATGAATTGCTTTTAGCATCCAGCAGTTGTCTGATTTCCCAGTGTGACTTCCAAGCTGTGGCAGACAGGACATGAGACCATCAGCCACTGGGCTTCAGCTGGCTGCATCAAGCACTGCATTGCTAGCTGATGGAGAGGTGACAGTTCCACCCTGGGCTGGTGTGGCCTCACCTCGAGTAGTGGGTGCAGTTTTGGGCACCACAACACAAGGAGGATATCAAGTTGTTAGACAGCATCCAGAGGAGGCCACAAAGATGCTGAAGGGTCTGCAGGGGAAGCCAGAGGAGGAATGGCTGAAATCACTTGGTCTGTTCAGCCTGGAGAAGAGGAGGCTGAGGGGAGACCTCATTGTAGTTTAGAACTTCCTCACCAGAGGTGAAGCAGGGGCAGGAGCTGATCTCTTCTCTCTGGGGACTAGGGACAGGACCTGGGGGAATGGCATGAAGCTGAGCCAGGGGAGGGTCAGGTTAGATGTTAGGAGAAGGTTCTTCAGCCAGAGAGTGGTGGAGCACTGGAACAGGCTCCCCAGGGCTGCAGTCATGGCACCAACTCTCCTGGAACTCCAGCAGCATTTAGCCAATGCTCTTAGCCACATGGGGTGACTTTGGGGTTGTCCTGTGCAGAGACAGAAGCTGGACTGGATGACCCTTGTGGGTCCTTCCAACTCAGGAGATTCTATGATTTAAGTCAGCACTTTCAGCTGTTCATGTTCCTAGGTTTCTGTGGTGGTTGAAGAGACTTTATCTTCCTCCACCCTGCAGCAGAGCAGAAACAAGACCCTCATTAGAAATCCCCGTTCCCTCAGTTGACAAGACGCCATGTAGCGGTGTGGATGAAGCTCCCTCAGCCTTGGCTTGACCCTTTGTCAAGGCATGCTCTGAACTCTTTCTTCCCTTTCTTTTCAGCATCATGGGCCTCTATGCCTCAGTTGTCCTGGTGATAGGGAAGTTTGTCCGTGAATTCTTCAGTGGGATCTCTCACTCCATCATGTTTGAGGAGCTCCCCAACGTCGACCGCATCTTGAAGCTGTGTACTGACATCTTCTTAGTACGAGAGACTGGAGAACTGGAACTAGAAGAAGACCTCTATGCCAAACTCATCTTCCTCTATCGTTCCCCAGAGACTATGATCAAGTGGACTAGGGAAAAAACTAATTGATCTCTTCTGGTGTCATGCTGCCAAGGGAGTTGGTTTCAGCTGAACTTTAAAAGGAAAAGCAAAAAAAAAAAAGCAAAAAGATAATAAAGCACAATATTCTCTTAAGAGCTAAGCATTTTAGAGTTAGGGAGCAAAAGGGTTTCTCACTGGAAGCTACTTCCTGAGGGGAATCCATGCTGCCTTTCCAGTTAAGGATCCAGAGTGAAGAAGGTTGGATGACTTTGTTGTTTTTAATGTGCCACTCCTCTACGATCTGGGGACTGCCTTGTAATTTCATCCAGGAGAAGTTTGCCTCTTTGTCTGCCTGATTTGTGACCTACTGTAGGGAATCCTGCTTTGGCAAAGGGGTTGGACTAGCTGATCTCCACAGGTCCCTTCCAACCCCTAAGGTTCTGTGATTCTCTGATTTCCTTTTCCAGACCATCACACCAAAGAGCAAAGCAAGGAGTGAACCCACAGGTGACTCCAGTGTTACCTTCTGAAGTTACTCTTCCTGGAGCCCTACAGATTGGATTGTGCAATATGCTGTTGTACATCACTGACTTGCAAGCTACAGTAATGGGACACTGATTAGGCCTTCAGGACACCCAAGAAGCCAAGGCCACAGTGGGAACTGAAGACCTTTCTAGCCATATACCCATCTGTAGAACAAGCAGAGGTTTGGATGTACAAAGGACACTGTGGACAAGCCTCTGTTAGTCAAAAAGAAACCAAGTAAAGATCTCTTTCAATGCCTTATTTTTTCTTTGTACAGTCCCAGGAGACATTTCCAACAATATATCAATGGCATTTCTCAGGAAAAAAAAAAAACACAAAACCAAACAAAACACAAACTAAAAAAAGATAAAATATTTTAAAAAATCAATAAAAAAAAGAAAGGCAACTGAAACTTGACACTTGGTTAAGGTTCATTCATGGCTAGAAGAATGATGGTGAATTATTGGGGTGTTCTTGCTGGGCCATTCCCTTCCAAGTTAACTTCTTTCCATTAGATGAGAAAAGAAAGTGAATTCCATGACCTAAGGAGCCTCCTTCATTTCTTAGAACCCTTGACAGACTGAGTAGTGTCTGCTTCTCTCTGCTCCCCAGGACATGCTTTTGCCTCTTTCCATGATTGAAGGCAACTGTTGATTTTGCTGTTAGCTTCTTCTTCCAGTGTTTCAGGTATATGAAAATGTTTACATATTCCAAGTCATGTTTTTTACATCTGAGACGGGTTGTGGTTTGGGGTTTTTTGTTGTTGTTGTTCTTGTTCTTTTGGGGTTTGGGTTTTTCTTTAAGTTCCCAACTATAGCCACACAGATGAGCTTGAAAAATCAATGGCCTGGTTCTGAAGTGACTCTTCTGAAAGGGACACAAATGGCTCATGAAGAGAACATTGTAGCATGAAAATTGACCTTTGCAATGTAGGTTTCACTCCATGTTAAAAACCAAACTATTGAGGGGGAAAAATACAAAAAAAAAACAACCAAAGAATCATTGAGTGGGTAGGGTGTGTTAAAAGGGTTATACTGTGTAGTTTTGATTCAGTAACAAAATAAAGCACATGTTGCAAAGTCATTTTAGAAGGGTTTTGTTTGTTTGTTTTCCTCTGCCTTTTTACATGAAATGGGGGGGGAATGGATATTCTTCTAACTCTGTGACAAATAAATCTCTTTTGTGTAGTTAGCTGCTATTTATTATATGAGGGATTAGTTAATCAGAGGAAAGGATTGAATACAGCAGAATTTGCTGCCACATTTCACTGCAGAACTTCCTCGAGCAGCACAAGTGGATGAAGTTGCCGCCTCCTCTGCTGAGTGCTTCCCTGACAGGTGCTGCCACCTCTACTTCTGTGCTGTGAAAAGAACATTTGGAGCACCACAAAGTGCACCAAAGCTTCATGGTATTGTAAGAAGAAAATCAGCTGGGGACTGGAACTCACTGGAAGACAACTTGATTTGATAGAGTCCTAGAACAGCCTGAGTTGGAAGGGACCCACAAGGAACATCAAGTCCAACTGCTGTGATGGAAAGGTGGCTGCTCATCCAGCCAGGCAGCATTCCAGGGTGGAGAGATTAGCTCCATAGAACCTATGAATGAAAATCAAACTAGACAGAGCAGCCCTGACCTAGGATCCAACAGGGATGCTGAAGTAGCTGATGGATCCTCAACTAGGTGTTCAGTGATTTTTAAGGAGACCAACACTGGAAGGAGAAGTGTGAAGGGTTGCTGAAGGTACCAGCTAGCCAGAACCATGCTGGCCACAGTTGGTCCTGGCTTCCTTCCTGGTTCTTTCTCTTTTAAGAAGCACTTCCTTTAAGGTTTTCTTTCTCTTCACCATATCTGCAGAAGGAGCTGTAGAGTTATTTGGGCTGTGCAGAAATGTGCTGCTCTTTCTTTCATGGATCAGTCAAACTTGGAAAAATAAAAGGGTTCTTCTGTTGGTTTATTTATTTGCTTAATTATTTCTTTTTAAGACAGCTTCTTTTGCAGGACTCTGCTCATCTGGTAATTAGCTCATGATATGTGGATTCCAAATACATCCTTAGGACTTTGTTGATGAAGTCATGTTTCTCCTGCTTGTTTTGCCTAGACAGACTCCACAACAGTTCCTCCAACCATTCCAGGGTTCTGGGACTGATGTAGCTACTTCAATAACATTCAGCTAAAAAAAAAAAAAGCCCTCATAATTAAGACACTGTGAGTGGTCTTGATCAGGGTCCAAATGACAGGAAGGGCACTGGTTTCCACCAGTGTTTTTTGACAGACACTAAGTCCTCAGTGCTGCAGCAGATCGTGGACACAGCAGCACAGAACATAGCAACAGGTGAAGAAGCTCATCAGTGAAAGCCAATGTCTCTGGTACAAGGGAACAAATTCCCTCAAGGACCACATGGGAGAGGGACTTTTTGTCCCTTCTGCATGTTCTTTGAGGCCACAAGAGCAACCCTTCCTCCCTCTCCCTGCATGCAGGCTGTATGTTTGCTCTTAGGGAAAAGCATTCTAAGGAATAGGGGTCATCTCCAAGGCAGAACATGCACTTAACAACAGCAGCAAGATAAAGCAGTCAGAAAAGACAACAAAGTTATTATTTCATAAGACCACACAATTTCTTTCCTCTCTTCAGTATAAAATGTTCTACTGTGGTTATGAAAACAAGGGGGGAAAAAAGCCAAAGAAAAACCAACAACCCCTTTCAGAATATAACCCCAAAAAAACCACACTCAAGCATATGCTGAGGAAAGAAGAACAGGGATTGAACATTTATATTGATGCTCCCCAGAAAGCTGAAGTTAAAGCATGCTGCCAGCTCATTCCTGCCCTGAACTTGGGCATCTTTCTCCCCTGACCAGCCAAGGAACTCAGGTGTTCACTGAAGGAGCTAAAGGATAGAGCCAATGTTGTGTAGATGTGAATACCTGCACCCAAATGGAGTTCTCAGCCCCTGCTTCTTTGAGCCATCTGGTGCAGCTTTCCATTGCCTCCTCATTGGCCAAGATGAAGGGAAGGATGCAGCAAGGTGGGCTTGCCCTCAGCTCCAATCCTCTTGGATACTGTGGCAACAGGGACTAGGGACAAAATGATCCAAGGAACCCACCAAAGATGAGGGCTGGTTGAAGAAAACCTGGTTTAATACTGAGCCAACTAAAAATCAACTGCAACCACTGGTGTTTACAGAAATGTGGTTTCTGTTTCAGCTGGCAACACCTCTCTCCAAAAAAAACACAACAAAACCCAAAAAACAACCTTTCTCCTTTGTTCTTACAAATTTATCTGGAAGGTCCTCAATGCAGAGAGGTTAGCCAGCACATCTTGCTGCTGACTAGGAACTGAAGCTTGGTTGCTTTTCCCTCATCACCTTTCCCCAACCTGTGCT
This sequence comes from Galbula dea, assembly GCA_013399015.1. Lineage (NCBI taxonomy): Eukaryota > Metazoa > Chordata > Aves > Piciformes > Galbulidae > Galbula > Galbula dea. Next base: position 178,697 of record VWZX01009655.1, read on the forward strand.
TAGGAAACCTAGCAAGATGGAACAGAGCAGCTGAGGGGCTGCTGTAGCTAATCAAACACAGGATTTGGCTACATGTCACCAAGGTTCAGCCCTTGGGAGTCAGCCTGAGCCAACACTCCAGTCTATGGCTTTCAGAAACCTCTCTCCCATGGTCTAGAGTTGAATTCCAGCAACAGATGAAAAGCACCATACTTTTGCAGATAGAACCCCTAACTCAGATAAACCCCACCAAAAAAACAAAAAGAGAGAGGCAGGAAACAGAGGAAATTGGAAGGACAAGAGCTTCAGGGAGGGGGAGATAGAGGATGAGCATGGTAGGGGTGGGTGGTTGGGCTCAGTGATCTCAGAGACCTGTGATTCTGTGGTTATTGGAGGTAACAAAGGCACCTGCATGTACTTTTCTGGGGGAAGGGCATGAAGCTGAGCCAGGGGAGGTTCAGGTTAGATATCAGGAGAAGGTTCTTCAGCCAGAGAGTGGTGGAGCACTGGAACAGGCTCCCCAGGGCTGCAGTCATGGCCCCAACTCTCCTGGAACTCCACTCTTAGCCACATGGGGTGACTTTAGGGTTGTCCTGTGCAGAGACAGGAGTTGGACTCCATGATCCTTGGGGGTCCCTTCCAACTCAGGATAGTCTGTGATTGTGTTATAGCTGACAAGGACTCTACACTGCACATGTCCTTCCTTAACCCTACAGCTGCTGTGGAGCAAAGCAGCATCACCATCACAAAGGCACTGAGACTAATGGGGAGCAGATCTTCATCCAGGTGTACTTGGCTTTCAGACAGGCAGATGCTACCAGAGACAGGCTGCAGACAGGGGACACATTCGCCTTCTCCTACCACCCTGTTAGTATAATGCAATGGCACCATCTAAAGAAGGAAAACCAAACCTTGGCTACTCACTCCTTTTTTTTTCCCCTAATAAAACTAAGTGTTCTACCTTTGTTCATTTGCATAGCTCTATTCCAAGTTATTTGCTGGAAGCTGTGGTCCTTCACACCCTTTACAAAGCCATCCATCCATCCCTGCTTATGCTGTTGACATGCTAACAATTAAAACATTTACTTGCAGGTGTTTATAGCCTCATTAGTGCAATAGTCAGGCTGAGAAATTAGACTGGCTCAAGTCAAAGAATCTAGAGCATGGATTCACAAAGCAACTGGAACTTGTTCCCCACCTTTATCTAAAACCAGAAGAGAAGTGGTTCTAAGGTGAAGGACAGGACAGGGCAAGATTTTCCTTCTTTCTGTTAAACTCTCCCAGGCAGTGGGATAGGAACTGAACTCTGAGCCAGGCTGCAAGCATCTGATTCTTTCTGCTTCTGGGATCACAGAATTAGAATCATTCTTTGGTTGAAAGAGACCTTTAAGATCATCAAGTCCAACCATTAAGCCAACACTGCCAGGTCACCACTAACCCATGGCCCACAGCACCACATCTCCAGGGCTTTCCAACCCCTCCAGGGATGGTGACTCCACCATTGCCCTGGGCAGCCTGGGCCAGGCCTTGATAACCCTTTTTGGGAAGGAATTTCTCTTAGTGACCAACCTAAACCTCCTCTGGCACAACTTGAGGCTGTTTCCTCTTCTCCTACCACATACTCCTTGGGAGAAGAGACCAACCCTCACCTCACTACCACCTCCTTTCAGGGAATTGCAGACAGTGAGATGGTCTGCCCTTAACCTTCCCCTCTCCAGACTTAACAGCTGCTCCTCACAAGACTTGTGCTCTAGAAAGTACCTCTAGATCTCCAGCCTTCCCAACAGCAAACAAGTGGAGTTGAACTCCTTGTATCTGTTGTAGGATCCCAACTGCAGAAAGAAACAGTTAAAACAAGGACCAAACTTCCCCTTGAGCCACTCTAGTCAGTCACTAGGCTCTTCCTCCTGGCACACTCTTCCACCTGGTCCTCCATCAGACATGCTCCCTTAGAAACATCCACACCAGGAACAACATAAATCCCTCTACAGAAAGTGTGTCTATGAGACATGACCTGCTAAGAACATTCCAAAGCCCAAAAGTTGACCCTTTCCAGCACTGATCACTAACACAAGTTTCCAGATGGTTACTATCAAGATGTAAGCCCATTCAGTTCCAGGCTATAGGAAAGGTTTATGCTGATCAACCCAAAGGTCTAAACAAGGAGTCTCCTCCCTCTCCCCATGACACCTCTCCCACACACTCTCCTTCCCCATCTGGCCCTCCCCAGGATGCAGCTTGTAGGACAAAGCTACATTTCATGCTGTTTCTTCACCCCAGATCCAGTCTCTAGAAACAAAACAAGGTAAAATATTCAGCAGTGTTAGGAATCACATAAGAATAAGGAGAGAGACCTCAAGGTGGTGGGATCTCTGTTTCTGAAGACATTCCAAAGCCATCTGGACACTACCCTGTGCAACCTGCTCTAAGTGAACCTGCTCTGACAGGGGGGTTGGACTAGATGATCTGCAGAGGCCCCTTCCAACCCCTAACATTCTGGATTCTATGTGAAAAGGAGACCTGCCTGCTACCTTCAGCTATTTAACAAGTGGCTGGAGAGCAGAGGGAGCCAAACTCATCTCCAAGGTGCACCATGACCAGGACACAAACTACACCACAGGAGATTCCCATTAGATCTGACAATTCCTTTTTTCTTTGCCATGGCTGATGCAAAAGAAAACTTCTGAGCTGTCTTAGAGACATTACAGACTCAGTCAGAGAGCAAGGTGATACAGTCACAAGCTTGGCTCTGCCTGGAGAGAGACTACACCTGGGACCTCCAGAGGTCCCTCACAATCCAAATCCTTGCTTCTGGGTCCCCACTTTGTGCTCTGATGGTTCTCTGAGTCCATGAAACTATTCCACTCACCTTCTTTCTCCCTGAGTTCTCTGGTTTTTAAGGACATCTGCTATCTTCTGGCTCCATCTCCTGGGGAAATGTTGTTTCTTCAAGCTGTGTGATACTTGCATGTAGGATGCAGCTATTCATTCTCCAATCTGTCCAGGTGCTGATCCTGTAGCCCAGAGTGGTTGTCACCAGGAGTTACAGCTTTGTCACAATGTTTGGATGAAGCTTTCTAAGGATGAATTGCTTCAGAGTTCAACAACCAAACCAGACACTACAGCCCAAAGCTTTTTTTTGTCTTGCTGACAGTCTTCACATGCCTCTCTCTTCTTTTCCATGCCCTGAGTGAATATTGGCTTGGAAAGCAGGAGGTGAAAAGAGCAAGGTGGGGGAAGGGGAGGGAGGGGGAGGGAAAAGTTATTTTTGGCTTTCAACTTTTTATGGCACTCCTGTCCCATAAAACTCTTCAGAGCTGTGTGACTTACCCCAGGCCTGAACAAAATCAGTTCTGAAGTCACAGAGAAATCTCTTCCTGAGACACAAGTGGTCCAGCTGCCAGGCAGTGTTGATAACACCCCAAAGCATCGACCCACTTGGAGCTCTGAGATGGTAAAACAGAGGCAGGGAGAGCTGAGGGATACAAACTGCTCAGAAACCCACTGGAAGCTTAAGAACCTATTAATCTCTGAGGGAAATTTCCCTTGACAAGAGCTTCTCTTGACTTGGAAGAGCTGAGCTCACTGTTCTTGCTCCATGGAAGGTGACAGTCTAGACATGACAGCGTTGGGCAGGGGAACAGGGAGGTGATGAGGACATTGGCAAGACACAAACTGCCTTCTGCTTTCTTCTAAGAGGCAAATCCAGCCTCTGACCACCCTCAGTACTGCCATTGCATCAAGAAGCATTGGCCCTCCTGGATCTGGGATGATCCTTGCCCAAATATTTGGCTTACACATGAGAGACAGCATTGTTACAAGGAAACATGTGAACCTCCTTAGAACAGACACTGACTTTTGTGGAGGTCAAAAGAAGGAGATGTGGTGCTCAAGGACATAGAACCATAAAAATCACTGAAGATGGAAAAGACCACTGAGTCCAACCACTGACCCAACACCAGCATGCTGCCAAACCATGTCATGAAGTGCCATGTCCACATAGAGTCAGAGAATCTTTAGGGTTGGAAAAGACATGGTTTGGTGGTGGACCTGGCAGTACTGGCTTAACAGTTGGACTTGATGATCTTAAAGGTCTTCTCCAACCTAAAAAGAATGACAGAATTACAGAATCCCAGACTGGTAGTGGTTGGAAGGGACCTCTGGAGAACATCTAGTCCTATCCCCCTGCTAAAGCAGGGGCACCCACAGCAGCTTGCCCAGGGTCACCTCCAGCTGCCTTGGCAATCTCTCCACACAAGGAGACACCACAGCCTCTCTGCAAAGCCTGGGCCAGGGCTCCAACACCCTCACACCAAAAAAGTTCCTCCACCTGTTCAAATGGAACCTCCTGGCTTCCAGTTTGTGCCCAGTGCCCTTGGCCTGTCCCTGGGCACCACAGAGCAGAGTCTGGCCCCAGCCTCTTGCCCCCAGCCTTTAGCTATTGATAATGACTGAGAAGAATCCTTTCTCAGTCTTCTCTTCTCCAGGCTCAATAGTCCCCAGACAATTCTAGCATTCTCCATCCAACATATCTGCAGAGCTCATTAAGAATTACCTTCCTTCACATCTTCAGTATCACCATTGCCTGCTACAAGTCAGGTAAAGACTCTTCAAAGACTCTTTGGAGGCTTTCACAGTCTCAACATAGTGTTGAAAAGCTTGAAGATTACTTGAAGTACCTAAGAGCGGTTCAAGCCAACAGAATGTTCACATCTGCCTCTCCAGACACTATTCAGCACCTGATCAAGCAGTGAGGTTCTAAATCCCCTCTGAGGCAGCAATGGCTGAGCCTCAGCCCTCAATTGTCTTCACAGCTTTGCACTAGTGGGACAAAGAAATTGCACCAGGCTCTTGCTTGTGCTTCCTGACTATTTTGATATCATAGAATCATAGGATGGGCTGGAAGGGACCTTAAAGATCATCTAGTTCCAAGCCCCCTGCCATGAGCAGAGACATCTTCAGCTCAGTCAGGTTGCTCACAGCCCCATCTAACCTGACCTTCAATGCTTCCAGGGATGAGGCAGCCACAACATCTCTGGGCAGCCTGAGCCAGTGTCTCACCACCCTCAGTGGACAGCAAAATTCTTCCTCACATCCAATCTAAATTACTCTCAGCCTAAAGCTGTTAGTCCTGGTTCTGCTAAATCTTGATAGAGGAATTAAATGTAATTTAGAGAGGACAATGTATTATTTATGGGTGCATTGCAAGAAGCAGGGGGAAAGTGGAGCCTTCTTCAGCATCTTGGTGATAAGCAACTCCCCCCAAAGAGGAATGAGCTAGCAGCAGGGAAATCAGTAATTGCTGGATGATCTGGTTGCTTCTTTTTAATTGGATCACAGAGAACATTAAAGAGATCATCCAGCTGAGCTGGAAGCCACCCCTGGAATTTCTAGGAGCTTAACAAAAAGGTTGTGACTGAGAAGAGAAGCCCAGATCTCCTTTTTTGGCCAAGGATTTTTGTTTTCCAGGGCTAGTAGGGTGAGTTGCCCATTTTCCTGGCTTATTTAACTTTCAGGCTTCCTTCCAGAGCCAACAAGCTCCTCTGGCTGAGTCTCTTCTGTGCTCACCACCAGCAAATACTTTTATTTGCAGCTGCCATGCTCTGAGTGAGATAATCCAGATCAGTAAGACTCAGGTGAAACAGTAGAGCCAGTCTTAGCTAAAGCCAAGGGAACAGGTCAGCCTAAGAGATTCAAGCACCAGGCAGACCCAAAATCAAGGGGAGCACTAGAGAGGAGCACAAAGGGCAGGGTGGAGCAGGGCAGGGGAGGGTGGAACAGGGCAGGGCAGGGGAGGGTGGAGCAGAGGAGGGCAGGGCAGGGTGGGAGCAGAAGAGGGCAGGAAGCCTGCTGTCAGCTAGGATCAGAAAGCACAAACTAGCACTTGAAAGGCAGCAACTCCCTGTAGATCTGATGAGGTTTTTCATGCCCTATAGACAAGCTCATCTGAAGAAGTTACACTGTACAGTCCTGGAACTGATATCATTTCAGTGAGTCTCAGCCCATGAACTATTTTTTGGATCTCTCTCCTCAGTCTTCTGCAGCTTTGACCCCACATTTGCACATTCCAGCTGCTGTTATATTTCCTTTAGCATTCAGCCTTCTTCAGCTTTCATCACAAGGATCTCTAATGTGTTTCAGAGCTGATCTGGCAAAGAAATCCACACTGGAAAAGAGGGGAAAAAAAAAACAAAACCAACAAACCTGCATGCAACAGCTCCCTGAAGTCTGCAGGTCTGAGGAGTTTGGAGGACTTCCAGCCCTTTCCCATGGACTCCCCAGTTCACACTCAAAGACTTTTCAGACAATTGGGCTGACAGTAAATGAAATCTAACTCCCTGATTCCCCAGGGGCTGGAAAATAAAAGGGAAAAATACAGATAAATTTAAATATATGAATAATTAGACAACATAGAAGAGGTTTGGGTGGCTAGTGGAATTTGCTGCTGTCACAGCAGGATGGCCCAGGATGGCTCAGCTATGGCCATAAGCAACTTGCTGGCTCTGATGTCCTTGCAGAAGAAAGCCATGAAATTTGTTGTAGGAACTTTGTGCTCTCACAAAATCATGAAGGTTGGAAGAGACCTCCAAGATCATCAAGCCCAACTGTCAACCTATCACCACCATGCCCCTAAACACCCATACATACTCTAAACACCTCCAGGGGTGATGACTATGTGCACTTACTGCCAGGGAAGAAGGGGACCAAGTTGTCTGTGGTATGGTGGGAATCCTTGTTACTGCTTTGTGGCCACCAGAAGCTGGGGGCCTGCAGACTCCAGCCAGAGGTGAGTTGTGGAGTTGACTCTGGTGACTGAACCTTCCATGTGAAGTAGGAATGATCTGTGTGCCTCTGTGAGACCTACAGCTTTTGGAACAGGTGGGAAAATGTGGGACCCTGTCAGCTTGCAGTCTTTGAGTTCATCCCCTGGACCTTGCTTTGCTGTTCTGGATAGAACCAACTGGTTACTGTCTGCTGATAAGAGTCACTGGAGCAGGGCAACCATCCCTGGAGGTGTTTAAAAAGCATCTAGATGTGGTACTTAAGGCCATGGTTTAGTGGCATGGTGCTGACAGGTTGATGGTGATCTTAGAGGTCTTTTTCAACCTTAATGATGCTGTGATAAACAGCTCCTGAGCTCTGCCATGAAAGGCAACTTGCCCTCTCCCTGGGATGGTTCAGCTCCTCTACAATCCAGCTGGAGAGAGCCCTGATACCTTCCCAACCAGACACAGACAAGCCCAGCACACTCATGGACCAAGCAAGCACAAGAGCCAACTTTCCACTTGGCTTCAGGTTTAACAGGAGCCACTGCAGCTGCAAGAATGGAATTGTTTGCTGTATAAAAGAATATGATGCTTAGAGCAACCTGATCTAGTTGAAGATAGCCCTGCTGACTGCAGGGGGGTTGGACTAGATGAAGTTGGAAGGTTCCTTCCAGCCCAAACCATTCCATGATTCTATGATTAAAAGCAGGCAGTTGAAGCAGGGTGACAGGCTGTGCAACAGCAAGAGGCTGGGGAACAGCTCAGAAATGATGGACTGCAGGTCTGCTTTCAGGAGCCTGGTGGCTATGCATGATCTAGGCTAAAAAAGATCCCTTGGTTGCAAAAGTTATTGCAAAGGGGAACTTCACTAGCAAGTGCTGATGTGTTCTTGGTCACATCATAACCAAGACTGCTGTTAACACTTCTTCCCTCAGAGGAAAAAAGGAAAACAAACAAACAAATCCCAGTGTGAGGACTTCAAATTGATGTAGAACTACAAACCACAGCCAGCCAGGAGCAAACCCCAGATGGAAAGGAGACTGAAAGGCAGGGATTTGTCATCCAGCATCAACTCATGCAGAAACCTTAGCTTTTCATTTTGACAATAATAGGCATTAAGGATGAACAGCTTCAGGTTTCACAGCCTAAAACAAGAGAGAAAAGATTGTCTGCTATAATATAAGCCTGTCACTCTGGAGAATAAAGTACATCAGGTTAGCTTCCTACCTAAAATCAGTGTCTGCATGCACTGGAGACCTCAAATGACTGCCTACTTTGAGATGTTTCTGCAGTGAAGGGAAAGGGCTTCTTCCATTATACACTAATGACATTAGCTGTTATTAAGAGGCTGATGCAGGGATGTTAGGTGAAGAAAACTGACAATAAAAATACATAGTAGGTGAAAACTTCATTACCACCTTTCCCATAGACTTGGCTACTCCAAAATCTCATTTAATTTTGGTAAGGACTCCATCAGCTTGGAGGTGAGAGCTCTAGCCTTTCAAAAGAACCATAATAATCCAAAAAAGCTAGAGGTACACACATCAAAGGTGCTGAACACCCTGAAAGAAGGCAATGAAAAGGTAGAAGCCTGCAGACAAAGGCAGCTTCACATGCCTCATGTCACCAGTGAGAGTTAAGGACCAGCAAGGCAAGGAAGATTTAAGATGAGCTGCAAAACCTCTACTGCACACTGTCCTCCTAGCCACAGGAGTAAACTCTCTCCTGCAACTAAAGCAAAGTGCAGCTTCCCAAGCATCTCCTCCTTACCAAACTCTGGTTTGCATCATGGGGTGGTTTTGTAGCACATAAACTCCTTCTCTTCTGGGTGAAGTTAATGCAGAGGGTGCTCTGCAGGTACACATTGAATTTGGTCTGTGGGGCCAGATTTCTGTTGTCTTCAGCTCTTTTCCCTCTGGAGAGAAGGTATGGGGCCAGGCATGGAGAAGATGTAGTACTTAGGGACTTGGTTTAGTCTTAGATGATGGTGATAGGTTGATGGTTGGACTTGATGATCTTAGAGGTCTCTTCCAACCTTGCTGATTCTGTGAAGTACAGAGGACCCACAGGCCCAGCCTAGAGCTAGGTCACTCTAAAACACCCAACCCACACACAGACTGTTGATCTTGATGATCTTAGAGGTCTTTTCCAACCTGAACAGCTCTAAGCTTCTTGATGTCAGTGCTAGAACCTTGACACAGAGCTGTTGGCCTCAGGACTGAATCCCTTTGCTGCCCCAACAACCAGCAGCACTGTTCTCTAGGTCAAACTACATCAATAAATCACACTCAGATATCTTAAAGTCAATTCCCCTAAGAAACATGACTTCTAGAAAGGGAGAAAACCCTTGTTGAGCTATTGTGGCTGGAATTCTTCATGGCAACATTTTAGCTACAGCAAATTCCTCTCTAGGAGGAAAGATTTCAGGCAACAACAAAAAAAAAAATAGAGAGAGGATTTGATTTATAATGGAAAATAAAGTTCAAATTAACAGGCCAAGTTTTGCCTACACTGAATAACACTTAACACCTACACAGGAACATTCCCACTGACTGCAGTCAGAGCACATCTGAGGGAGGCTTTAAACAGGCAGCCTCTGCTTCAGCTCCAGAAGAGCAGAGCTAAAAATTAGGTGTCAGACTGGGACATGCTCTTGTGATGAGAAGGGAGGAAGGAATGGTACAGATGGAGCCACAGCTTCCTCCCTGGGGATAACAGCACATGGGATTCAGACCTTGAGGGGAAAAGTGACTTTGCTGATTCAGTAAACACCTCTGGGAAAAGGGTAAACAGCATTGGCAGTGCTCAAGGGGGAGTTGGAGCTTGTAGCTCCAGGGAAAGAGCTTGGGGAAAGCCATCATAGAATCATGATGATGGGAAAAGCCCTCTGAGATCATCCAGTCCAACCACCCACCCAACACTCCCATGCTCACCACTAAACCATGGCCCCAAGCACCACATCTTCATGGTTTTTGAACCCTTCCAGGGATGGTGACTCCACTACTTCCATGAGTAGCCTGGGTCAATGCCTGATAACCCTCTCCATGAAGAAAGTCATCCTAACATCCAACCTGACCCCCTCCTGTTGCAACATGAAGCCATTTCCTCTTGTCCTAACACTCTTAACCTGGAAGAAGAGACCAACCCTCACCTTACTACCACCTCCTTTCAGGCAGCTGGAGAGAGTGAGAATCATAGAACCATTATGGTTGGAAAAGAAGTTCTCCCCTGAGCCTCCTCTTCTCCTGACTAACCAAGCCCAGTTCCCTCAGCTGCTCCTCACAACACTTGTGCTCTAGACCCTTCACCAGCTTCCTTGCCCTTCTTTGGACACACTCCAGCAGCTCAGTGTGGTTGAATCAGAGCACTCCAAGGCTGTTGGGTCTAAGCCAGACCAGCTAGAAGAGACTCACAGCATGCTTTGGGTTGGAAGGGACCTTTCAAGCTCATCTTCAACAAGATCAGGTTGCTCAGAGCCCCAGACAGCCCAACCTGGAATGGTTTCAGGGATGGGACATCTCCCACCTCTCTGGGCAAGCTGGGACAGTATCTCATCACCCTCAAAATCTCCTCCTTCTATCCAATCTAAATCTCCCTCTTCTAGTTTCAAAGCATCACCCCTTGTCCTGTCATAACAGGCCCTCATCTTTCCTACAACTCCCCATTAAGCACTCAAAGGCTACAATAAGGTCTCTCTGGAGCCTTCTCCTCTAGGAAAGAAGGCAAAACCTGCACTTTGCTGCAGGCAGAGGTGGCAAGTGACTGACTACCTTCTTCTGCCAGCCACATTATGGGGGCATCTGGTGACCTCCCTCCCTCCCTCCCAGGCAAGAGAACGTTGAGATCAGAGCTCCTAGTCCTGCCCTAGGTGAACAAGGGCTAAATAAAAAGGGAGCAGAGCTCTTTGAACAGGCTTCAGCTCAGCTTTACTGCCTGGTGCTGCTGTATCTGTTCTCCAGCTCATGAAACAACGTGGAAGCAACGTGTGCTTGGAGAGCAAACCCTGCCACTTCTGCCAGGAAAGCAGAGGAACCTGAGCATCTGCATTTGCAATCTCCTCTGCTCCATAAAAGACAAGGTCAGACAGAAAACATGTGTTTCAGATTTGCAGAGCTGAATGATTTATATTAGGAGAGCAAGGCTGGCCTGCATACAGCCTCCAGGTTGTTAAACTTTCATTTACTAATCAATGGCTCTCAGATGTTAGACTTCTTCAGCTGCCCCATATGAGGAGCATTGGTTCTCACAATACCCTGGGCTTGATTTTGGTGTTGTATCATCTCCTTCCAGGGGCTGAAGAGAGGTGAGATGAAGCAGGTGAGCAAAAGAAAAGGACCACTCTGTGCCATGAGGTCATATTTTCAACTCAAAGAAGCCACCAGAGCATTCTGTCCCCACTGGGGAGAGATCAAATGTTATCTTCCATTGACCCTTGTTGGACATTGGGAAGATGCCATCCTTTGGTCATTATTTGGAGGAAGAAGATGCATTAAAATTGATTGTACATCTCTCACCACAAAGGAATGGGTCTGGAGGAGACTCATTGTCCCCCTAGCTGCACTGTCCTCATGTTGGCTGGCTTGCTTCTTGACCATCAGTCCCAGTTCAGGAGATTATAGATGTGTGTCTCTTACCAGCTGGAACTAAATGAAGCAGGACTAAAAGTAAAGACAGAAGCAAGGACTAGTGCTGATAAGACTAGTGTGGGTGATGAGGTATAGGTTGGGTCTAAGATATGCATGAACATCACAAGTTTCATAGCTTACACACTCATCCTCATACACATGACACTCCTTACACAGTCCTAAGAGTCTGAAGGTCTCTTCAAACCTCAGGAACACAGGACACCATCCCTATCCTCTAAGCTGGCTTAAAGAAATCTTGAGGGTCTGCAAACTTGTTGTGGACCCCAGCAGATGATAGCTGAACAGATCCTGTCTTTACCCTCTCAAGGATGGCCATGTCAGGAACGTGGCAATGTGGTGGAGATCATCTAGCTTAACATTTGGAGAGCTGAGCTGCCACTCTGCTGCCTCCCTCATCCCCTGCCCCTCTCAAAAGCACAAGACATTCTCAACAAGACTTTGTCTATCCAGCTTAGTACTGATGATATGAGGCCTACAGGAGTATCAAAAACCCATCACAAAGGACAAAAAAACTCCTCCTCTCAGGGAGTTGGGGAGAGTAAGAAGGTCTCCCCTGAGCCTCCTCTTCTCCAGGCCAACCAAGCCCAGTTCCCTCAGCTGCTCCTCACCACACTTATGCTCTAGACCCTTCCCCACCTTCCTTGCCCTTCTCTGGCCACACTCCAGCACCTCCATGTCCTTCTTGGAGTGAGGAGCCCACAACTGACCCCAGGGTTGAAAGTGTGACCTCACCAGTGCCAACCACAGGAGGAACACATTCTCCTTGTCCAAGAAATAAAGGAGTAAGACAGTTATCAGAGTCCCAACACCAATTCACTGAACAACTCCAGTTCAGACCACAAAGATCAACACTAGCATTGGTCAAACAAGTTTTGGAGTGTCCTCTGTTAAATTTAGCTCTGTTCTCAGTTAGTAAGTCATGCATGAAATGCTCCTGGCTTCCCTTTCATGTGGCACTAGGAGACCACTAACATTTTGAAACTGGGGCTGAATTGCCAGCTCTTCCACACTTTTTGCTATCTGCATTTTGGGTGACAAGGTTCCCCAGGAATAGGTTAATGTTACTACTCTTGGAATGGAAGAGGGGAAATACTTGAAACAAGGGAATCATCTCTCCAGCCCAAGCCTTCAGATGGAGAATCACTCACATCAAGATTCAGCAAGCTCTTAGAATTCTTGGGGTTTTTTTTCCTTCAACAAATAGCCAGCAGGTCACAAGCAGTTGGACAACAAACATCACCATGGTGATTTAGGAGACTGCTTTATAAGTTAGAGAACTACATAGATATATATATGTATATTTAAAATATATTCTTTAGTTTTGAGGGGGAAAAAGGAGGAGGCCAAAAAATGACAAACTCTAGGTCTTACAAGAGGATTTTACTGCCATCAATGACCTAAGGACTGGCTGTAATAGAAGATGTCTCAGGTTGTGCTAAAGCTTCCAATGCCTAATGTTCAGAGGTTTGGGAAATATTTCTGAACACTAACATTCAGCTATGTTTATATCTCTCTCTACAGCTACCTGAAAAGTGGTTGGAGCAAGCTAGGGGTTGGTCTCCTCCTGGATTACCAGTGAGAGGACAAGAGGAAATGGCCACAAGTTGCACCAGGAGAGGTTCAGGTTGGACATGAGGAGATATTTCTTCCCAGAAAGAGTTGTTAGGCATTGGCCCAGGTTGCCCAGGGCAGTGGTGGAGTCACCATCCCTGGAGGGGTTCAGAAAACATCTAGATGTGGTGCTTAGGGCCATGGTTTAGTGGCATGGTGGTGACAGGTCAACAGTTGGACTTGATGATCTTAGAGGTCTCTTCCAGCCTTCATGATTCTGTCATACCTTTCCAGGATACTTCAGTCAGCTCCAGTCTCACCAAATGCAGGAGGCAAATGCTGTTGACCTGATGTTACCCACTCACAATAACTAGAGAACTCCAGTGAGGTTATCTTCTAGTAGATTTATTCCTACTGCTTAGAAGCTGCCTAATTAACAGTCTGCTAACCACAGCAATAGCTACATAACAAACACAGCCAACATAAGATCCCTGAATGGAACAGGGTCATGACTGCAATATGTGACTATAAATACTCAGGATGGAAAGGAATAGCTGACAAACTTTTGAACCAAGCCAATGAGGAGAACCAGAAATGATGATTCCCAGGTTGATCAGCACAGCAATTAGACCAAATTGCACCAAATTCCTATTTGAAATCCTTCCTGTACTATGATTTGGAGAGGACTACTCCTCATATTGTTGCACTGTGGGGTTTCTCCATACTACTATCACAGAATGTTTGGGGTTGAAAGGGATCTCTGGGGATCAGCCAGTCCAACTCCCCTGTCAGAGCAGGGTCACCCACAGCAGCTTGCCCAGCATCACCTCCAGCTGCCTTGGGAATCTCTCCACAAAAGGAGACTCCACAACTTCTCTGGGCAGCCTGGGCCAGGGCTCCAACACCCTCACACCAAACAAGTTCCTCCTTCTGTTTAGCTGGAACTTCCTCTGTTCCAGTTTGTGCCTGGTCCCTCTTGTCCTGTCCCTGGGCACCACTGACAAAAGCCTGGCCCCATCCTCCTGCCCCTCACCTATGAGATATTGATAAGCACTGAGCAGCTCCCCCCTTAGCCTTCTCCTCTCCAGGCTCCCCAGCCCCAGCTCTCTCAGCCTTTCCCCACCAGAGAGATGTTCCAGTCCCCTCAGCATGTCTGCAGCCCTTTTCTCTACCCTCTCCAGAAGTTCCCTGTCCTTCTTGAACTGGGGAGTCCAGAACTGGCCCCAGGACTCCAGATGTGGCCTCAGTAGGGCAGAGTAGAGGGGGAGGAGAACCTCCCTCGACCTGCTGGTCACACTCTTGATGCACCCCAGGATGCCATTGGCTTTCTTGGCCAGAAGGGCACATTGCTGGCTAATGATCACCCTATTGTCCACCAGGACTCCCAGGTCTTTTTCCCCAGAGCTGCTTTCCAGCACAGCAGCCCCCAACCTGTCCTGCTCCATGGGTTTACTCCTCCCCAGGAGTAGTACTAGGTTGTTGATGCCTTCACCTCTGGGAGTAGCTGCAGGTCAGTAATAACTCCAACAGCCCCAAGCATGGTTTAAGAAGCTCAAAGACAATCTGCCTGGAATTCAAATGGCCTTGACAAATGGTTGATGTTGTCTCAACCTCCAGCTCATCCTTGGCCACATAACCTCCCTGTCCACTTGGCTTTGTTCCACTCAGTGTCTTGGCAAGCACAACCCAGAGCTTAGATACCCCAACAGGAGAAGAAAGTGGATACCTTTCCCCCATGAGAAGGAGCCTGTGACTGGCAAACACATAGAGGGGCCTCAGTCAAGACCTTACCTGCCACAGAGGCTTGTCTGGGAGAAGGAGTGAGAGCCAGGAGTTTGCAATCCTTCACTGCAGGAATTTTGGCCTCTGGGTCCAGTTGGCTGCCTGAAGGCAGCACACCTTGCACACAGCTGAGGATCTGCTGCCTTGTGTCTGGAGGCAAGTACCTGAAAGGGGGAGAGAGAGAGAGAGAGAATTTACTGCTTGAGCTTGATGTGCACTTGGAGAACTCTGCATTCCAATTTATCTCCCACACTGAACTCCAGGGATGGTATAATTGCTGACCCAGATCTGGAAGCAAGCTTCAGGATTTGCTCCTAGCTCTGTGATCACAACATTGATTTGGCTACAAACACATCCCTAATGGTAACACATAAAACCCCCTAAATAATACATTGCATAAAACAAACTAAACAAAAAAATGTCATCACCTTAGTTCAGTTATTTATTGTCATTTCCATGCTTTAAAGGTGCAGGTCTGTGCACAGACTCCCCCAGTGTTTCACCTTCTCCTGCTGGTCACAGAAGCTTCACCCTTTGATTCTTTTAACTAGTGCCATTGGGGTGTGCAGCTCCCAGCCTCTCCTGCCTGTCAGTGAGACTTTTATATCACAGAGTCACAGACTGGTGAGGGTTGGAAGGGAGCTCTGGGGATCATCCAGTCCAACCCCCCCTGCTCCAGCAGGATCACCCACAGCAGCTTGCCCAGGATCACCTCCAGCTGCCTTGGGAATCTCTCCCCACAAGGAGACTCCACAGCCTCTCTGGGCAGCCTGGGCCAGGGCTCCAACACCCTCACACCAAACAAGCTTCTCCTCCTGCTCAGAGGGAACCTCCTGGCTTCCAGTTTGTGCCCAGTGCCCCTTGGCCTGGCCCTATGCACCAATGAAAAATGCCTGGCCCCATCTTCTTGCCCCCTCCCTTTAGGTATTGATAAGCATTGAGAAGATCAATGATCAAAGACAAAAAATTCAACCTGCAGATGATAATAAAGAAGTGTCCTGGGCTCCTGCTCCAAACAACTAGATCACAGCCTGGCTACAGGAGGTTGTCAAAGGTTCACAAGCTGTTGGTCATTCACCCAGAAAAATCCTGGAAAGCTTTGAGAGCCATGAAGTAGCAGAGTCTGGCTCACACAGTTGATACGCAATGTGACATCCCTAAAAGAAAATGAACCATTTAGAGATGGACAGGGTGAACAAAAACATACCCCAGCTGTCTAGGGGGAACTCAAATCTTGATCTGAAGAGAGAAATCACTGCCAGAGACTTTTCAACCCTTCATTTAGCCATCAGGAATAGCAACATCTTTAAACACAACTTCAGGATGATGTTGAGGGAAATTGGGAAGAGAGCCAAAGGCACAAATAACTCCACTGAAAGACTGACAAGTAGCAGAGCAGTCAGATTTTAAGCAATTAACAGACATTTAACCCAAGTGTCTCAAAATGCTCTGCTTCTGTATCATGTGGCATGTGCTGTCTTAGCCATACCACAGTTAACTGAAAGGAGAGTGAATTCCTCACTTCCAGACAAAGAGTTTGGCCATGTGTGACAGCCCTTAAAAGTCTGCTTTAGAGTGGAAAGTTACTGCTCAAGAGTTTGTGTGTTTTAAGCTTAAGCCTTCACTTAATCTACCACAGCTCCCAGCACAGAGGTGGCTTAAGCCTAATGATTACAGAATCAGAGAATCATTGAGGTTGGAAAAGACCTTGGAGATCATCAACTCCAAGCATTAACCTAACACTCCCATGCTCACCACTAAACCATGGCCCCAAGCACCACATCTTCATGGGGTTTGAACTCTCCCAGGGATGGTGATTCCATCACCTTCCTGGGCAGCCTGGGCCAATACCTCATAATCCTCTTGGTGAAGAAATGTTTCCTGATATCCAATCTGAGCCTCCCCTGGTGCAACTTGAAGCCATTTCTTCTTGTCCTAACCAACTATTTGTATTTGGTCAAAGAGAAAAACCCCAAACCAGTGTCAAAACATCACACCCCCCCCCCCCCCCCCCTTCCAGGACACAGCACACCCTGGCTAGCTGGCAGTGACCAGGAGCTTTCTGTCAGCTCCAGCCACATGGTAGAACATTAAAATTATTCCTTGTTTCTCTCCAGTGAGCAGAGAGCAAGTTCAGCACTCTGTCCATGAAAAAGGCAATGATTTTAATAATGCTATTAAACTACAAGAGGGAGATTTAGACTAGATAGAAGGAGGATTCTTTTTGCACTGAGGGTGGTGAGAGCCTGTCCCAGGTTGCCCAGAGAGGTGGGAGATGTCCCATCCCTGCAACCATTCCAGCTCAGGTTGTTTGGGGCTCTGAGCAACCTGCTCTAGATGCAGATGTCCCTGCAGGGGGTTGGACTAGATGACCTTAAAAGGTCCCTTCCAACCCAAACCATTCTGTGATTCAAGGCACCAGAAGCAGCAGCAAGAGCAGGTCTCCGTGCAAGTGTTTCTAAGCAAAACAAAGCTCCAGCTGAGCATCTTGAAAGGTAAAAGCTGCCCTAGACGTGGAGCAAAGGCTTCCCAGCAGCAGCAGAAAGCCCTTTGCTTGCTCTGCGGCTCCATCTAGTGCTAACAAAGTAACCAGGCTCTGGGGAAAACAAATCCATTCGGGTTAGAGAAGCACAGAATCATGAAGGTTGGAAGAGACCTTTAAGATCTCCAAGTCCAGCCATCAACATGTCACCACCATGTCCCTCAGTACCACATCTCCATGGGTTTTGAACCCCTCCAGGGATGGTGACTCCACCACTGCCCTGGGCAGCCTGGGCCAATGCTTAACCACTCTTTCAGGGAAGAAATGTTTCCTAATATCTAACCAACAGAAAATAAAGCCACATCATTACCTCTCCAAAGCAAGCAAGGAAAGGACTGCTAAACCATTTTTCCCTTCACCCATGATAGGACCTTATCCTGTCACCCAAATTAGCAAAACATCTTTGTTGACTAATCTAAACTGGTTGCATACCAGTTAAAAATCTCACCAGCATGCACCTCAGAGCCTGGCCATGCTCCTGCTTCACTACTCCCAGTAGACTCAGGGGATGAGCCAACAGCAGCCATATGTTCTCTATACATACGTGCAGCCTTGCAGCTGCCTCCCACTCCTGTTCCAGGCTGAAGGCTCTGCTGCTGTGCAGTGTTTGCACTGGAAAACACATCTGAGGGGCAAGGAGAGAGGCTCTGAAGCAAAGATCTGTCAGCTTTTTGGAAGGTGGTCAGCTGGTGGAGTCATACACAGTATCTCTGACAGCTTCTGAGGGACAGGAGGAGGTAAGCCCAGCTCCTGGGGGTGGCTTGCTGGCCTTGACAGACCATCAATATCCTTGCTTATACTTAGAGATCAGATATCCTCTAGATAGACAGGGATAGAGAGAGATTTAGCCTAAAGCAGCCCCAGAGGGGATCTGCTCAATGCTCAGCAGTATCTAAAGGCTGGGGGCAAGAGCCTGGGGCCAGACTCTGCTCATTGGTGCCAAGGGACAGCCCAAGGGGCACTGGGCACAAACTGGAAGCCAGGAGGTTCCCTCTGAGCAGGAGGAGAAGCTTGTTTGGTGTGAGGGTGTTGGAGCCCTGGGCCAGGCTGCCCAGAGAGGCTGTGGAGTCTCCTTGTGTGGAGAGATTCCCAAGGCAGCTGGAGGTGATCCTGGGCAAGCTGCTGTGGGTGACCCTGCTTTAGCAGGGGGGTTGGACTGGGTCACCCCCAGAGGTCCCTTCCAACCCCTACCATGCTGACTCTATACTGGAGACATGTAGAGATTCATTTAGAGATTAATACAGGGCTATGCAGAGATTAATACCTCTGCTCATACTCCAACAACCACAGATCCCACATGGTTTCCTCCTGCTCTGGGAGCCACTTGCTCCAATGTTATTCCCACCACCAGTTGTTGGGTTGGGAGGGGCTTCTTTCTTTTATTTCCTACATCCCAAGAAGTTCTCTACTTACAGTGAACCTAGATGATAAAAAAAAGTGTTTTATTTTTTTTCCCAAGAGCAGCTTAGTTCTTATCATTTTTACAGCTGCTTCTTCACTGCATCCAAGGGATGATTCCTGTCACACTGAGGAACTTCAGTGCCAAGAGTCTTCAGCCTTCAAGTACTCCAGCAAGTTATGACTTCAAAGCAGTAGAAAAGGTGATTTTTCAGTCTCCAAAGAGTTACACAGAGTTCACATCCTTAAACTGTGTAAAGATCTATGATCTAAACCTCTACCAGACTCAGTTTTCATTCAAAGACTAGCAACACCCTCAAAAATCTGTAATAGAATTAAACTTTCAACACCCAAAGCTGAGCCAGCAAGATCCCAGTCTTTGGTCATAGAAACATAGAATCATTTTGGTTGGAAGAGACCTCTAAGATCTAAAAGCCCAAACCCCACCTGGCTCCAGCCTCCTTTCAGAGAGCTGGAGAGAGTGAGAAGGTCTCTCCTGAGCCTCCTCTTCTCTAGACTAACCAACCCCAGTTCCCTCAGCCACTCCTCAGAAGCCTTGTGCTCTATCACCCAGTATCAATGATCACATAACATACCTGCAGTGCTTGGTGACAGGATATGCAGGCAAACAATCAGACACAAAAATCTGCTTCAGATTAAAACAGAATATTCATTTTCAAAAGGGTGGTGCTCAGCAGGACCTGATCAACAACAGGGAAAGCTAACACAAAGCATTCATTCCAAGTTTTATTTCTCATGTTGGTGAAACAACACATAACAACCTCCTCTCCCAGAGGCAGCATCTGTAGAGCTGTTACAAACACATTTTGTACTCTAAATACAGCACAGAGTGGGGAAAAGGACAAATAAAGCACAGGTTTCACTGAGTCTTAAGTCACAGATCATTTAGAACTCTTCTGATGTTACACATCTATTGCATCAGCCATCACTCAGCCTTCATGCACAATTTAAGAGTCACCACTAGGGTTGGAAACTTGGTTTTTTGCTGCAAATGGTTTCTTTTCCACTTTACATCACTTACATGCTATTTACAGGAGTGTGCAAATTGCTTGGAGAGAGAGAGAGAAACAAACACTAACACATAATATACAGACAGCTTCTTCTAGAGTGAAACATCTACTAAAAGGCAGTTAACATTCCTACCCCACTTGCATTGCCTAAAAGAGGAGAAGTAGTTCTATAAAATAGACCATCTTATTTGCAGACACTTCCATTTGGTCTTTGCAGCAACATTGCAATCCAAAACTAAGATCCTACTCCTAAGATTCAAGATTTCAATCCCATGGCAGCTGAACATGCTTAGTACAAGTGACTTTTGTTCCAGATTTTCCATGCTTGGCACAGGAAAAATAAATTAAGATAGGGGAGTGGGGAGACAATCTTGGACATCTTTTGGTTTTTTGGCAGTTAAGAAAAGTGCTTTAAGAACCTGATGCATAAATTCTCCTTCTAAGGGCCTGTTAGAGTTCTAAGCACAGTTTAAATCAAGTCTCCAAGGTCTTCCACAGAAGCACACAAGGCTCCTCATTTCTCTTCTCCTGTGTGTCATCTTCTCAGCTGGGCACCACTGCTCTCTCACACACACACACACAAAAGGAGACTCAGAAGCAGCAGGAAAAGCTTGAAGAAAAGTACTTAATTCTTCCCAGTGCTCCTATACCTGGGAGGTTTTGGGTTTGCTTTTCTACTTGGGATGAAGACACCCCATGGAAAGTGCATGGTCACCTTCAGGAACAAATCCAGCAGGAAGAAGCTGAGTAACCTGAGGTGAGAGGCTCCAACAGTGGAAAAAAAGAAGAGTTACAGGGAAATCTTCCAAGCTATCTTCCATGGATACTTGTAATCAGAGAAAAGCAACTCAATTCCCAACATTTCACTTCAGACTATTTCATAGAAGAGCAAAAATGTCTCTACACATCATTAATAACCAAGGGAAATGACCTGTCAGACACTAAAGAGGTGTAGCCTCAAATAGCTTTAAAATCCCTTAAAATGATTCTTATTACAGACTACAAAGAGACCAAATTGCTTTTTGAACACCCTTTAAATGGATTCATGGACTTGCTGGAGCTGGTGCACCCATCACAACCCCAAGGATGGTGAATATTCACCCTCCAGAAGTTGAGCTTCATCACAATTCCATCTGATATCACACAGCACATACAGGTCAGATGTACTGGAAGACACCCAGGTCTGGAGCACCACTGAACACTGGGCTTTTGGTCTAGTGATTATTGAGCTTTGGGCATTGTGTTATCATGCACAAATCCCTGCAGGTTCCAAGGGATCTCACCTAGGGAGATCTTGAATAGGTTCTTCTGAAGCCAAAAAGACCAGAGGTTTAACTTCCAGCATGGTCAACCAAACTGAAGACCCTGGAAAACACAGCATTGACTTGAAACCAAACACAAATAGAGAAGGAGCAATAAAATGGGGATACTTTGGGTTCTGAAAAATGCCATTTGGAAGAGAGAGCTCTTCTGTGCTTTGAAAATATGAGAAGAATGAAATGTCTTTGTAGATTAGCATATTGATTAGTAAATGAACCCCTAAAACACTCATGAACTCCTAGATATCCTTGAAACATTCATTGTCTTCAGAGTTGTATGTTCCATGCATGTTATCTGCTACCTTCAGTTTCTCTTTTGGTTCAGAAACACCACTGAAAAAGAAGAATGTTGTTTCTAAACACTTCAGCTCAATAAATATCTGAAGATGAAAGATGTGTCTGTACTTCTAAGCTTGCAAGGTAATGAAGTGACTGAGTTATCTTCCACAGCCACATAAGGAGTGCTTCCAGAGAATAAAGTATTAAAAGAATATTCCACAGTAAAGGAAAAAAATGTTGGAAATAAACTGAATGCTCCCTCTAGTGCCTCTACTAGTGAAAAATCTTCCCTGGCACAGTCTGCCTTCAACACTGTTCAAGAGGAGGTGAGGAACCAGATGAATGATCCTATTTTTAACTCAAAATACAATGACAAACATTGCAGTGGGAGCAGAAGGTGGCAGCTGTTGAAATCCAGCATTTCAAATCCTGTACAGCTCTCTCTCTCTCTCTCTCTTCCAGTGTTTCTGGGTTTTTGGGTTCTTTGAAACTGTGATTTTAGTAAAAATTCCTCTCAGTTCTTTCCTGGCAACTGAAAAGCAAGGCCCTGAGGAAGCTCCTACCAGGTAAGAAATGAAGTCCCAAGATGTTTCAGGATGATAGGTACAATCATGCTTTTTTTCTCCTGCACTGTACCCAGAAGCTGCCAAGTTTAATGTTTGCATTCCCACAGCACAATTTTGCAATGAAGCTCTGGTAAATCTGGTACCTTTGGATATGCTCAACATCACAAATCAAGTCAGATGTTTAAGAGAACCTATGTTTGTAGCTAGCACAGTCCACCAGAATATTCATCCTCTTCCTCATCA
Source organism: Galbula dea (assembly GCA_013399015.1). Taxonomy (NCBI): domain Eukaryota; kingdom Metazoa; phylum Chordata; class Aves; order Piciformes; family Galbulidae; genus Galbula; species Galbula dea. The sequence continues at coordinate 200,800 of VWZX01009655.1, forward strand.
GCATGAGAGCCTGCTGCTGCTGCTGCTGATCCTCTTGCTTTATCCTGTGCAGAGTTTGGTGATTTCTTCTTGATTCCACCTCCTGGGACCACCAGGGTAAGACCAAGCTTGGCATACTGACAAGAAAAAAGGCAAGTTTAATTGCTCTGCTATCACAGAAATAAAATCATCTTGATTTACACTGCACAGAAGGGACTGATCTTCACAATAAGCAAGCAGGTAACATTTTGCACAGAACACAGACTGATGCTGCTTTCAGAGGATGGTTTTTTCCAGCTCAGAATAAGCCTAACATAGTTAAAAAATGAGCCACTCTCCAACACTTTGAGAGTAAGACATGAGATCTGCCTAGACAGGGCTTATTATAGAATCATTTGGTCACATCCTACAGTTTCTGATTAGTTTAGGGAAAAAAAATGTTCAGTATGCAGCTCTGCACACATTATAGAAACACAGAATCATTAAGGCTGGGAAAGACCTCCAAGACTGAGTCTTAACCATTGACCTAACAAGGCCAGGTCACCACTAAAGCATGGCCCTCAGCACCACATCTCCATGGCTTTCAAACCCTTCCAGGGATGGTGACTCCAGCACTGCCCTGGGCAACCTGGGTCAATGATAACCCTCTCAAGTGAAGAAATCCTTCCTAACATCCAATCTAAACCTCCCCTAGCATAACTTGAGGCCATTTCCTCTTGTTCTATAGCTTGTCAGAAAAAGAGACCAACCCTCACCTTGCTCCAGCCTCCTTTCAGGGAGTTGGAGAGAGTGAAAAGGTCCTCTCTGGGCCTCCTCTTCTCCAGGCTAACCAAGCCCAGTTCCCTCAGCTGCTCCTCACAACACTTGTGCTCTAAACCCTTCCCCACCTTCCTTGCCCTTTTCTGCACACACTCCAGCACCTCAATGTCCTTCTGGCAGTGAGGAGCCCAAAACTGAACGCAGGATTTGAATGGTGGCCTCAGCAGTGCCCAGGGCTCCAGGAGGACAATCCCTGCCCTAGTTCTGCTGCCACACTAGTGCTGATCCAAGCCAGGATGTTCTTTGCCTATTATCTATTAATAGTTCATGTGAAATGTCTTACAAGTTGTTTTTCAGTTAAGACTAGTACCTTAATGTTTACTGCCCATGTAGCTCACATACATGGACTCTACTCTTCTTATGTTACCCTACTAGGAAAAAAACCACCTCTCTCTCAACCTGAACAAGCAAAAGGATTCTAAAAAGTAATCCCCAGGAAGTGCATACTTACATCATTGTCCATGTATTTGAAGAGTGGCAAATTACAGACTTCAGAAACTTGATCCTGATCTTGCTGGTCATACCCTTCCAAAAGTTGCTCTAGTGCTGCACAGTCTTCACTTCCATTAAATCCTGGTATACTGAAGGAAATGAAGAGTTCAGTTAGGGCATTTCAGTAATAGAATCATTTTTGGTTAGAACAGACCTTTAAGATTATCAATTCCAACCACTAACCCAGCATTGCTAAGTCACCACTAAACCATGGCCCTCAGCACCACATCTCCAGGGCTTTTCAATCCCTCCCAGGGATGGTGACTCCACTGCTGCCCTGGGCAGCCTGGGAAAGGGTTTGACAACCCTTTCAGTGAAGATATTTTTCCCATTATTCAACCTAAACCTCCCCTGGTGCAACTTAAAGCCATTTCATCCTCATCATTTACCTGACACTCAACTATTCTATCTTTAAATACTACCAAGCAGTCAGTCAGTAAGTTACTGTAGTGTAAGTCCCCAGAAGTAGAGGCTTTCCATCTCTTGCCAGCTGTTTCCCTTGCTCTTTCCTAAGAACAAATATGCATTAATGAAACATTCAGTTTGCAATCACAGGTGATGAAGTAGACTTACCTGTAGCTTTCCCTCACACATCTTTCTGCAGCAACATAGTCATTTCTGTGCAGATGAACTAAGACTTGAGCAATGGTTTTCTAAAGAAAACAAAAGCAAAACCAACACCACCTCAGCTTGAGAAATCAACAATAAAAGAGGAGAAAAAATATTGGACTGCTAAGATTTAGCATGAAAAAGGTCATTATAATCTGCCAGATACTGAGCCAAGAGAGTCAGAACAATATAGGGAAGAAGTAGCAAGCCACAGCCTCAGCTGGTATGAAATACATTATCTCCAGGAACACTGTAATGAACTGTTGCACCCAATAATAGTTTCTCTGGGTTGCTGGTTTTGAGAATATTTTATCAATATCACAAGAATATCAATTATTTTTGATGTGTTTGTTGTTTTTGACAGCTCCTGTAGACTACAGCATCTTCTCTTCAACATTATAGTAGCAAAACCAGCACAAATAGAGATTGGGGAAATAGGCACTACCCCAAATTCTCATCATTTAGCAAGAAAGGTAGCCCTGAACCAAGAGTTCCATGCTGTCAGGCAGATGTCAGCTGTCATTAGTTACCTAGACAAATGTGAAATACACTCTCAGAAACTGGCACTTCAAAGTTACCTTATAGCATGTTGGGTAGTTTTCAATTTCCTTGTAAATACTTTTCTCCTTCTGAAGAGACAATGCAGCCTCATCTAACCTAAAGAACCAAAACAGAGTGAGGAAGATCAGTGTCATGAATACACATCAGGAACCTGAGGCTAATTACAAAGTGTTTAACTAATACACTGGCAAGTCTACTGGAATAATCAGCAGATCTTACTAACAGAGTGGATAAACACTATAAGCTACCAGAAAGTCTGACATCCATGAACTGTCACTATTATGTCATAGGAACTGCTGTGGAGTTTGAATACTCTTTTCATCATCATATTGAACTTCCAGAATTTAGCAATAGCACATGAGCTACAAGAGGAGCAGAACAGCTAAGTCTTTCAGATGTTCCAAAGCTATGTTCACTTGCTTTCACAGAAAGACTTTCAAGTTATACAGGATCACAGATTGCTAGGGGTTGGAAGGGACCTCTAGAGATCATCTAGTCCAACCCCCCCTGCTAAAGCAGGGTCACCCACAGCAGCTTGCCCAGGATCACCTCCAGCTGCCTTGGGAATCTCTCCCCACAAGGAGACTCCACAACCTCTCTGGGCAGCCTGGGCCAGGGCTCCAACACCCTCACACCAAAGAAGTTTCTCCTCCTGTTTAGGCATTATGGTATTTTCCTCTGTAAATTTCCTTTTCTGACTACAATTCTGCTGTGAAATCAAGTCTCTTAAAAGCAGAGTAAGAAACCAAGATAATTTCTTAAAGGAATTCCATGTTTCAGTGGAACCAAACTGCAATTCAAATTTGGTGCAAGCAATTAACAACTCAATACACACTGACACTCCAAGATACAATGTTCTTAACAAGTCCAGAACTGGACAGATTCTCTGCTCAGGTTAAGACACCTAATTCCCCTGGTTTATATTGCAAAGCTAAAAGACTTTCAAGTACTTTCTACATATTGGTGCTGGAAGAAAAAAAAAACCAAACCAAAACATTAAAAACCCAAATAAACAAACAAAAAAAACCCCAGAAACCACCAAACCCCCCACCAAAGCTGAAGTAGTTTAAGAATGAATGAAATCTAGTGTGCTTTCTAGCTATTCAAGAACCACAAAGGAACCAGAGCCTTACAACCCACATTCTCCCACTCCAGAACAGGAACCAGATGGAACGTGGCATAGTCCACAGCAACTGAAATCTCCCTTGGAAGTGCATCTCAAAGCAGCATGAAGTGACAGTATATCAACTCAACAACAGCATGACAAAGCAAGCCAAGGAAAATGATCAGGAAAGACTCAGTTCCAGTGAGGAAAAGGCAAGGCACAGAGCTGTACCTGCGTCCTCTGACTAGAAGCCTTGATGCCTTCCCCAGCATCTCCAGTGCTTGTCGTAAACGTTCTTCATTCTAGAGAGGAACAGAAAGCAGCCCTGCATTCAGCTTTCATCTGGATCAGTTAAGAGCATTATTCCCTAAATTAAGTCAGCTGGAACTTAGAAACCACTGTTAATGATTGTATCAGCACTTTCATATACTCCAGAGGAACAGGAAGGGGATTGGTGCACCCAAGTCCCACAGTAAGCTCTTGTATGGATCTCCAGAGGAAAGAAACATCCCTGAATCTGGAAACACCTGACAACTGGTGATGGAAAAGGCAAATCATCTGCTTATGGGATGGGTAAAGCATCAAGTAAACTCTTCTCTTCTGGACTTTCAAGGATTTCAAACTATTTTAGGCTTCAGGACTCTGCAGCGTGTTCTCCAGCCTTCTGAGCTGCCCAGCAAGAGGCAGAAAACTTGACAACACCAGAACTTCAGATTCAGTCAAGTTCCAAAGTGAGAGAAGGGCAAAGCAAACTGACTGCTAACTTTATCACCTCCTCCCCTAGAGCATAAGAAACTTTTAGCCTCATTATTCAGCCACTGATGTGAAAGGAAGGAAAAATAATTTAGAATCTCATCTTAGGCTTTTTCTTAACACCAAACACCAACTTGTTGATCTTCATATACTTTCTGGGACTGGGAAGTTCTTTGGAGGTAGAAAAAAAACCCCAAAACCACAAACCAAAAACCCCAAAACCACAAACCAAAACCCCCAAAACCACAAACCAAAAAATCCCCACTTACTTCAAACACTGCTGCTGCTTGCTGGTAGAGCTGCACAGCCTTCTCTGGGCTCACATTTTCTATTAACCTGTACCAAAGAGAAATCATTTCCCTTCAGAGGAAAACATGTTTTACCTCCAAGCACCAAAAAGAAAGAAAACCAAAGACATCCCCATGCCCTGCATGCATTCTAGCCACCAGCACACCACAGACTTACTTCCCAGCCCTCTCCAGGGCAATAGCTGCTGTATCTGGTGTCCCATTCTCCAGGTACATCATACTGGCTTTCTCAATCAACTGAACTGCTTCAGGGAGTCTCCCCATCTCCTGCAAAGCCACAGTTGCTCCTCTCAGGAGTTGTGCTTATGTACAAAGGAACCAAAGAAAGCAAAGTGCAACACCTTCTTTATTAAGATGCTAACTTGTCTTCCCAAACTTGGAGAGCTGGGGAAAGTTGAGCACCAACTCCATCAATTTCACTTCTAAGTACCAAACTTTCAGGCAAGGCATCAATTAGTGGTGGCTTAGAGCAGAAGCAGCACCACTCTTCTCTTAGCCTCTGCCATGAAGCCCTCATCTTTCCTTCTACAAAAGGAAACCCATTTTTTCCCACCTCCAATGACAAATGTTGCTTCCCTAATGTCCTGAGGGTATGGGTGGAGACTAAGAGCCAACAGAGAAATGTCACTTTGATATGCAATTTGCTTACATACATTTACAAAACAGCCCAGTGCACCATATTCTTCACCATAAAACATATCTTCACTAACCTTCATCATCTTCACTATAAAACTACAAAGGTTGAAATAAAAACCAGTAAATGAAAATACCTTTAGCATCATGCCAGCTTGTTCATAAGCTCTGCAGAGAAACAAATTTAGTTTAGTTCAGTGTGGTGTATTTCAGCAAGCTGGAGTTCCACAGCAAGAGTTAATGTGCATCAGCTATCACTTCACTGTCAGTATTTAAGGTTTTGAAGATGTTTCAAGTGTTTTCTGTCATGAGATATTACCATGTACTACAGTGAGATCAAAAGGAGAGCTCCTTGCTTGCACCACATGTTAGAAAATTTGTTTCAGATTACTCAGTGCTTTTGTACTTACTTGGCAGCATGGAAGAGACTGGCAGTAACAAAAGTCAAGGAGAAAAGCCACAGAAACATAATACAGAAAAAAAATGATTAGTGTACAACACTTGACACAAGTAGTAGTTTCACAGCAAGGAATCCCATAAAGGCAAATCAAACTTACTACCTTTGTAGGCAAGGTGTCAAAAAGCAATGCTTCTAAGGGCAGAATGAATGCAACACTGCCAATTCTAACTGCATTTAAAGTGGGGGAAAAAGCACATCTATTTAAAACAGCTTCCTGGTTACTTAATACTGCTCCAAGTAGTCTCCTGATGTCAGAGTCTCATTTAGTTTATATTTTCATTTAGTTTATATTAACTATTTGTAGGTATTAGATATTAGGAAAAAGTTCCTTCCCATGAGGGCAGTGGAACACTGGAACAGGTTGCCCAAGGAGGTGGTTGAGGCCCTGTCCCTAGAGGCATTCAAGGTGAGGCTAGACAAGGTTCTGAGCAACCTGACTTAGTTGGGGATGTCCCTGCTCACTATAGGGGGGTTGGACTAGATGAACTCTGAGGTCCCTTCCAACCCAGAGGATTCTATGATTCTATTCCATGTAATGATTTCTGAAGCAGTCCCTAGACCTTGCAGACACTGCTCAGCATCTTATGCCTCCAGATATTACTGGAAAGAACCCACATCTTCTATCCAACAGAGTCCCTTAGTTTCCCCACTCAGAGCACACAGGAATAAGTCTTCTCAAAGTTGTTAGACTGCCAAAATGCACCAGTACATGAAATCTTATCCTCTACCAACCCCTCTGACCCCATTCTAAGCAGTAACTAGTCAGGTTGTTGGACAGGAGGGTAAGAAGCAAGCAAAGGATACGCCTTGTTGTTTTCATGTGCCTCAGCCTCTCGTAAACAGGCTTCCCTGGCCTGGTCAAACTGCTTGGCATTCTTAAAAGCAACAGCTGCAAGACACCAAATAAAGCTCTTATTTACAGCTTGCCACCTGAAGATGCAAACAGACCCTTTAAATGCATGATTCCCAAGCTCTTTCTTCCCATGAGAGTTCTCCTTGCTTCATTAGGCAGCTCCCAGTAAAAGCATTTCTGCTCAGCAACACCTCCCTACTCTACCACACATGGTGCATGATGTGTTCAGCTGGATTTTGGAACTCACTCCATTCTCTAGTTTAATTCCAGGAATGCATATGCCCAAAGTTTTAATCATTAGAGGTTGTACAAAATCACTATGGCAGGAATAGAAGTGTACAATCCACAGAGCATACCTACAACCACCTCCTCAAGACAACCCCTTCAGGGCTCAAATCTGTATTTCTAGCTCCAGCAGACTGATAGGATATTAAAGTAAGATTTCAAATACATTTCAATTTGTAACTGCTCCAGTTGCTCTTCCAACTTTGCATTTTTTTATTCAGGCTGAAAGGAATGAGTAGGAAGCCAAAAAAACCAATAAATTACTGTCATCAGAAAGAGGAAAATGAGTAAGAGCAAAAAGGAATCAACTACTATGAATTTTATATTCAGTGGGACATGTGCAGTGATAAACAGAAAGGAGGAAAGAAACCTTAACTATGCCTAAGAAACAAGCTGGCAGCATCTCACTACCTTACTGAGACAATCTTTGTCAGGATATACTTCCCAAGATGATGAAAAAGCAAAGTTTTCATAACATCTTGAATATTTGTTATCTTATAGGTAAAGCCATGGGATTTGGGGGAGAAAAGGGAAAGAAGGAAAGCTTTCTTTGTATCACACATAGTAGTATCCAAGGTAAAAGTTGTGAGCTGGAAATGAAAATGTTTTGACAACTGTTCTAGATCTCCAAATATTATCTGAAATTCACAGTGGTAGCAAGAGGATTTTTTTTTTTTCCCCTTGTTTTAGCTTACTTTGTCTTCACAAGAGTTTTACTTACACAGTAAGTAATGTCCTGAAAATATGGAAAATGTTATCAGGGATTAAAAACACTTTGCAAGCACAAAGCACATGACCATATTCACAGTCAGACATACCTGCCTTCCCATATTCAGTAGCTGCACTGTCATAATCTGGTTTCCACTTTAAGAATCCAGTTTTCAGACTGAAATGCAAGAAGAAAGACCTCTTAAGAACTAGTACAGCTTTCCTATTTTACCTTCAAAGCACTTCAGATCTATTTCAAACTTCAGATCACCTCTGAAAAGGAGCAGTTACCTATGTGCTAACACTGTGGTGGCATCACTACTGTAAAAATAAACACTGGCATGGTTAAGCATTGCATGAAGCACTACAATGATCTCCCACAGCTCCATGCCTCATCCTAACAAGCTTCTACTGTCCCCAAAGAGCCTTCACTAGTCCAGCTCCTCAACAGTAAGGAGTTAACAGAAGAGAAACACCTCCACCTACACAACATCCCAAGATTTCTAATCCCACTACAACTGATGATATCTTTTCTTACACATCACAAAGTTTCCTGTGTTCCTCTAGAGGGATTTTTTTCCTGCTGGGAATTATCAAAGACTCTCCACTGCATACACAAATGATTTATTTCACACACACACCCCCCACACCACCAAGGTTAAGCTCTTTTATTCACCACAATCCCCAAAACTCTTTCCTAATGCTTGATTTTCTCCCACTACCATGAGCAAAAAATGACTCCCATTGCTTTCCAGTTAGGCTTAGAGCAATAAAGGCTCCAAGGCCCTTAAGGAAACCACACAGGCTCTGTGCTCTGAGCCATACAGCCTCATGGACACAACTTTTTCCATTTAAAACCCCTTTATTCTCTCAGTTTAGGGAAGAAGGGTGCCTGTTAGCACACACCCCTGGGGCAGAGGAGAGGCCAAGCAACCACATCCTCCTGTTCTCCAAAAAGTGGATTCCTACCTGGTGTGCAATGAATCAACTCCACACACTCAGGGAGAGAGAATGTGTGTATTCAGGCCTGGGTGCTCAGTGGAATTCCCACAAATCAAGCACACCTACAGCAAGTTCCAGCACTTCTTTTATAGACAAAAATCATTAGGTAGTATTTTTCCAGGCATACCTATTAGACACTGATTGGTTAGTAATTTACACATGGGTCCATATTCATTTAGGTAACTCCCCATGCTCAGAGAAAGAATCTTGACCTGGGCAAGGAGGTGAGGGTGGTTTTTGGTATTATAATGAAAACAATTCACTTCAGGACACTTTAGAAGTTAGTTTCATTGTCAAGTTGGTTAATCCAATGGTCACTGTGCCAAGTTGTCAAATAACTCATCTTTAACACAGCCAATCCCAGACTTTATTATCCTGCAGAACTCCATCTCCTAAACAAAGCCTATTCCTTACTGTAAATCAAGATCATTTTGACCAGAATTTCTAAGTCTTATAATCACCCTCAGATGTAGACTATCTATGGCTACCAACAGCAAATGTGAGGTACACTACATCACTCCCATTCCCCCCACACCTTCCTCTGCTTCTCCTGAGCTCAAATCATCTGGCACAGAAGGTCCCCTCCAACTCCCCACAGGCTGCCTCCCCTCCTCAGGCCCCCCATCTCCCCACAGGCTGCCTCCCCTCCTCAGGCCCCCATCTCCCCACAGGCTGCCTCCCCTCCTCAGGCCCCCATCTCCCCACAGGCTGTCTCCCCTCCTCAGGCCCCCATCTGCCCACAGCCTGTCTCTCCTCAGCCCCCCACAACTCCACCGGCTGCCCCGTCCTTACCCACCGCGCACCATGGGAGCTGTAGTTCTCTGCAGGCCTCCACTCCCCGCACGGCTTCCGGCCAGAACTACAACTCCCAGAATCCCACACAAACAGGGCCCAGCAAGATTGAAGAGGAGGTTGTCGAGCTGCCTCGACGCTAAACCAGCGGACAGAAGCCACAAGAGAAGGCTCTTTAGAGCCCTGCTGGAGCAAGAGGCAACACCATTCCTCCATGGGGGCAGGACAGCGGGACAGGCCTGACAACCCCGGGCGCTGAGCTGGAAACCATCGTAGCCACTCGCCAAGCTTTCCCCTCCACGATCTCTCTTCCCTTTCACTTACTATTTTTCCGCTTTCGCGATATGCTCCAACGCCTCGTTAATCTTCTGCGCTGCCATCTCGCCAGCACGGGGCTGGACTTCAGCTCCGGAAGGGCTCGGGGCTGAAGAGGCGGAAGAGGAGGAGCCTGGGGCTTCTGCCCCACCCTCTGCGCCTGCGCGGCAGGGCGGGAGCCGGGAGGGTATCGTGACATGGCAGTGGCGGGGCTAACGGGGCTTAGCCTGCGGCTATGCTGGGGGGTGAAGGTGGTTGTTTTGCGCATGGTTGCCTGCATGCTGGCCTAAGTGTCACGAATCACACAGTGGTAGGGGTTTGAAGGGACCTCTGTAGATCATCCAGTCCAACCCCCCTGCTAAAGCAGGGTCACCCACAGCAGCTTGCCCAGGGTCACCTCCAGCTGCCTTGGGAATCTCTCCACACAAGGAGACTCCACAACCTCTCTGGGCAGCCTGGGCCAGGGCTCCAACACCCTCACACCAAACAAGCTTCTCCTCCTGCTCAGCTGCAACCTCCTGGCTTCCAGTTGGTGCCCAGTGCCCCTTGGCCTGGTCCTCGGCGCCACTGAGCAGAGTCATAGAAACATAGAATGGTTTGGGTAGGATGGGACCTTTAAAGGTCATCTAGTCCAACCCCCCTGCACTGAGCAGTTACATCTTCAGCCAGATCAATTTACCCAGAGCCCCAAACAACATGGATGAACAATGTACCACCTGTCTAGGCAACTTGTGCCAGTGTTTCACCACCCTCACTGTAAAAAACATTCTTCCTTCTCTCTAGTCTAAATCTCCCTCTTTTAGTTTAAAACCATCACCCCTTCTCCTGTCACAACAGAGCCTGCTGAAAAGGTATTGTTATTTCACTAGTCTGCATAAAAAAAGGATTTATCAACACTGGTGAGGAAAAGTAAAGAAGCTGGTTAAACCTGCAAAACTGTTATGAGACTGCAGGAGTCGCTGAAAGTCCATGCTTCTTACAGGAATCAGAGCTTTGTGGTTGTTTCTACCTTAAACGCTGTAAAGAAGCAATATCTAGAGGATTTGTTTTATCCCAGGCAGGCATCAGACACATGGGTCTGACCTGCTCTCCCTTTCTTTTCCTTTTCCCATGATGGAATGGAAACTTAATTTTCTAGCTCTGGTTCTTGCCCTGCCACTTGAGAGGCTAGCATCTATTGCAGATGGTGGAAAATCCCCACTAAATCTTACATGCCATTATTCTGTGTTATATTAGGATAAAGTAGGGGAAAAAAAGGCTGTAGAAAGGTTTTCTTTTTCTGCTTTCAAAAGCAGATAGGTGGTCATGAGCCTACTGGGAGAAAATAGCTAATCTTGCATAATTTGTATACAAAAATGTTTCTGGCAAGTGCTTACTGGTAGCAGGTAAAAAAACAGAGGAACCTCTAGTGGGAGAGATTCTTGTGTCACCACATCTGTCTTCTATTTCCCTTACTGTGGCAGCCAGGATAGATCTGGCAGTAGAGCTCGTTGCAGTGCCTTTCAAATCAGCTTGTGTTAGCTGGGAAAATGAAATCACAAAAGTGAGGAAGGACAGAATAATCTCAGAGGCTTCTTGTGAAGCACCTAGTTAATGAGTCACTGTGTGTGTGTGTGTGTGTGTGTGTGTTTGTGCTCCTGCTCTGTTCCCTGGGTTAAAAATAGCTGTTCACATTCTAGTGAAACTACACATGTGCACTGTCTGCTTACACATTATGCTGGAAGGACCAGAAGAAAGATTTCCAAGACTACTATTAAATGAAATAGGATATTCCTGAGTAGCTTTGATTTTGTAGAGGTGGAACCTCCAGAGATTTTACATCTGGGATGGATCATATCACAGCATCTGGTGCTTGGCTGTGAATTAGAATTTAGTGTTGAAAAATGACCAGGCACCATGTGAAAAAAAAATATGACAGGGATGGCAATTGGATTGACAAACTTTTTAAAGTATAATCTTACAGGTTTTGTTTACTAGGCAGATGTGAACTCTGCAAATAGCTGTACCAGTAGAAGGCATCAATCATTAGTCAGTCCTCAGCTGCCCATCACAGAATCAGAGAGTGGTTTGGCTTGGAAGGGACCTTTAGTGGTCCCTGCAGTCAGCAGGGACACCTGCAACTAGATCAGGTTGCTTAGAGCCCCAAACAACCTGACCTGGAATTGTTCCAGGGCTGGGATATCTACCATCTCTCTGGGCAACCTGGGCCAGTGTCTCACTACCCCTTGCAGAGGATTTCTTTCTCCTATCTAAGCATTTCTTCCTGTACACCATTACAACCCAAGGCATCAGGTTATCAGAAATGAGCTGCCTAGGCTTATTTTGTCTGAAATAGCTTAAAAAGCACCTGTCTGAGACTTTCTGGAGCTAACATCTGGCAGAAGACTGGAAGCAGGCAGCTGGGGACAGCAGCTTCCAGCATGGTACCTGGGTCCACCTACAGCTCTTCAATAAGGACAGTCTGGGAGCTGTTGTTAGCTGGAAGAGACAATCAGTATGACCATAACTAAATTTGTTTCCCAACTAACTCTAACTTTTCTTTGCTATGAATAAGTCATGTTCTCATTCAGAAAGTCAGGATTGGCTACAGTGAGTTGTGGTTTATATCAGCTGCTGAATCCTAACTGCTCCTCCACTGGATCTGGAAGGTGAATTGAAGTTTTCCTAGCTCTGGATTTCCCAGCTCTGCCTGATACCCTTTTCTGGCAGCAGGGCATGGAAAGTTCTACCTGGTAATTTATTAGTGGCTGAGTTGGAGTAGGAACTCCAATAACAACAGCTACACCACCACACTGAGGAAACCACCTGTGAGGAATGGGCAGGGGTCTGCATATTTCTCCTCCAAAGCAGACTGCTGCTAACAATAAAGGGCAATTGGCTTGGTCACATTTTGGGCTCCTTCTATACATGAAAATGTATTCTGTGATCACTTCATCCCAGTGCCAGCACCTCAGTGCTCCACTACATTTTCTTTTCCTGTCTTCAGCATTAAATCCACACAATTTATTTGGCTCTGACAAGTTGAGAGGACTTCAGGATTAGTTCCTGTCTTAATGGATAAGGCAGAAAGCAAAGAAATAACTCTTGAGGGCAGCAAAATTAACAAAGGGTGGGTTTTTTTTCTGGAGATTTGTGTCTCCCTGCTGATTGTCTTTAATTAAATAGCAGAAGACTGCAGTGTGAGCATGCCTTTTGTTAGATGTCAGAGAGATAGTATAAAAATCCTGACTGAGGGAAGGAGGTAATGTCTAATTGGCTTTCCAGATTAACTGGATATGAGAGAGGAGGAGGATATTCTGGTGTCTAGTAAGGTATTCCAGTGTGAAACACTCACAATGTCTTTCCTACTGTTTATTGAACACAGAATGTATTACCAGGAGATGTAAAGTGGTCTGTCCACCAAGGTAAGACAGGTTGATTTGGGTATGTACACTATAACAGACTGTATGTACAGCTTGACAGACTGAGACTTGGGGACAGGCTGAGAGAGTTGGGCTTGTTCAGTTTGGAGAGGAGAAGACTCCCAGAAGACCTTCTTCTGGCCTTCCAGGATCTGAAGGGGGCTACAAGAAAGCTGGGGAGGGACTTTTTAGGAGGTCAGGTAGTGATAGCAGTAGGGGGAATGGCTGCAAACTAGAGGAGGGGAGATTTAGATTGGATATTAGGAGGAAGTTCTTCACTGTTAGGGTGGGGAGACACTGGACCAGGTTGCCCAGAGAGGCTGTGGAAGCTCCATCCCTGGAAGCTTTGAAGGCCAGGTTGGATGGGGCTGTGGGCAACCTGATCTAGTGGGAGGTGTCCCTGGCAGACAGGGGGGTTGGAACTAGATGATTTTTAAGGTCCCTTCCAACTCTGACAATCCTATGATTCTATGAATATCTAACAGATGTGAATAAAGCCCTTCTGGAGAAGAGTTGAACCACCTCTTCCTGTTGGCTTTTTGAGAGCCCAAGGTCAGATAAAAGCCTGAAATTTCCACCCTACCACTTCCCCCATGGTCCAATGGGGAATCTGACAAACTCTATAGAATCCTACAGAGTTGGCATTTCTCACCTCCTGAACTGTCTCCCTAAGGTGTTGATATTTCCTCACCTTCAAAGCCATTGCATCAGTAAGTGGCAATTAGCTTTCATAACTGATGATTATACCTACCACCAGTGCCTGATCACCCTTAGCAAATTTTGGTGGTCTCATATCAGTGGCTCTTAAACCACCAGCCAATCCTTTTGAGCTTCTTCAGCCAGTAGATCATGCAGGATGACACCATTCCAAACCATAAAAGTCTGAGTTTGTAAACTCCAGCCCCAAAAGACCCATTTCCCCTTCTGCCAACACAAATGTTTGTATTGTCTCCCAGTGATCAAATCAGTACTTTTTTGGCTCAGCATTTCTTAGCTAACTTTATTCCCTCATGGAATTTACCAAGCAGTCACACCTGCACAAAGAGAGGGGCAGGAATATGTGGTGTGGGACAGGAACTGCTTAAGCAAATGTGTTTTACTTCAGCTTCTTTGTCTGTTGATCTGTACCTTGTTCAGGATAGAGCATGGACACCATTTAAAGACATGACACCTTTTCTGCTTCACCTTTCTGAATCCAGAACCTCTAGAAACTTCTTCCCTTTCTTTCCTCTCTCCTTTCTTTCTGAACTGTTCTCTACAGAAGGTTCTCATATCAGACTGTCCTGGTAGAAAACTCTCACTGCATCCATCTAGGGTAAATGGTCTTGATGGCTCCTTCATTGCTTTGCACCAGTTTCTCCTCACTGAAGCAAGGAAAATGAAGTTTGAAATGTGGCATTGTTCCTCAACTCAAGAGGCATTCATAATGTGGCATGAGCATGTGTCCTTCAATCTGTCACTGCAATAATGTTAGACATAGAACTCAGAACAGAGGCACCAAAACATAGCAGTTTTCATCAGCTTTGAAAGCATCATCAGATTTTTCCCCTTTTCTGCAGGATTGCCAAACTGCATAATGAGTTGTTCTTCCAGATGCCAGCTTCTACATTAGATCCATCAACAGGGAAGTGAGGAAACAGAGATCAGGGCTTTCCTCTCCAATGGATCATTAATATCCAATAAATTGATGAGTCTGTCAAAGCTTTTAGCCATTTCTGTTGTCTGCATAGCTTTGCACTCCTGAAGTAAGATTTGCAGAGGAGTGATAACAGATTCCTTGTTTTTCTTTTAACCTTTTTCAATGTTGTTTTCCCTACTCTGTTCCAGAAGAGCATGTGTAGCACTTCTGGTGTGCTAGCTGATTGCCTTTGAACCAGGAATGCAATCTGGGACAGAAGCTGCAGTGCAATATTCTCCTCTTTTGAACTGTGAATGACACCCATTAGTGTTTTAAGGCTAGTAGAAGGACAGATAGTGATCTCAGTAGTAAAATTCACTTTCATAGCATGCACAGTTGCTAGGTTTTGTTCCATACAATAGCTTAAAGTACATTGTAACATCTGCTGCATTCCTCTAAAATACAGTGTTTTATTCCTCAGCAGAAAATGCTTTCTGAGATTAATTGCTTTGGTCAAGTTTCTTCAAGCTAAACAGCCCCAACTCTCTCAGCCTGTCCTCATAGCAAAGAGATTCCAGCCCTCAGATAATATTTGTGGCCTCCTCTGGACCTGCTCCACCAGGTCCATGTCTGTGCTGTGCTGAGGACTCCAGAGCTGGTCCCAGCACTGCAGGTGAGGTCTCCCCAGAGCAGAGCAGAGGCAGAATCCCCTCCTGATCTCCTGGCCATGCTGGTGGGGATGCAGCCCAGGAGATAGTTGGCTTCTGGGCTGGAAGCACACATTGCTGGCTCATGCCCAGCTTTTTACCCACCACCTTACCTCATAATACAATATCAGAGCCTATTTCTCCTTAGAGAGGAGTCAACTCTTCCACTCTGAGTTATCCTTTGCATACACTTTTGTCACACTGCTGCAGTATGTGTCTGCAGCAGCCTAAACGATGTGCTTTTACAAAAGTCATTTTTTAGTCAGCTGGTTGTCCAAAAATGATGTGGCAGCCATGTGGGTCTTCTGCTGAAGACCTCCCAGGGTACTGCAGTCAGTTCTCTGGGCAGCCTGACTGACTGAGAAGTGAAGCTCTTTTTGTTCTCAGTGTAAACACCAGACATAAAGAAAATAAACCTTCCAGTTCATTTAGCACTGTTAAAGGTGGGGATTTTTACTCTCAAATGCAGCATTGAGACAGTTTCAAAACTATGAAAGGATTTGATAACAGGATGCCACATGCTTGAATGGCCTAAAGACTATTTAATCCCCTACAAAGATTCCATCTGTAGTTAAGGTAGTAGTCCCCAGATAAGGGTAATAAAAATCTCCTTTAGACTTCAGCCTGTGGACTGGAGGAGATCTCCAAAGCACTGATGTGACTGGCATTTCCATTCACTATAAAACCTCAAACCCCTCCCCAACCCCTCTTTCTGGATGAATACTCTTAAAAGCTATAAGAATTCAGTGAGCTGCTTCATCTAGATGCACCCTCTCATGTGCATTTTGGGTTCACTGGTCAGGTATGAGCCTTTGAAACATTGTTAAAGGGTTGGATAAGATGTTCATAATGTGCACTCCCAGTAGTCCCAACTCTACCTTGTTGTCTGCTTTAATTAAAGCTTTTTATTCTTTTCCACAACCTCTCTGGGCAGCCTGGGCCAGGGCTCCAACACCCTCACACCAAACAAGTTTCTCCTCCTGCTCAGCTGGAACCTCCTGGCTTCCAGTTTGTGCCCAGTGCCCCTTGACCTGGCCCTGGGCACCACTGAGCAGAGTCTGGCCCCAGCCTCTTGCCCCCAGCCTTTAGCTCTTGCTCAGCATTGAGTAGATTCCCTCTGGGGCTGCTCTTCTCCAGGCTAGATCATTACAAATAGTTTCAAGTCTGCAGAAGGGAAACACAAATGGGTGCCAGGGCCATGTAATCTTTTCCATGTAGTTAGCTAAGAGTCTACACTCCAAAAAAAGAGGAGGAAACTGCAGCTCCTCACTTCCCCTGTGGCTTCTGGAGTAAGACTACAAGAGGGATAGCACATATTCCTATGTCATTTGGAAAAGTACCCATATGGCAAAGATACCCTAGTCTTATACAATCACAGAATATTGAGGATGAAGCCATCTCTGGAGATGGCCTGGTCTACCTCTCCTGCTCAAAGAAAGAGGAAATCTAGCTGTCTGCTCAAGACTGTGGCCATTTGAGTTTGGAATATCTCAACACACAAAGCATTCAGGGATCAATCAGAAGTATCATAAGCAATAGTTATGGAAGAGGTTGGTCTTTTCTCCTAGGTGCCTTACAATAGGACAAGAGGAAATGGCCTCAAGTTGCACCAGGAGAAGTTCAGGCAGGACATGAGGGGAAACTTTCTTCACTGAAGGGGTGGTTAAGCATTGGAACAGAGAAGTGGTGGAGTCACCATCCCTGGAGGGATTTAAAAGATGTGTAGGCATGACATGACATGGCTACATGACATGGCTTAGGGGCATGGTGGTGTTGGGTTGGTGGTTGGACTTGATCTTAGAGATCTCTTCCAACCTACATGACTCTGTGATTCTCTGAATGGCTACCACCAAACAGTGCTGTAGCTGACCCAGGTCTAGTGGTGAATTCTTTCTCACTTGTCACTCTTTCACTTCAAATCCAACCCAAACCTCTCTTAAAATACTCTCTTAAAATGGTGGTGTTTGCCAACTGGAATTCAACAGTCTATGCTGTGTAAAGTCCAGAGGAGAGGAGCTTAGCTGTCCCTTCTGAAGGTCAGTCTTGTGAAAGGAGGTCAAGAAATGATCTTTGATTTACTGGCTGTTGTAATGGAACCTGAGAAACACAGGAGGGCTCTGTTTGAACATCTATTCAACGTGGAGGGTGGTGCCAAAAAGGAGCAGTATGTCCTGCTCTTACATAACCTGAACACTGAAATGAAGAGCAGTTTAGAGGAGGAGAAGACTCTTAACTGTTTGCTATGAAATTACCATCTCCTTTTGGGTACATATGGCTTTATATCTATGCATCAGCTCTGTGCTGGGGCATAGAAATATCAAAATAAATCACATTAAGCTCAGCTGAGGTGGCCTGTTAGGAAAGATATAAAATCAAATACCTGTTTTCTTCATTTCTGCTAAATGTTTCCATTCTTTATGAAACAGGTTTAGGGTTAGCTGTCACAGATATGTCACAGCACATCACAAGCTGGCTTCTGACAGGAAAACTCATCTCTTGCCTTGATTTCACATTACAAATCCTAATTTTTCCATATTGCTACCATGGAAACAGATGGAGAGTAAAGGCAGCAGGGAACAAAAAGCCACTATTGCATAATGGGCTTTGCTCATTCCTCCACAAACAGACTTTTTTGGCTCTGCTGCAACACTGCAGTATCACTGCCAGGGCAGGGACCTTGCTAGCCTGTCCCAGTGTGCAGCTCATGGCAAACTGTTCAGAAGGAGCTTACTGTCTTGGTTTGAAGCAATGGAGCTCCCCATGCATCAGCCAAAGAGGATGTGTTACAAGAGAGGGTGAAAACAGAAGGAGGAACTTCTTTACTTTGAGGGTGTTGAAGCCCTGGCCCAGGCTGCCCAGAGAGGTTGTGGAGTCTCCTTCTGGGGAGAGATTCCATCCTCACCTGGAGGTGATCCTGGGCAAGCTGCTGTGGGTGACCCTGCTTTAGCAGGGGGGTTGGACTAGATGATCTCCAGAGGTCTCTTCCAACCCTTACCAGTCTGGTATTCTGCATCTTCTCTTTGGCCACCACCCCATTCACAGGGCAAATTCTGTGAGAACAACCAGAGGGTAACTAAAATATTTCTGTGATAATAATGTAGCAGCTCCTGCCAGAATAAGGATTTCTCCAAGGTTGGTGAGAACAGCAAGGGTAGTGATTAACAAGGACATTAATAACAAGGTAAGGGAAGCCACAGTTTCACTGTCTATGTGAGGATGCTTTGCTGGGGCCAGAGAGCTGCTTTGGGTTTTGCAGAGGAGGTGTCATGGGTTTGCTCCTTCCTTTCACCCACAGCTTGCTGCATAAGAAGCTTTGGTCCAATATTTCTTGCCATGAAAAGGAACTGCATTGTATGTGGAGAAGAAAGGCACTGAGTTGGATTTTTCTTGCCCAAATTTGAACATCTAGCTAAAAAGAGGAAAAAAGTTCCACCAGAGGAGGTTTACTTTGGACATTAGGAAAAATTTCTTCCCCAAAAGGATTGTCAAGCCCTGGCCCAGGCTGCTCAGGGAAATAGTTGGGTCACTGCCCCTGGAGGGGTTGAAAAGATGTGTTGAAAAGGTGTGGTGTTGAGGGGCATGGTTTCAGTGGTGATCTGGCAGTGTTGGGTTAATGGTTGGACTCAATGGTCTTAAAGGTCTCCAAAACCATTCTATGGTTCTACCCCATGGTAGGAGTGTTTTTATTAGGTGGGAACTCAGCTGCCCTTACAGGTGCATCATCCTGTTTAGTGGCCAACAGGGACCCCCTAAAGAGTAATGGAGATGTTAAAAATGAGATGATGCAAGTCCAAGCTGTTGACAACCATGAAGGTAGCCTATTAACAGAAGCCTCAAGATCAAACTGCTTTGGAAAAATCCATTAAATGCTCATGGCCAAGTCACAAATCAAAGAGAAAGATGTCCCAGTAGGATGAGGAATGGTAGAAGACTCTTGGATGAATCCAAGACTTAATTACCTCAGCTCTGCTGTACACCAAGGCTGCACATGAGTGCCTCCAGTGAGCAATACCAGTTGTCAGCCCCATCACATCCCCATTCTAATCCCAGTTGACTTTAATGTTTAAATCTGTCATGTTAAGCCCACCTCCAACAGGCTGGTGGTTCAAGTTAGATTTCACTGTAATTGGGAGGTTAGTGGAGGAGTTTTTCAAGGCTTTTCTTTTACCAAGAAGTCTAAGCCTGCACTGACACAGTGAATGATATATTCATTTACAAACCCTTTGGGAAGGAAAGCACATCACAAAAGATTGCTGGAATGCAGTTTTTTTAACCCAGATAATTATTTCATAATCTTTTTTTCCTTCTGAACAAGAAGAAATATTTTGATTTAGCAGACATGGTTCATTGCTACCAGTAATCTTAAGTGTTTTCTTTTTCCTCTTCCTTCAGAAGTTAATCAGAACATATCACACTACAGGGAGATGCAAAAGGTCTTCTTTGGATCAGTGCTACAAAGTGCAGCTGATCAGCATGGAAAGATTAATTGCTTATGAAATAGCCATGCTGTTCTTGACAAGGGGGTTAGCATTTCTGAACAAAAAGCAATGGTATAAAAATAATTCAAGGCACACTTACAGATGTACAAAGAGAGGAGCCAGGGAATGATGGACCTACAAGCAGTGGCTGAGGCTGACCCAAGCTTTGAAATTGAGATTTCTGACAAGGTTGTTGCTTGTTGAATGTGTGCATTTGGCTCATCAGAGAAACAGGTCACAATCTGCAAAGTCCTGACCTAAATTTAGATGAAAGTGTCCTCCTCCTTCAGCAGAGTTTGGATCAAAGCTCTGGGTTCAATCTTAATTCAGATCATCATCTGCTCTTTCATTAGGATTACCAGGAAAAAATGTTGGCTCCAGCCCAGATTTTCCCTCTCAGATGTTTCTTGGAAAGTCTCTTGAAGGAGTCCAGATTGATTGTTCTATATACACCCTGCAAGAGACCCTATATTTTCTTCATGTGACTGTCCAGAAAGACAGAAAGAAAATGAGTGTGTTACTGAAGTCCAGCTGGGGCTTTGCTAAGTAAACCTGGCCCCCAGACAGGTTTATAGAGCAAATCTCCCAGGCACTGCTGCCATTTTGATCAGCCACAAGTACTTTGGCATTCACAGAATCACAGAACTGCCAGAGTTGGAAGGGACCTTCAAGATCATCTAGTTCCAACCCCCCTGCCTGTCAGGGACACCTCCCACTAGAGCAGGTTGCCCACAGCCCCATCCAGCCTGGCCTTAAAAGCTTCCAGGGATGGAGCTTCCACAGCCTCTCTGGGCAACCTGGTCCAGTGTCTCCCCACCCTCACAGTGAAGAACTTCCTCCTAATATCCAATCTAAATCTCCCCTCCTCTAGTTTGCAGCCATTCCCCCTACTGCTATCACTACCTGACCTTCAAAAAAGTCCCTCCCCAGCTTTCTTGTAGCCCCTTTCAGATCCTGGAAGGCCAGAAGAAGGTCTCCTGGGAGCCTTCTCCTCTCCAGACTGAACAAGCCCAACTCTCTCAGCCTGTCCCCAAGTCTCAATCTGTCAAGCTGTACATACAGTCTGTTATAGTGTACATACCCAAATCAACCTGTCTTACCTTGGTGGACAGACCACTTTACATATCCTGGTAATAAATTCTGTGTTCAATAAACAGTAGGAAAGACATTGTGAGTGTTTCACACTGGAATACCTTACTAGACACCAGAATATCCTCCTCCTCTCTCATATCCAGTTAATCTGGAAAGCCAATTAGACATTACCTCCTTCCCTCAGTCAGGATTTTTATACTATCTCCTAACAACTCCCTCCCCAGCTTTCTTGATCCTGGAAGGCCAGAAGGTGGTCTCCTGGGAGCCTTCTCTTCTCCAGACTGAACAACCCCAACTTTCTCAGCCTGTCCTCACAGGAGAGGTGCTCCAGTCCTGCTGACTGCAGGTAGTTGGACAAGATGACCTTGAAAGGTCCATTCCAACCCAAACCATGCTAGGATTCTATGTAACCACAGCAAAACCACTTTTTTTACCTTATTTTCCTCTGTGTTCAGTTGGAGCAATTGACCCTGCAGTTTGTTAAGTCTGTTGCATTTGAGAGGCAATCAAGGCCTTTGTTCTTTATTTTTAACTGGAAAAAAACCCCCATCTTTATATCCTTTCTAATAAAGCAAGCAGGAAAATAAAGTCTCACAGCTTTTGCATTATCATTTCTCTTTGGGGTCTTTACCTTTTGGAATGACTCTTTAATGTTGCATTGTAACTCAAACACTTGTTAGGTTTTTCTTACATTGCCAAATGATTGCTTGCTTTGAAGTCAGTCAAGCTTGACAAATCTGAGGCTGAGGAGGATTAGCAGAAGCCTAGAAAGGTCACACCTGGTTAGACAACAGAACTGTCTCTTCCAGGCTTCTGCTCTCCAATAGGACCCTAAAAAACTAGGAAATGATGCAGTAAGCCAATCATGTAGGATAGCTCCCCTCATACTCTCCTATATTCCAAACATTTTCAGCTTGGAGACTTCCTAAGCAGGATTTAGGGTTTGTGTTTTGTGGGTTTCTCTTCCATGAGTTTGTGCAGTCTTCCCATTTAAGGTTTCAGCCTCTACACTGTCTCCTAAAGAGGTGTTCCACAGCTCATCTACCTGGTGTAATAACAGCTACCTTCTTTGCTTTATTTCTGAACCTGGATTTTAGTAGCTTTATTGGATTACAGAATCCCAGCATGGTAGGGGTTGGAAGGGACCTCTGGAGATCATCTAGTCCAACTCCCCTGACAGAGCAGGGTCACCCAGAGCAGGTTGCCCAGGATCACCTCCAGGTGGAGTTGGAATCTCTCCAGAGATGGAGATACTGAGATACTTAGCCCAGATATCAAAGAGATCTCCCTCTTAGTAACCTCTCAGTCTTCAAAGGGCACCTTCATATACAAGTTTATCCCTTGGAGCTGTGAACAGCTCAACTCAAAGTGCTGTACATATTTGGGTCTCTCCAGATGTGAAATGGCTTGTCTGCCAAAATGAGGTTAACATGCTCCTGAAATCTTCTTAAACAAGGCTCCAGGCCATGTATGTTTTAAGGACTTGGTTTAAGTGATCTGCTCATGTCCTGCTTGCCTCTTGCTCAACTCTGAATTTTGGCCACTCAGAGTAGAATTAAGTTGTATTAAGGTTTCATGTTAGGACTGGAGCTCATTCAGGTTTCTTACACAAATATCCCTCCTGCATATGTTTGTATTTGGTTTATGGGACAAGGTTTTGCTAGTGAGGGAATTGCAGAAGTGGCTTCTATGAGAAGCTGTTAGAAGCTTCCTCTATGCCTGACAGAGCCAGTGCCACCAGCTCCAAGATAGACCCAGCTCTGCCCAAAAGGCTGAGAGCATCAGCAATGGTGGTAGCACCTCTGGGATAACAGAGTTAAGAAGGAGGGAAAACTACCCTGGGCAACAGCAACCAAGAGAAATGAGTGAGAATATGTGAGAGAAACAATTCTGCAGGCACCAAGGTCAAAGAAGAAGGAGGGGGAGAAGGTGCTCCAGCTGCTAGAGCAAAGATTCCTCTGCAGCCCATGGGGAAGCCCATGGTAAGGCAGGCTGTCCTCCTGCAGCCCAGGAAGGTTAAGAGTAGAGCAGATATCCACCTGCAGCCCATGGAAGACTCCACACTGGAGCAGGTGGCTGTGCCCAAAGGAGTCTGTGAGCCTGTGTGAAGCTCATGCTAGAACAAGTTCCTGACAGGACTTGTGGCCCCTTGGAGAGAGGAGAACAAACTGAAGCAGGTTTGCTGGCAGGACCTGTGACCCTGTGAAGGACCCACAGTGGAGAAGTCTGTTCCTGAAGGACTGAACCATCTAGAAGGGATCCATACTGGAACAGTACATGAAGAACTGCAACCTGTGGGAAGGATTCACATTGGAGAAGTTGATGGAGAACTGTCTCCCACACTGGAGCAGTGGAAGAGGGTGAGGAGTCCTCCCCCTGAGGAGGAAGGAGCAGCAGAGACAACATGTGATGAACTGACCCCAACCCCTTTCCCTGGCCCTCTGTGCTTCTCAGGGGGAGAAGGCAGAGAAAATCCAGAGTGAAATGGAATCTAGGAGGAAAGGGGAGAAAGGGAACATGTTTTGAGATTTGAATTTTATTTCTTATGACTCTTCTCTGATTTGATTGGGAATAAATTAAATGAATTTCCCCAAAATGAATCTGTTTTGCCCGTGGCAGCAACTGACAGGCAACTGCTGAGCAGTGAAGGATAAAATGCAAGCAACAAGACAGACACTTCAGCTCTGTGAAAAGACCACTAAGACCTTAAAGTCTTCCAGAGGCTACAGGCAAAAGAAAAATAGCTTTCTAGCTATTAAAAGATGCTTTCAACAGCCTTCTTTGAGAAGGAAGTCTGCTTGGTAAGCATAAAGGGAAATGAGACATAGGAGTGACAGTCTGACATCTAGAGTCTTCCCTGGCCTGGAACATGCATCTGGAAGGATAAGATCAGAATTATTTGTTGTAAATAAGAACTTGGAATTCAGTTGGTGGAAATGAGATCACCCTTGTTTTCTTTTCCTCTAAATAACCTTGATAGGAGGTTAAATTTGAATGCCAAAACCCCCCAAAAAGCAGATCCTGAAAGTTTGCTAAGCAGATTAAA
Source organism: Galbula dea (assembly GCA_013399015.1). Taxonomy (NCBI): domain Eukaryota; kingdom Metazoa; phylum Chordata; class Aves; order Piciformes; family Galbulidae; genus Galbula; species Galbula dea. The sequence continues at coordinate 224,816 of VWZX01009655.1, forward strand.
GAGCAAAGGAACAGAGTGCTGTGTTTCTGACAGGAAAAGCCCATTCCCATTGCTTTGGCATCATAGAATTCTTGTGGTTGGAAAAGACCTCTGAGATCATCCAGTCCAACTGCCAACAGATCACCACCATCTAACTAAACTGTGTGACCAAGTGCCACACCAACACTTCTTTGTAACACCTCCAGCTCTTAAGGGTCTCTTCCAACCAAACCAATTCTATGGTGCTCATATATAGACCACTCAAAGACATTGACTTTGATCCATTCTCTGTCAACCCCCAGGAAAAGAGTTGATGCACTGAGCTGGGAGTGAAGAATCTGAGAGCTTCCTTCTCCATCCCTCCTCTGTGGTTAAGAACTAGTGGCCAAGAAGAATGGTCCCAGGAGAGCCTCCCTCTCTTTACCTGGACACTGTACACTTGGTAGAACAACAAAAGTCCTCTTCTCAAGAGTTTTTGTCCAGCAAGTGAGCTTTGATAGCCTTCCTGTGTTTTATTAGGGCTGTAGATGGTGTTTGCTGAACAGGATATGTCCTTACTGAAATATCTCTCTCCTGAAAGGGTTATTGTTCTCTGATATTTTCTTTCCATTGGGTCACCAGAAGTTTATGCCCATATACTCTTTCATTATGGTATTAGGGCTTTTTGAACATTTTCTTTAGGTTTTTTAGGGTTTAAGTGGTTTTATTATTATTATTACTATTATTTTCATTATTATTTTTTTGGGGTGGATTTTTGGTTTTGTCTGGGGATTATTTTGTCTTTTATTTTTATATTTCATTTATTTTCTTCATGGTTTCATTGCAAGCTGTCAGGGCAACAGCATAGTTCTTGGAAACTGGAGGATAAGCCTTTGAAATACAAAAAGCCACCAGAAAAAAAAAAAAAAAAGAGAGAAAATAAGTTCCTGAAATGACTATAAATGTCAGCATCAAAACTGGCTGGGGAAGGACACCCTCAGGGGAATCACAGAATTCCAGCATGGGAGGGGTTGGAAGGGACCTCTGGAGATCATCTAGTCCAATGCCTCTGTCAGAGCAGGGTCACTTAGAGCAGGTTGCACAGGATGGCCTCCAGGGGGGGTTGGAATCTCTCCACAGAAGGAGACTCCAGCACCTCTCTGGGCAGTCTGTTCCAGGGCTCCACCACCCCCAAAATAAAGAAGTTTCTCCTTCTGTTTAGCTGGAACTTCCTCTGTTCCAGTTTGTGCCTGTTTCTTCTTGTCCTGCCACTGGGCACCACTGACAAAAGCCTGGCCCCATCCTCCTGACACACACAGCTAAGAAAATACAAACCAAAAACAGGATTTCCCCTGAGAATTATCATCTTTTCCATGACCTTAGCCATTATCTTATATTAGTTGTGCATTATTATTCTTTTTTAAGCTCACAGAAGATATTTTGTCACTTTTGCTGCATTCCCATTTGAAAGTCTCAACAATTTGAAGTGTCATCCTATCAGGCAATGATGTGATTCAAAAGCAGTTTAAGAAGTTTCATTCCTTGGATGTTCTGCTTTGTTTGGGTTTTTTTTTTCCAACATGTTCCAGCCTCATCCCTGGAACCATTCCAGCTCAGGTTGTCTGGGGCTCTGAACAACCTGATCTAGCTGCAGATGTCCCTGCTGACTGCAGAAGGGTTGGACTAGATGACCTTGAAAGGTCCTTTCCAAGCCAAACCACTCTGTGGTTGTCTGTGTTTAGTAGTTTAGTCTCCAGATGTAGCAAGGTCTGAACATACCTGTGCAATGTCAAGTGTTGAATGCAAACCTGAGACCCATGGTCTCTGGATGGCAGTCTTCAAATAGTTGTTTTTCCAGCACTGTAGATGAAAAAGAACCTCAACAGGAAAGCCACAGCCAAGTCACACAGACATCCTGGTCAAGCAGAAGTTCTCTACTGGACTGATAGGAAAACCAAAACACAGGAAGCTCATATCACCAGGCTGCAGGTGTTTCCAGGGCAAGGACTAAAGGGGGGTTTTGGGGGGTTCTGCCACAGAAAAGGGCATGGAATGGATATAAACTAGAGGAGGGGAGATTTGGGTTGAATATTAGCAAGAAGTTCTTCACTGTTAGGGTGTGGAGACACTGGAACAGGTTGCTCAGAGAGGTTGTAGAAGCTCCATCCCTGGAAGTTTTTGAGATAAGGCTAGATGGGGCTGTGGCCAACCTGATGTAATGGGTGGTGTCCCTGCCAGGGATGGAGTTGGAACTAGATGATATTTAAGGTCCCTCCAACTCTGACAATTCTCTGATTCTGTGAATGGCTGCTAGAACACTGGGGCTGTGGTTTCAAAAGAGTTACCACAACACAGCTGATAGCACTGAACACCAGTGGTAAAGGCAGTGTCAGGAGTTGAATCACCTGATCTGCAGCCCCAGAAATTCACAGAATCCTTAAGGTTGGATGAGATCTTTAAGATCATCAAGTCCAACCATTAACCTAGTTTATTATGTTGTATCTCTTCAGTGCTGGTGTTTTCCTTGGAAGACAGAGGTTTACAAGCACTAGCTAAGGAGAGGAGCCAGGAGGTAAAACGTTCTTGATATCTTCTTTGTTGGCCACGCTGCCTTTCCACCACTTGGGTTTGTGAATGCTCTTTCTTCCTATTATTGTCTCTTTCAGTGGAGCTTTGTAAATTCTGACCATTTCTCTTTGAAGTGCTCCCTAGTCCATGTTTCTTGTTTAGGAAAATCAAGTGGATTGGAAGGTAAAGTTAGCATTTTCCTAATATTTCCGTTGCTTTGTTGTTGTGACTGCTCTGATGTGGGAAGACCTCTTGGCCACAGAGAGAACTCCCTCTTTACACACAGCTGGCAAATGAAAACAATATCAGAACATCTCCAGGACACACAAGGCTTTTATCCAGTGATGGTTCAGACTTCACTGCAGTTTCCTTTGGAAATGCTTAAAACAACTACATCTGTTTCCTTTCATTGGGATTTTTGTGTTCTTTAAGCCAAAAGGAGGGGATAAAACTCATTAATTCTGAACAATAATTGCAATGTCCTATATAAATATTTTTTAGACTGTAGGTTTGTTGGGTTTTTTTGGTTTGTTTTATTTTGGGGTTGTTTTCTTTTTCCACTAAATATATAGAATAGCTTTTCTGTTGCATGTAATGAGAGTTCCTGGATACCTCTGCCTTGCTCTGTTATGCACAAATGCTTGAGCTACATTTAAACAATCTGGCTCAGATGCTGGTATCAAGCTAGCAGGGACTCCACAGAAAGCAGTCCAGAGCCAGGAGGAGAAAGCACAGCAAGGGTTGCATCTGCCACGTTTCTCTAGAGCATTTTGCATCCTACAGTGGTTGGCAACCAGTCATAGCAAGGCTGCTAGCAGTCTGAGTACAGCCTTCCTGAAAACCTTCTATGGCAGATGCTGTAGCTGTGTCCCAGCACAGGACCAGAGAGCTCCTGAAGCCTTCTGTGCTGACCACAAGCCAAGTACAGGTCTTTGAAGGCAACCTACATTTTCCTAATACTATCAGCAAGCTGAAGCAACTCATCCAAAACAAAGAAGTGATGCCATCTTTCCCCTTGTACAAGGACCAGGTCTAGCTCTAGGTTGATTTGTTCTTCTGGAGATCCATTTGTGCTTTTGTGAACTGCTGGAGAGTGCCCAGCAGAGGCTACAAAGGTGCTGAGAGGACTGGAGGAACTTTATGAGAAGGAAAGATGAGAGCCCTGGGGCTACTTAGCCTGGAGAAGAGCAGCCCCAGAGGGGAGCTGCTTAAAGCTGAGAAAGAGCTAAAGGGTGGAGGTCAAGAGGCTGGGGCCAGACTCTCCTCAGTGGTGCCCAGGGACAGCCCAAGGGGCACTGGGCACAACCTGGAAGCCAGGAGGTTCCAGCTGAGCAGGAGGAGAAACTTGTTTGGTGTGAGGTTGTTGGAGCCCTGGCCCAGGCTGCCCAGAGAGGTTGTGGAGTCTCCTTCTGGGGAGAGATTGCCAAGGCAGCTGGAGGTGATCCTGGGCAATCTGCTGTGGGTGCCCCTGCTTTAGCAGGGGGATTTGGGCTAGATGATCTCCAAAGGTTCCTTCCAACCTCTCCCATGCTGGGATTCTGTGATTCTCAGAGCAGTGCTCTTCTAACAGATATGGACAGCTGTGTTTTGAAGTGTTCCCTGCTTAAGAAATTATTTGTTATTCATCTCTCTTGAAATCACTCTTAATCCAGGCCAAGACAAAGCGTAAATCAAAGTACTTTAAACATTTAGAGTAGATGATACACTAAAATAATGTTTATAAACAAAAGCTTAACAGAAAAAACAACAACAAAACAAAGCAAATAAACAAAACACCCCCACCCATGCAGATGAGGCAACCTTTCAGAGATCAAAACTACTCACTAAGTCTACCACTCCCTGGTTCCAGGAAGGCAACTTTTTCTCTCCTGACTGGAATGACCTTAGCTGTCCATCTGGTCTGTGACATTTCTGCTGGGCTGAGCTGCTCTCTGTTAGCCTCTCTTACAAGTAATACTGCAAATCCAGGTGGTTAACTCTTCCTTCAGTCCACACTTCAGAAATCCTGCATCTGAGCTACCCAAAAATTTCCCAGAAGAAAGTGTGATCCTGCATCTTCAAGTACTAGGATGTCTCAGACTAGATAGACATGTTCTGTAGTGTGCTGGAAGAGAAGGTGCGTGTTGATGATCACAGGAGGAGTGCAGCAGTGCCCCAGTGCCCCTGGGATTTCAGTCATTTTGGGATTTCCCTACCTTAATTCTTGCCAGAGCTTAAGACAGCAGAGAAGGCTTTGTTTCCACACCTCTGGGTACATACAGAAGAGGAAATGGAAGAGTGTTGGGGTAGAGTACCACAGCTTTGTATTTACATCTCAAAAGTCAGGATACCTTAAGAATTAGAGTCACAGAATCATTTTAGTTGGAAAAGACCTCTGAGTTCATCAAGTTCAATCATTAACCCAGCTGCTGCCAGGTGACCACTAAACATTGGCCCTCAACACCACATCTCCCTGTCTGCTAAACCCCCCAGTTCCCTCAGCTGCTCCTCACAACACTAGTGCTCTAGAACCTTCCCCAGCCTCATTGCCCTTCTCTGGACACACTCCAATGCCTCTGTGTCTTTCTTGTAGTGAGCCCCAGGGTGAGTCTCAGAGTAATTCCAATCTAGGATATTAGGATCAGCTCTAAGTTAATTTACTGGATCAAAACATCAGTAAAAAATAATAAGTAAAGCCTTTTATTGGTTGACTAATCTGTTGTTTTCACCTGAGCATCCTCATCCTCTATCATTTTGTGTCCCTTCCTGTCCCACAGTTCAGCACTGTGCATATCCTCTTCACCCCAGAGTCTCTGTAAATCTATCCCAGGGACTATGTAAAATAACCACAGAAAACTGGGAGCTGTAATCATTGCTGTGGAGCTGAAATGAAACCTGAACTTCTGAGGAATCAATGGCATCAATGAAAAACTAGGTAATTTGGGCATTTATTTCCTTCTGGCCTTAACCAAGATGAAAAAAGTAGAGAGGTAGATGTGGCTTACTCTATGCAGAGAGAGAGGAGACTAGAACAGTGCAGCTGATACCAGATGGTACAAATAATTCCTTAAGATGGGACATTTGCTTTCCATTTAACAGCTAATAAAATACTTTTGTTTGATGTTCCCTATTAAGATCTGTAGCAGTTTAGATCCACATATGTCAGGAAACTTCCTTCCTATTACCTTTCAGAAATAGTGGCCTGAAATATTTCCCTCCCCACTTTCCTAAGCCTCTGTTTCTTCCTAGTTTAAATTGACTTCATTTCTAATTTTGACACTGAGACACAGTTGGAATGAGGCTAGAAGGACATGAGCCAATGCCATTCCCTCTTCCTCAAGCTCTGAGATATCTACTCTTGTTAATCTAAAGGATGGACTCTTTCTCTCTGTAAACCTAACATGAAGTCTTACCACAGCTTCAAGGCTCAGGTGCAACAACAAAATGATCACTTAAGACCTGGAGGTTTGACTACTGCTATTTTTAAGCTTAAAGATTCATTGCCAAGAGTCTTATATCCAAAGCTGACCTGAAAAAGAGTCTGGCCTCATCCTCTTGACCTCCACTCTTTAGATATCTAGATGATCCACAGAGGTCCCTGCCAGCCCCTAGGAGTCTGTGATATTAATAAACATTGAGCAGCTCCCTTCTGGGGCTGCTCTTCTCCAGGCTAACCAGCCCCAGGGCTCTCAGCCTTTCCTCCTCCCAGAGATGCTCCAGTGCCCTCAGCATCTTCCTAGCCTCTGCTGGACTCTCTCCAGTAGTTCCTTGCCTCTCTTGAACAGGGGAACACAGAACTGGGCACAGTATTTCAGATGTGGCCTTACTAGGAGTAGAGTAGAGGGGGAGAAGAACTTACTCAACTTGCTGGTGACACTTCTGTTAATGCACCCCAGCAGACCATTGGACTTCTTGGCCATGAGGGCACATTGCTGGCTCATGGTGAACTTGATGTTCATTAACATGATGAACATGATGAACTCTTCAGCTCTCAAACACATAAACCATTAGCAGTGACTCTCAGAACAGTCAGGAGAAGGCAAGACAAAGCTAATGAGGTGGAGGAAGTAACAAGAGTGAACCACTTGGGAGAAGGAGAGCAAGATGACAGTTTCAGGGCACTATGTTAGAAGGCTAACTGTGGTCCACCAGTCAAAACACAAAGCAACCAAAGAATCCAAGAAAACAAAGCTGTCAGGAGTAAAATTGTAATCTTCAAAAGTAGAGGTTGTGTTTAAGAGGAGAAGAAAGCATAAACATTGGCAAGATAAACACAAAGCTGTAATAAGGAAGGCCAACACCTTTACCAAAGGGATTAAATCTAATAATAGGATCTTCTTCCAACATCAAAAGCAGGAAACATGCCAGAGGGTTGGTGAGCTTGAAAAATGATCTATGTGTAAAAAGCACACTCAAGAAAGATCAGCCCAGTGCAGAAAACCTGAAGCTGATGCCAAGGCTTCACTGCAGAGACATTTTCATAGAGATCATTCTTTATAGAGAAAGAGTCTGAAGATTTATCTGAAACTGAAGTGTTGATACAAGGACTTTTGTGCCTGGAAGAAAATGTAAACCACCCAAAAACTGCTAATCAGGCCCATGTGGTATTTACCTCAGTGCTCCAGAGGAACTCCCTGAGAAAGCTATGAAGGACCTGTGGTACATGATCTATTGCTGAAGTCAGCCCAAGCATGAGAGAAACAGAAGGTGATAAATACAATAGAAACTGTAAAGAGAACAGAGTTAGTGCACAGGAGGATAAATGTGATGGATCTAGGAAAGGCTTGGAAGGGGAGGAGAATAAAGCCTTTTTGGAGGAAAAGTATTGCTGGATAAATCTCTTGCAGCTCTTTGATCCACTCACTGAATATGTCATAGTGATTCAAGTGATATAGTGATTTTAGCAGCAAGCTTTTGACATCTTTCAGTAGAGATAGCTAAGGGAACTAAGCTGTTATAGAAATGACCTCCTGTGACAAGGCTAAGAGTCCTGAGGCTACCTACTAGCCTGGAGAATGGAAGGCTCAGAGGGATCTTCTCAGTGCTTATGAATATCTGAACAGTAGGGGTTAAGAGAATGAGGCCAGACTCTGCTCAGTGGTGTCCAAGGACAGGACAAGGGGCAATGGACACAGCCTAGAACATAGGAAGTTGTGAGGAAAAACTTCTTTGTTGTGAGGGTGATGGAGCCCTGGCCCAGGCTGCCCAGAGAGGTTGTGGAGTCTCCTTGTGTGGAGAGATTCCAAAGGCACCTGGGGGTGATCCTGGGTAACTGCTGTGGGTGACCCTGCTCTGACAGAGGGGTTTGGGCTAGATGATCTCCAGAGATCCCTTCCAAACCCTACCATATTGTGGTTTCATGATTCTGTGAGTAGCCACATAGATAATTATAGATAATTTTTGTTTGTTTGTTTGTTTGAACAAAGGGTAAGAATAAATGATTGCCTTTTGCAATTCAAAGAGGTTGCCAGGAAGATCCAAGGGAGCTGGACTGACTCATGGAGGTCATGAAATGAATTGGGAAGGGACTGAAGAGTGGAGGTGATGAAGTTAGTAGATGATACACAATCATCCAGGCTAGCCAAAAGTCAAGCAGGCAGCAAAGAGTTGTAAGAAGGATCTCACAACATGAAATTACTAGGTTCAGAGACAATAAATGGGGAACAATTAAGATGTATTGGCATCTACTGAAATTACATGGCAAGAGTTTTAAAGCAGACAAAAGGAAGTACTTTTCCTGCAAATAATTAAATCATAGAACTCCTTGCCACAGGATGCTCTGGAGCCCCAAGTTACTTTTAGAGAGTAATTAAGAGAAAATCACAAACAAAAGAGCTCCTGCTGCATGGCTTCACACAATTCAGATGGAATCTGTGGCTTAAAACAGCCCCTAAACAAGTTCCTACTGGAAGCTGGGAGGTAAAGCAGTGGATAGGTTGTCCTACAATTGCACTGTTCTTACATTCCTCCCCTGAGCATCTGCTCTCAGCTGAATTACAGGCAAAGAAATGAAGCATTTTGAGCACTGACTCCTAAAAGTTGAGAATATCCTCTTCAGTTTGGGGGTTTGGGGTTTGTTTTTGTCTTAGCCATCTGTTTGTGTTTCTCTTATCTTGTAGGTTTGGGACAAGGCTGTTTATTGTATGTTTATACAGCAGTCAGTGCAATTAGGTCCAACAGCATTTGAATTTTAGCTCTGTGCTTCCAGATGTTATTATAATCTAAATATATCCCAGAAAAGGCTTGTGGATCAAAAGCTCTGAAACTGTGAATGAAAACTGTAAAACAAAAGGGAAGAAGGTGGAGCTGGAGGGAACAGCTTTGTAGAAGTGATATCTTTTCTATTGGTTAGCAAAGAGAGATAAAGTGATGGAATTCTGTTCACTGATGGGAATACATTTGGGGTCTTGCCTGTTCATGTGACAACTGGCTTGGACAAAGGTTTTCCAGCACTGAGCATGATCCCATACTGCATAAGAGGCTGCAGGATTTCCTTCATGATAAAATAGAACTCTAATGCAAAAAAAAAAGGGGGGTTATTTCCATTAAAATAACCACAGAACTTTCATCTCTCTGCACCAGGGCTGTGTAGTTACTGAATGTCACTTTGGGGACAGTTCTCCTACAGTTTCTCCCTCCTCTTCTGTACTGATGTCATCATTTACTAAGGGTTTCTAAATTAGGACCATCTGAAGTGGAGACCAATGCCTGAAAGTCTTCATCTTTTAAGTATGGGGTTTCTTAAGTCAAAATACTGAACAAATGTTGGTGTGAACAAACCTACAATCCATGATGGAGCTGGGCAATACTTACAGTCTGGGTGTCCATCCATGGTGGGTAGAAAAGCCTTTTGGGGTGGGATCTGCTTCATTTGACACATTGACAGTCTCCACTCACAGGACAAGGTGTTGGGGAAGTTGGTATGTGTCTTGCACCCCCATTGGGAGGCATTGTCTCAACACTGACTAACACCAGAGAAGGTACCAAGAACTGGCAATGATGGTGAGGGATCTAGAGCACAAGTCTTCTGAGGAGCAGCTAAGGGAACTGGGGTTGGTTAGCCTGGAGAAGAGGAGGCTCAGGGGAGACCTTCTCACTCTCTGCAACTCCCTGAAAGGACCCTGGAGTTGGCCTCTTCTCCCAGGCAACAAACAATAGGACAGGAGGAAATGACTTCAAGTTTTACCAGAGGAGGTTTAGATTGGATATTAGAAAACATTTCTTCACAGAAGTTGTTGTTAAACATTGGCCCAGGCTGCCCAGGGCAGTGCTGGAGTCACCATCCCTGGAGGGGTTGAGAAGATGTGTGGTGCTAGGGGACATGGTTTAGTGGTGAACAAGGCAGGGCTTGCACTGGTTGGACTTAATCATCTTAAAGTCTTTTCCAACCAAGATGATTCTATGAATCTGTCTTCTCCCAGCCTCAGCATTGACCAGTATTTCCTTCCCTTGTCCCTTTCTTCTACAATCCTTCCTTCTGACCAAGTCTTTCTGCTTCCATCCTTTGCAAAACTCCCCAAATCCTCTATGGTCTCTCCATGAAACAACCAACAGATCAAACTGTTTAGCAGAGAGTAGAAAGGTCACATCTCACCAGGGAATTTCTTGTGCCCAACCACCCAGCTCTTCAAGGTAGAGTACATTTGTAGGATGAGACAGTGAAACAGTTATTCTGCACCCCAGAACTCTGACTTGGCCCAGAACACTGTGGACAGTTGAGACTCAAGCACAGGTTTGCCCAACAGAGTCTGGGACAGTCAGTGCTCCTTTTATTCAAGCTTTTGAAATCTGTATTCAGTTTTCTGTTGCTGATAGTCTGGTTATTTCATAGAATCAAAGAACATTCAAAAGCACCTTTCAAGGGTCTCACTACTCTCAGTGGAAAATACTTCTTCCTTCTCTCTAGTCTCAATCTCTCCTCTTTTAGTGTCAAACCATCACCCTTTGTCCTGTCCCAACAGGCCCTGCTAAAAACTCTATCCCCACCTTTCTTCTAGGCTCCTTGAAGTACTGGAAGGCTGCAAGAAAGAGCCAGGCTGATGTCCCTATACCATGGGGATGAATATGTGTCCTGAAGATACATATCTCACACTTGCTTTGAAAACAAAGCCAACTTTTTAGACACAACTAGTGATCCTAGCAGAGATCTAGCGGTGACTTGGCAGGGTTAGGTTAATGGTTGGACTCAAGGATCTTCAAGGTCTTTTCCAACCTTAATGATTCTATGCCTCTCTAAAGCATGACCTTGGAAAAGTCAGAAAACCTGTGCAAGCTTGCAGGCTAACCACAGACATCTCCCAAGCACCAGAAGCTTGTGCCAGGCTCTTGGCTTGGTCTTTCTCTGTGCCACTCCTTATTATTTTTAGCAATGGCTGCTTTAGCAAACACAAAGACTGCTCTGCCTTGCAATTTCCAATTGTTTTTTATGTCTACTCTAATTAGTCCAAGGTCAAAAGGAAGGCTTTGGAAAGGAGATAGGAGGGGTTTGTTGTCACTAGATGACAGCATGTTGAAAAGTTACCAAAATGCCATGGCAGAATAAAAGAGGGATTTGCCTGGTTTTGTTTTGCTCCTTGACATGAAGTGCCAGTGTTCAGGATTGCTTTGGATCAGGGCTCAGTCATCACTTCCAGAGTGAAGAAATGACTCCTTGACAGGAAAAGGCAAACTAGATTCTTGTTTTCCTTCCATTGTATCAACATTTACAGTGCTCTGAACTATCTCCATTGTAGCTCAAGCCCACAGGAAGGGGCTCTGAAGAAGGAAAGCTTTGTGAGAAAATCTCCTCACATGGCTTCTTAGGGGAGGGTGTGTTGGTTTTTAGTCCACTGAGGGACAGGTTTTCTCTCCAGGAGCTATGCCACAGGGATATAAGCTGAAGGAGGGGAAATTTAGGCTAGAGATTAGAAGGAAGTTCTTTACCCACAGGGTGGTGAGGCATTGGAACAGGTTGCCCAGAGAGGTTGTGGCTGCCCCATCCCTGGCAGTGTTTAAGGCTAGGCTGGATGTGGCCCTGGGCAAGCTGGTCTAGTGCATGTGGTGTCCCTGCTCATGGCAAGGGGGTTGGAGCTAGATGATCTTTAAGGTCCCTTCCAACTTGAGCCATTCTATGATTGTCTCCAAATCCTAAACTGGGAAGAAGTCCCTTAAGCTGTCCTTCAGCTTTCCATCCAGCATGGTTGCAGATAACTCCCCTAAGACAAGCTATGGGAATTTAGGTTTGTCTCCTTACCACTTCTGAAGGCAAAAGAGAGGATCAAAACAGGCTGATGTGGTTAACCTGAAGCCCTTCCCTTCCATGTGGGATCAAAAGAAAGCAAGAAACAGAGATCCTGCAAATCAGTGGGAAAGAACATGAGGCAACGTGACCAGCAACTACTCAGTGTTCCATTTAGGAACCATTTGTGCATTTATTTGGGGGATTTTGAATGAATTTTTGGAGGTCTAGCTCTCATGTGTTTGCCTGAGTAAGGATTCTAAATCCTGTCAAGAGATGATACCAAAGAGAAGAGTTTTTCAGTGTTTTTCTGTATTCCAGTGTTGCCTGTGTTTTGTAATAAGTCAGGCCAAGATGGTTTGTGATGGATATATTTTTTTCTGGTCTTCTGTCATGCCAAAAGGTTTTAAATCATGTTGAAGCAGTGATTTTATGATGATTTTATTTAAAGTAATGGCAGTGTTGCTGGTTTTGGAATATTGAGGAACAATGATGTTCTGAAGGACTTTCTCACTTCTTATTAGGACAAAACTAATGCACTCAACTAAAAACACAGAGGGGGGAAAAATCAAGACTTTATATTAAAAGTTTTAAACCCAGATTTTCATCAGAAGATGTGTGACAGAAGTAGATATAGGACCCCAGGATTCCTGGATGAGGTTCAGCAAGTGTCAGGAAAGACATCACCCTTTCCTGCACATTGAACTTGGTGATTGCCATCTGATTGCCTGCATCTTCCACTGCCTGCACCTCAGATAAAACTGACAGCATTCTTCAACCCCTCAGTGCTGAAGTCAAGGCATAACAGCAGCAGAGCCTGGCTTGTACTTCATAGGAATCAGTAGGAAATACATCATGCAGCTCAAAAGGGACCCTCTCACAAGTCTTAAGTCATTAGTTGCTGCCCTCCTCCAAGAGTAGATCAGAGCCACTCAACCTGTGCCAAGTGGCATGGGTTAGTGGATATGACAGTCAGAGGCTGATGGTTGGACTTGATGATCTTAGAGGTCTCTTCCAACCTTAATGTCTCTGTGATTCTGTGTAACCTTGAGTGTGGTGAGAAATGAAAGGAGCCACCTCTGCTCAAGGACCATGCTTTGGCCTGAGGCCACCTGGCACAGCATAAGTACAGAGCAAACCATATTGCCTTACTCTCCAAACAGTGTGGTTGCACCCAAACTGCCTCTGGGGAGTGGCTCATGTCCAGTGCTAATTCCCAGCTGTAGCTGGGCATTGTCTGGAAGATTTTGGTAGGTTTTTCCTCAGTTCAGGCCAAAACACTGCCAGACCTGTGCAGAGAGCTGGAGAATTATAGCCTTGTTCCTGGTTCTACCTCTGTTCCTGCACCTGGAGCAAGTTTCTCTCTTTAGGTCTCCTGACCAGCAGTGCAGGATCATTCACCTTCTGACTCATCCCTATGCTCCTCCAACTCACATATGCAAGAAGTATTAGATCCCCAGAAGGAACAGCACTTGCCCTCTTACCCAGCATGTATAACATGTTGGGAAATAGCAGGGAGTCCTCCAGCAGTGCATGGTTTTCTCTGTAGGTTCTACTGTGCCATCTCCATTCTTACAATGATACTGCAGACTGACTTCCCTGCTTTGCTCCCAGGAAGCTTGAAAGCAGCCCTATGGAGAGGGATTTGGGGGTACTGCTGATGAAAAGCCATATATTGGACCATTCCAGGTCAGGTTGTTTGGGGCTCTGAGCAACCTGATCTAGTTGAAGATGTCTCTGCTGACTGCAAGGGCGTTGGTCTAGATGTCCTTGAAAGGTTCCTTCCAAACCAAACCATTCTATGTCCTTATGATCTTAATGGGACACCACAGAGAAAGCTGTACAGTAGCAGCCCAGTCTGTGGAACATGGCTAAAGATGATTCCAGGCCCCTTCTGCCTGTAAAGCACTAAAGCCAACAAGAAACATCAGAGAATAAACCCAAGATTATTTTTTCTATAACACAAATAACTACTAACAAAATTTGGCTCCAACTTCTCCAGAGCACATATCCCTTTGCTGGCAGCCCCATGCACATCTCCTGGGGCAAGAGTAGCTTGGTAGTGTCTGCTACTTAAAAGAGCAGCAGTTACAAAGAGAACTAGCCACTAACATCAGCATCTTTGCTTTTATCTTCAAACAACAGATGGTGTTAATCTGGAGCTTTGCATTCCTCAAAGTGCTGGAGTCATGAAGCAACTTGCTTCCAAGAGGACCCTGAAATGTGGTGGAAAACAGTTGGAATGAACCATCAGAGCAAAATAGGCCTGCTGTTGAGTGAAGTTCTTATCTGTTTGCAAGACAAGACATCACCCAGCTGACAACTATGGGTCTCCTTCTGCTCTCTGTCACACTGCCTGAGTGGGGAATAGCTCATGTGAGTCACCAAAATCTGGAGGAGCTTCAGTGACTGATAGGGGTTCTGGCAGAAGAAGCCTAATAAGAGCATGGTTGTGTTCCTACACCACTTCTACAGAGGAATAAGGACTCAGTGCTCTGCACCCTAGGGCATGTTTGAGTGGAGTTACTTCAGATTTACTTCAGTCCCCCAGATCAGAATTGGGGGCTGCCTGAGGGGACAGGCTGAGGTGACACTGAGGTGGTTTCTCCACTAAACCATGTCCCCAAGCACCATCTTCACACATTTTTTGGACCTCTTCCAGGGGTGGTGATTCCACTACTTCCCTGGACAGCCTGTGCCAATGCCTGATAACCCTCTCAGTGAAGAAATTCTTCCTCATATCTAATCTGAACTCCTGCTGCAATTTGGGGCCAATTCCTCTTGTCCTGTCAGTTGTTCCTTGGAAGAAGAGACCAGCTCCCACCTCACTCCAACCTCTTGTCAGGTAGTTGTAGAGAGCAAGAAGGTCTCTCCTGAACTTCCTTTTGTTCCAAAAAGAACCCAACCAGAAACCCTCTACAAAAAGATAACTCCATTTTCCTGCAAAGAAATGTAAACCAAAGAGCAGGAAAGGCCCTGACATTATTAGCTCTGGTGTTTGGAAGGATCCTGCCCCTGCATTTTATCTTCTCCTAACTGCAAGCCAGAACATTGAAGATTTAATTATTTAGAGAAGGAGGTGGGGGGGAAGAGAAGGGGAAGGGTGCTTTCTGAAGCCAGCCCCACAAGTTCCCAAACACTTCAGCATTTCAGGGTGGCAAGCAGCCAGATGCCAAACAAAATGCTGCTTTCCACCAGAGATCTGACAGGTGGCCTTTCCAAGGTTTACACACCAGAGTGAGAGCTGATGTTCTGCTGCTTATTTTTCTGCCTTTTAAGTTAGGCCTTTATTGAAGCCAGACTTTCCATGTAACAAAAAAAAAAAAGATAAAATCTTGACTATTTGGGGATTTTAGTGTGCTTTTCTTTTATCCATATCTACTCAGGGGATTGTTATTCACACATTCAGATGAAGAAAAGTTGGGCTGGCAAGAGAGAGAAATGCATGCATGCATGCAGGCAGAAGATAAACTATTTGAAGCTTCACTGATAACTATTAAGGTACAACCCAGGGCAAAACCCTACCTTTCCCTGGAGGCAATTCCCCTGTTTCTGGCTGAGAAGAAGGCTGGCACCTCAAACCTGCTCATCCCTGGCTCTTCACCTTGTTCCATCTACCTGGGGCTCTGCACCTGCCACCCACCAGCACACCCAAAGAGGTACCTCCAGGGAGAGGCAAACACAATCTCTGGTTGCATTCCACTTTCCTTTCTCTCTTTTTTTTTTCTCTCTGTTGGCATAAGGCTAGCAAATGGCTCCTCAGAATTTTCTGGATGCTTTTGGTAATGCTCTAAATTGAGAAAATACTTAGAGAGACAAAGTGGAAGGGGAAAATGGGAGTACAACAACTCTAGTTGTACATCTTGCTTTCCTTGCTCAAGTCATGTAGAGTGTCCAGAAGAGTTGCTTACTGTTGGCAAGTAGCAACAGGAGATTCTTCCCCCTGTTATGCTCATGTTCCTACACTGCACTCTTCACCATAACATCTGAGGAGTTTCTGGAAGCTTCCTGTGACTAACATCTGGCCCAGACTGTCTGTTTGGGATGGGAGGGAAAGAGAGATGTCTTATTTTTGGTAGGGATTATTTTGAGGTGTTTTTATGTGTGTTGATACATTTTTCTAGTACAGAAGACAAGGTTGAAGAAGCAGCTTTGCACCTGAAGCAGGCAGGCAATGTTAAGTCTGTGTTGACCCCAGTTTATTTCACTGTGTGAGAACAGCAACACATGAGCTTTGTCTGTATAGAGGAAAGTCCCCTTCTGCCAGATGGGCAAGGTTGTGGCATAGCATTGCTTTTATCTACAAGTATATGTCCATGTAAATAAGATAGAAGTCTATGAGTCCATGAAAATCATGTCTTTGTTGGAGACTAGAATGCTCTAAAGGGACCTTTCCAATCAGAAAATTAAAAATCAAAATACATGAATAAGTAAAGGCAGTAGACAGATTCCCTACATGCTGTTTTGTGCAGTGCCAGACCACAGAACAAAATGCTCTGTTCTCTGAACCTTGAAAAGAATCCAAAGGGAAACAGAAATATGGCACCATCATTCTGTACTGGCCATCCTTGCTCCTACTCCTCATGTGCTGACCCAGCCTGGTTCATCCAACCCTTGGTTTTCCAGTCCATCCTTGCTCCTACTCCTCATGTGCTGACCCAGCCTGGTTCATCCAACCCTTGGTTTTCCAGTCCATCCTTGCTCCTACTCCTCATGTGCTGACCAGCCTGGTTCATCCAACCCTTGGTTTTCCAGTCCATCCTTGCTCCTATTCCTCATGTGCTGACCCAGCCTGGTTCATCCAACCCTTGGTTTTCCAGAAATCAGAGGAGGCAACCACTAAATTTGCCTGCAGGGCTAAGAAAGATCTGCATGGGACTGTAGGGGAAAGGGCACTTTAACATCCCATTTTTGTTTAAGATCTCAGCTTCCTTCCATTCCTGACAATAGGAAAACAACCTCTGGTTTCAGCCATGCAGCTCTAGCACATTGCAAAATAAGCATAAAATGATCCACAATTGTTAGTAACATTCCTCAACACTTAGAGCAGGCAGAGAAATGTTTGAACTCCCCTGGGAATTAGCAAACTAGCCAATATGCTCTTGCCATCTCTCCTCCCACCCCACACCCTTAGCACCACTAAGAAAAAAAAAGAAGAAATAGAATAAAAGCAACTCAACAAAGCAGACAATTCCTTTGGAATTTTCTTGCATTCACAAATCTCTGAAATTATCCAGCAACTAAACCACAGCCTCCCCCCTGGTCCTTTTGGTCCCTCCAAAACAACAACACAGAGTCTTCTGTGCTCAGATGCAGTAATTACAGGCAACATGCACAAAGAAAAAAAGCAAATAAAACCATTTCAGCTGCCAGAGCCAAGCACACAATTGTGTATTTATAAAGGTAATTACAACCCAAAAAGATCAGTCATGGCTCTTGTCTCTTCAAATCACCATTTTTGCCTGAAGAAATACAATTAGCACCTAAGCAATCCTCCTAATTTTGAGAGTTGGTGTGCATAGCAGCAGCAAGTCTGAATGTCCTTTGCTGAGGCATCTGAAGTCTGGAGCCAGAGGCAAATATTTTATCTCAGACTAATTTCTAATTCAGGACAGCCTTGGCCCAAAAATCCACCAGTGGCAGTAGAAAGAACCCATAGAGCTTCCTACTGCTGATTCAGACTCTTCTTTATTTCTGTGTCACTGTTCTCTCTTGCCAAGAGACTTTGTAAGCATAAGGAAGCTGAGGGACTCCAGAGACAGGCAAACAGCAAAAGCTGATTTGTTTTACTGTTGCTTTTCAGCTTTACTACTGATCTCTCTGAACTTAACACTGACTCAGCTTGCCCAGAGAGGTGGGAGATGTCCCATCCCTGCAACCATTCCAGGTCAGGTTGTTTGGGGCTCTGAGCAACCTGTTCTAGTTGCAAGATGTCCCTGCTGACTGCAGGGGGGTTGGACTAGATGACCTTGAAAGGTTCCTTCTGACCCAAATCATTCTATGATTCTATAGAATATCTTTACTTGTTGGTATTCACAGTAAAGCATCTGGTCAACAGTTTGGTCTCCAGTAATAAAATACCCTGGGCACCTCCTCAATCCTTGACCCAAATCCTTGGACAGAAGCACCTAGTGGAAACCTCATCCCTGGAAGCTTTTAAGACAAGGCTTGATGGGACCCTGGGGAACCTGATCTAGAGGATGGTGTCCCTGGCAGGTAGGGGGGGTTGGAACTAGATGATCTTTGAGGTCCCTTCCAACTCTGCCCATTCTATGATTACCTTTCAGTGCATGTTGATCCCTCAGGGGATCCCTCTCCCTGCTTGGAGGGAAACATGAACACGTGCCTTGGTGCATATATACTTGAACAAAATACCTGAACTACTGCCACTGCCTAGAGCTTGATGAAAAACTCTCATTAAAGAAATTAAACCCACTTAATAAAATGCTTTTGCCAAAATATGACATTTGGAGTACAGTCAGCCTCTGGAAACCTTCTCCATCCATTCAACACCTCTCAAAACCTATCCTCTGTAAAGGAGAAAGAACTAGAAATGACAAAGCCAGATCTTGGCTGCTTTCAGTAGCTTCAGCTCTCAGGAATCAGATCACAGCTGTAAAACCACAAACAGAAATTCCTGTGTTACTATCAGTGGATGTGAGGGTGATGAAATCTGGAAAGGTGACCTCAGTTCAGGGGCAACAAGGGGAGATCAGATCAGACTTCTCACAGCTACTTTCTATGTTCTTCTCAGCTATTGTCTATGGACAAGCAAATCACAAACCAAAGCAGCTCAGGCAACCTCTCAAGGATAAGCTGTTGAGCCAACAAAGGAGCAGGCCAGGTTCCTACTTGATGCCTAGTTTGGGCTCAGCATCCTCATGGATGTCTACCAGAAGGGAAGTCAAGCCAGCAAGGATATTTTGGCTTCATTTCCTGGTGGCCAAAGTGACCTCTGGTATCTATTATGTATTTTCTTTTTTTCATACCCTGTGTGCTTACTCAGCTTTGTTGGCTGATGCCTGATTTTTTTGGCTTGTTTCACTAGGGCTTGGCTGTACCTTTGATTGCTTGGCTTGTTCGAGTCTCCTATCACTTGATTTGTAAAGCTGTTGCAGTGGCTTAGTTGGACAGTTCTAGACTAGAAGCCATTTAAGAAAGGTTGTTTTGAGCATTTTCATGCTGCATGGGAACCATTTCTTTCTCCACTCATTCAGCTTGCTGAATGCAGAGCAGGAGAATAGACAGGAGTTTGGGAAGAGGGTTGAAGGAGAAGCCCTCAAAGGGCCAGTGTAGCTCAGCACAGGAAGAACACACACAGGCTCTTTAAGGTGTTCTGGAGCAGGCAGCCAGCTCATTTTGTGATGTCTGCTTGCCTTTCCTATATCATTTTTAGGCTTGCTTTCCACAGGACTCACATATGATGGATGGAGGCAATGGCTTCTATCTGAAAGAAAGCTCTCAACAGATCAAGCAAGGCAAAGAACCAGTTGGGGTTGTTCAGCCTGGAGAAGAGAAGGCTCCAGGAAGACTTTCTTGCAGCCTTCTGGTACTTCAAGGGGCCTAGAAGAAAGATGGGGAGGGACTCTTCATCAGGGAGTGCAGTGATAGGATGAGGAGTGAGGGGTTTGAACTTAAAGAGGAGATTTAGACTAGATAGAAGGAAGAGATTTTTTCCCACTGAGGGTGGTGAGAACCTGTCCCAGGTTGCCCAGAGAGGTGGGAGATGTCCCACCCCTGCAACCATCCCAGGTCAGGTTGTTTGGGGCTGTGAGCAACCTGCTCTAGTTGCAGATGTCCCTGCTGACTGCAGAGGGGTTGCACTAGATGATGTTTCAAGGTCCCTTCCAACCCAAACCCTTCTCTGACTCTTTTTGACTTTGCACCTTCTTATTTTAGGAGTATTTTGTAAAAACTTGGCTCTTCCAGACTTCCCACAGCCTTTTTGCCTACTGTGCTGATCCAAGCCCTCCACTCTTCCAGCATCAGAATGACAACAACAGATCTGGTTGCAACCATCCATGTGTCATCTGAAAGATGATTGCACAAGGATGAAAGAGCTGACTCAGAATGGTTCTATTCCTCTTTGACCACGGGTTACATCTGTTGCTTTGCATGCAGTAATTCTGCCCAGAAAGAAAAAAAAAAAGAGTAATTTGGGGCCAATTCTGTCTCCAGTCAAAAGATGTCAACAGGAAAGTCATATCAGTTCATGTTCAAGACCACCAGCATTCCTCTGATGGCTGCTGAGCAGTGTAGTGGAAGGAGAAGGATTATCCAGATAATTCCTACTTTCAATCTTTTATTTATTGCTTTATTTCTTATTTTTTTTGCCTTTCTATATCTGTCTCTAGCAAAATAAGCCCAGGGAAAGTGTCATTATTTATGGTATGGAACCTTTTAACCACCTTCTTAAGCATCTTTGGGCAAATAAATCCAGAAGAAGCTGGCAGACTTCTGCAGGGAGGCTTAGCATGAAAAAGAGAGCAGCCCTGTAACTGAAATGGGTTATGATGGATTATGACTGTCACAGGAAAATTCTGGCTTCAGGAGAGGCTAAAGAAAAGTGGAGGGAACTGCCTACCTTGTGTGAAGGTCACAAAAGCTATTTAGTTTAAGTAGCAGAGATGTCCTTAAGCAGTTATGAGCTTTGCACACAAGGGCACTGTGGATGGATGTGCTCTGAGGCTCAGTTTGGCTCCAGCACTTCTTAGAACTCAAGCTACTGCAAAACAAATCAATTTCCTATCCCTTCTGGGGTATAAAAGTATTGTGCATTCCTTAATAGAATCAGAGAATCATTTTGGTTGGAAGAGACCTCTAAGATCATGGAGTCCAACCATTAACTCAGTACTGCCAGGTCACCACTAACCCATGTCCCTCAGCACCACATCTACACATCTAAAGCCCTCCAGGGATGGTGACTCCACCACTGCCCTGGGCAGCCTGGGCCAGGGCTTGATAACTTCTTCTGGGGAAGAAATTGTTTCTAATGTCCAACTGAAGCCAGAAAATTGACATCATCAGGACAAAATCCTGTGGCTTTTTTAAACATCAACGTTCACATCAACTCCACAAGACAATTCCCAGGCTGCTGGTCTCTGGCAGAGCTATAAAGAAAAAGATGGATCCAGGCTTGTGATCATTTGAGCCCAAACCAGGACACAGGCTGTAGTTTGGATGGCATTTGAAGTCAAGAATTGGATGAAATGGGGATAGAGGAGGGAAAAAAAAAGTAGCCAGGGAGCTTCCACAAAACATGAGTTCATTCTAGAGAAAGACAGAATCATAGAATCATTACAGTTGGAAAGGACCCTCAAGATCATCTAGTCCAACCAATAGCCCTACACTACTCTTACCCCTAAATCATCCCCTGAAGAAACACATCTATCCTCTTCTTAAAAACCTCCAGGGATGGTGACTCCACCACCTCCCTGGGCAGCCTATTCCAATATCTAACCACTCTTTCAGTAAAGAAATTCTTCCTAATATCTAATCTAAACCTACCCTGGCTCAGCTTAAGCCCATTCCCTCTAGTCCTGTCACTAGTCACAAGGGAGAAGAGGCCAACACCCGCCTCCCTAGAATGGCCTTTCAAGTAGCTGAAGAGAGTGATAAGGTCTCCCCTCAGCCTCCTCTTCTCCAGGCTAAACAAGCCCAGCTCCCTAAGCCTCTCCTCATAAGGCCTGTTTTCCAGACCCCTGACTAGCTTAGTTGCCCTTCTCTGCACCCTCTCCAGCANAAGGGTGCACTCTATCCCCTCATCCAAGTCATCAATAAAGATGTTGAACAGGAGAGGCCCCAACACTGACCCCTGAGAAGATCATACCCTGTCTGAATGTCCTCTGTGATTGCTCACAGCTCCCCAGCCCATTGGCAGATGGGTGGTGTTGGCAGTGGTGACACTCAAGTGATCCAAACTGGGCATAACTCAGGCAACTGGCTCAACTTCCTGGTGGAAATGGCATCAGTGGAAAAATCCATATGCTGCCTACATGGTGAAGTATGAAAAAGCAGAGACATTTTGACTGTATCACAGAATTTTAGGGGTTGGAAGGCACCTCTGGAAATCATCTAGTCCAACTCCCCTGACAGAGCAGTCTAAGAGAGGTAGATAGCACAGGATATTTTGTTGGATTAGCATTAGTGTGGCCAGTAGGACTAAAGGCAGGGATCACCCCCATGTGCTGGTGAGACCACACTTCAAATCCTGGGTTCAGTTTTGGGCCTCTCACTGCAAGAAGGACATTGAGGTGCTGGAGGATGTCCTGTCCAAAGAAGGCCAACAAAGCTGGCAAAAAGTGTAGAGCACAAATCTTGTGAGAAACAACTGAGGCAACTGGGGTTGCTCAGCCTGGAGGAAAGGAGGCTCAGGGGAAACCTTCTTGCTCTCTACAACTACCTGAGAGTGGTGAAGCACTGGCCTAGGCTGCCTAGGAAGGTGGTGGAGTCTCCATCTCTGGAGAGATTCCAAACCCACCTGGGTGCCACCTTATGCAGCCTCCTCTAGGTGACCCTGCTTTAGCAGGGGGGTTGGACTAGATGCTCTCCAGAGGTCCCTTCCAACCCCTAACACTCTCTGAATCTGTCATCTTTATCCTGGCAGCTGGTAGGAGGAGCAGACCTCTCCCAGAGGCAAGAGCAGATGAGGGTCACCAGCCCTGCAGTTGTACAGTTGGGTTAAGGTTTGTGATCACCAGGCAGACTTGGAGAAAACACAAGGATATTTCCTTGGTACAATATGGTGAGAAGCCCATAGGTAAACCTGCTTTGCTTCAAGGTATAGCACAGCTGACATGGCACCACAATCCTTTTCATCTAGATGAGAACACTGCCCTAGCATGACCTACAAGCTAAAGAATTAGTTAATTTTCCCCTCTGATTAATAGCTCATGGAAAACTAGTAGGAAAGGGGAGGGTGGGGGTGGAAATAAGATGTGCTAGTCAACCACCACCTCTTTCTTGGCAGGAGGATGTAAATGTTGAAGGCAGGGATAATATTACCTCCCCTGGGCATTAGATGCTTGGTGGTTTGGAGCACATGCCTTTGATAATCAACATCAGTATCTCTTTCATGTCACTGAAGAGAAAAATAGGGCCTCTTCAAAGAGACTCAACTCAGAAAAGAAATTGTTAAACAGGCCTGACTGGCTTCAGCAATGCTGGAAAACGAAGTCCCCTGGAGGGGCAGGATTAGAAGAGAGGTCAGCACTCTCCAGCAGGGCAAGGGAGCACATTAATAGCCCTCTGTGCTGCCTCTGAAGTTCAGCTGGGATGGTTGTCACTGAAGATCCACACAGCCCTCCCCTTCCCCCCCCCACCTCCATATGCTGCCCTGATGATTAGCATTCTGCCTCCTTGTCATAAAAGAACATGAACTAGCTGGTGGCCAGAGCTTCTGAACTGCTCCAGAGCTTCAATTACACAGCCTCACAGAGGAGCTTTTATTTATTTTTATTTTTTTATTTAATCCTGACTTTTTCATGCTGTTAATCCCCTAGTAGCTGCTTGTCCTTTAGCTATGACACCAAGGCCTTCAGCAAATGCACGTGGAAGAATGAGGCTTTGTTCCTTCACCATCAGGACTCCTGTTTCATCTGGGCTTCAGCTAAGGGGATTGCTTTCTGATGAGTCAGTTCTCCTTGCCTTAACCCTTCTAGAGACAAATGGTTTGCTGTAGACTAATGACATCATTTCTCCCCTGGATGGTAACCAAGACAAAAATTAACCTGTCAGCAGAAGCACCTTTAATAAAGCCCAGCTGGTTTTCAGCCTAGGCTTGAATAAAACTGGGCTCTCAGCAGCAATGGGCTGGGTTCCTGAAGGTACCCAGCATTCTCATAGAACCACAGAGTTGTAGAGGTTGGAAAAGGCCTTTAAGATCATCAAGTCCAATATTTAACCTAACACTGCCACTAAAACATGTCCCTCAGCATCACATCTCCATGGCTTTTCAATCCCTCCAGGGATGGTGACTCCACCACTGCCCTGGGCAGCCTGGGCCAGGCCTTGAAAACCTTTTTGGGGAAGAAATGTTTCCTAATGTCCAACCTAAACCTCTCCTGGTACATTGGTTCCTCTTGTCCTGCTGCTTGTTATATGGGAGAAGAGAAAAAACCCCACCTGGCTCCAGCCTCCTGTCAGAGAGCTGCAGAGAGTGAGAAGGTCTCCCCTGAGCCTCCTCTTCTCCAGGCTAACCAACCTCAGTTCCCTCAGCTGCTCCTCACAACACTTGTGCTCTAGACCCTTCATCAGCTTCATTGCCCTTCTCTGGACACACTCCAGCACCTCAATGTCCTTCTTGCAGTGAGGAGCCCAAACCTGAAGCCAGGATTCCAAGAGTGGCCTCAGCAGTGCCCAGTCCAGGAGGACAATCCCCGCCCTAGTCCTGCTGCCACACTAGTGCTGATCCAATCCAGGATGCTGTTGGCCTCCTTGGCCACCTGGGCACACTGCTGGCTCATCTTCAGCTGCTGTCACCCAGCACTTCCAGATCTTTTTCCTGTTCTGAAAGAACCCTTAGCTTGACTGGGCTTTGCTTTGGGGCTCTGGCTTCATTGTGCTGTCTCTGAGGGCAACAGGGCTGTGCTCTTGGTCTGAGGATAGACAACTTGAAACTCCTCTGTCATGCAAAGTTTGAGTGCCCTGCAGAAGTGATTGTGCTGCCCTTGTACCCTTAATCCACTTTTTAGGGAGTTTTGGGGGGGGGTTGGGATATTTTTTTCTGCTTCCTTTCTTCCTAAGAAAGAAACAGGAGGAGGTTTGTGAGAGAATAATGTTTGCTGAGCTTGTGCAAAGCCTGGTGACAAAGGACAGCTGGAGAAGCATGACAAGGCATGTAAACTGGAGCTAATGGAAACCTCTGTGCCAGCTGAGTGTTTATTCTAGCCTGTCATTGTCAACAGAGACCCTTCACAAGACAGGTATTGTTTGCAGGAACAAGTGCACCATGAAGGGGACCCTAGCTTTGAATTCTGGGAGTTCACCTCCTTAAAACAAATTTTAACCAGGGAAAAAAAAAAGGCCTCAACCCTTCCTTAGATGGAATAATGTTAGTACCCAAATACCTGCTTGCCTGTCTTGGGTTTAATCAATCTACTTTTCATTAATCAAGCTCCTTTTTAATTGCATTCTTCTCATTGCCAATTGAATCCTTGTCACTGTCCCCATTGTATGTATCCAGTTTGTTATCTTGAAGTGTCTTCTGATACCAGTGACTGGATCAAAAAACAGGATCAGGAAAAGAACCCAAGAGCTGGATCCTAACTTTTTCCCCTCTGCAGAACAAAAGGAAAGACAATTTGTTGCACATTGTCACCTTTTCTCTTCTGGCTTCTCAGCAACATGTCTCCCAGCTAAGCAAACAAGAGGGAGAATTCATTTGGAATAAAACTCACAGATTTGCAGCCATTTAGACAAAATCCATACAAACTCTAGAACAAGGCATAAAGAAAGCAGTAAATCTGGCACCAAGGCTGCATTGGGATGTTCTGTATCTATTATGGAGCAGGAGGAGGGAATTATACAAGGAGTTTTGCTGGTGCTTGAATAAATTTCTGACATGTTCCTTTTTGCCCCTTTTTAAGCTATAGAAGCATTGTAGAGCTGTGCTGACCACAGGGACCTGGGTGGATACCAGTTTCTAAGAGACTGAGAGCTCACTGCATCTGAACTAGGATGAGATACTGAACATGGGTAACAAGCTTCACCCAAAATCTAAAACAGCACTCAAAGTTTGGCTGTTGGATCTTCCTGAGTTGCATTGTGATGGCAAACACTGGGAATTTGGGATTGACTGGTTTCTGATTCCACTCTGGCTTTCTGGGATGGCTACTTAATTTCATTGTGCCTCAGTTTCTTCTACCTCAAAAACCCCTCACACTCAACAGTACCTCCTTCCAAAAAGATACTGTGAAACTTCATTGCCTGTAAAATTCTTGGAGATCTTCTGGAGAGGAGATCTCTTCAGAGATGTGTGCTCATAGACCAGAAGCCAACCAAGGGATCTGTGTTTCCATGTGGCCCAGCACTGGAGAGACAGGAAAACCTCACTTGAGGACCTGGCTATGGCTCTCAGTTATGCTGTGGAGATGCTTCCTAGCACAGCCTCTCCTCCCTGCTTTCATTTCATAAGCCAGTCCAGAAAGATAGGACATGCTGACCAGCAGAAAAGGACCTGGGGGTGTTAGTCAACAGCAGCTGAAGATGAGGCAGCAGTGTGCCCAGGTGGCCAAGAAGGTCACCAGCATCCTGGCTAGGATCAGTGCTAGCGTGGCAGCAGGACTAGGGCAGGGATTGTCCTCCTGGACTGGGCACTGGGGAGGACACACCTGGAATCCTGGGGTCAGTTTTGGGCTCCTCACTGCAAGAAGGACACTGAGGTGCTGGAGTGTGTCCAGAGAAGGGCAGAGAAGCTGGTGAAGGGTCTAGAGCACAAGTGTTGTGAGGAGCAGCTGAGGGAACCGGGGTTGGTTAGCCTGGAGAAGAGGAGGCTCAGGGGAGACCTTCTCACTCTCTGCAGCTCCCTGAAAGGAGGCTGGAGCCAGGTGAAGCTTGGTCCCTTCTCCCAAGGAACAGGACAAGAAGAAATGGCTTTGAGCTGTGCCAGGGGAGGTTCAAATTAGATATGAGGAAAAATTTCTTCAGCAGCAGGGTTATCAAGCATTGGCCCAGGCTGCCCAGGGAAGTGATGGAATCACCATGCCTGGAAGAGTTCAGCAAACATGTAGATGTGGTACTTGGGCACATGGTTTAGTGGTGAGCATGGTAGTGTTAAGTTAACAGTTAACTCAATGATTTCAAAGGTCTCTTCCAACCATAACAATTCTATGATTCTACTTAACTGGCCACAAAGCTTTGGTGCTACTGACAGATCTGCAAGCCAAGCAGTTG
Organism: Galbula dea; assembly: GCA_013399015.1. Classification (NCBI taxonomy): domain Eukaryota; kingdom Metazoa; phylum Chordata; class Aves; order Piciformes; family Galbulidae; genus Galbula; species Galbula dea. Next base: position 251,430 of record VWZX01009655.1, read on the forward strand.
TCAGAAATCATCTGTGTTCAGCTTTTGCTGACCTTAAGGCTAGAAAGTTCTCTGCTTGTGCTGCTCTACTGTGTGCTTGTGCCTGTTCCTCATGGTGGAATTCAAAGGCTTAGACACAGCAGGCAGCTTTAGGTATGCTCAAACAACATGTACAAACACACACAAACAACCCAAAAGATTTCAGGGTTTTGGCATGAACTCCATGTCTAAAAGAAAAAGCCCTCAGTGGCACCTTCATAAATGTGCTCCAGAGCCTGACCCTCACACTAAGCCAACCCTGAGCTCAGGATCAACATCTGAGGAAGAGTCACAGGACACTTTGCCATTGCTCAGCCCCAGCACAAACACTGCCCTCAGCTCTGTCTGGTTCCAGTTTAGAAGCAGTGACATTTGGAGAGTCAAAGTGACCTCAGCTTCATTGAAGCTGTTAAACAGCCAGCAGGGATTGAAGGGAATAGCAGGAACCAGATGGGAAAACACCAGGACTGGGGGACAGTGGAGCTACAGATCCAAAGGTCATTATTGCTCTGTAGGCAGCTCCTGAGCCACATGTGTGCTAGTCCAGCCCCTGGGCTAAAGAGTGGCTGCAGAGCTTGGTGTCCTGGGGAGAAAAACCTCCATTCCTTCCCTTCCCAACCTGCAGACAGGTCCAGCCCTCCCTGGGCTATCTCCACTCTGCTGGGCATTTGCCCAGCAAAAGCACCTGGAAGTCAGGCTGCATGTGTTTGTTTTTATGAGCAGGGGGCAAGGGGTTAAGCAGCAAAGCAGAGATGGAAAAGCAGATGACAAGCCAGCTTCATGGCCCCAATCTTAGGTTCTGACATATGAGAGCAGCATGAGAGCTGCCACCTCCCCACAAAGCCCTAGAAGCTGTTTACCACCAGGTCCCAACCCTCTCTGAGCTGGCCACAAGGTGTACATCAGGGCCAGGGCAGAGCAACCATGGTCCCCCAGGGAGTATGGCTTTGGAGAATGGAGAGGAAAATAAGACTGATTAGGTTCATTGCTGCTTTCTTTGCTGTTAAGAGCAAGATTTGGGCATTTTCCAGGAGAACCTTGCTGAAGTGAATGACACATGCTCCCCCTCCTACACTTGTAGGAAACAGATAGGACTCAATGCCAGGCAGACACAGCAGAGATGGATTTCACACCCTGCAGCCCCAAGGGGTGGGGAAGCTGCATGCTTGGTGTCACCCAGCCACCATCAGCTCCACTCACACCAACACAGAGGGCTTTTGAAGGGGAACATACATACTCCAGAGCAGTGTGGAGGCTGGCAGTGATGAATGGCTAGCCAGGGAAGTGGTGGAGACACCATCCCTGGAGGTGTTTAAAAAACATCTAGATGGGGTATTTAGGGCCATGGTTTAGTGGCATGGTGGTGATAGGTTAATGCTTGGACTTGATGATCTTAGAGATCTCTTCCAACTTTCCTGATTCTGTGACCCCCAGATGGATTTGTCCATACAAACAGCTTACACTCTTTCCCCATGATGTCACCTGAGTTAAAACAGCACCAAACTCCCTGTTTTCCATACTTTTGGGGCACTTGCCTGCTGCCTTTCCTCCTCTGCCACCAATTATCCTCTCTGCCAAAGCACACATCCAAATGTGTGCAAATAAAGGAACAGCTGGAGCCCTACAAAGATCTAGAGCCATGTAGCCTAGCCCTCAAGGACAAAACTGACCCTGACAAGGAAGGCTAAGAAAAACCCAAACCTTCAAGCAGGATTTGGTGCCACAGCCTCTCTGTTCATCTTTAGATGTTACTGCCCCTTTGAGCAGGATGAGTAGCAGCACAGGGGGTGGTGGACCTTTGTCATGCCACAGGAATGTTAACACCCTCCAGATTTCAACAGCACCATCTGAAGAGCAGTTCATCTTCTGATATTAATTTTTCATGTGTACATCATGAGGTCCTAATAAAGATGTTTCTAAAAAACCCCCAAAACTGCCTGGGTTTTTTTTTGGTCCTAGGATCCTTTTCTCATCCTTGTTGTTGTCTGTAGACAACAAGGTTGTTGTGGAGGTTCTGGTATCAGCTTCACAAAATGAAAAGGATTTAAACCAGAATGAATAAAACAGAAAAAGACAAAACCAAACCAAAAAGATGATTATTTTTTGGGGGGTGGGGGGGAGGGAGAAAGAAGAAACAGAAATGTGCCAGGAAGCAATATAAAAAGAAGCAGAGACTTTTGATGTTTTCTTTTCCCTCCTCCTTCATTCTTGGCTGAATTATAGGGCGTAGCATAGTCTTTTCAAAGCATCTCTTACAAACTTTATTTAGCTCAGTGATTCACATTTCCCAAGCAAGGTTAACCAAAGGGAGGGATGTTTCTCCCCTTGGCCCCCCAGCTCTTCCCCCACTTTCAGCTGAATTATATCATATTGTTCAAAGTTATTGTCAGAGAAGAACCTTTCCTGAACTCCTCTAATAACATTGTTTTGCCCAACAATGTGCAGGCTGGTTGATTACTTATTCATTTTAGAGAGTGATTTTTAAAGCACTTTGCACAATCTGAAGCCTCAAACTTGGACAAGACAGATGCACAAAGTCAGCCTGAGAACTTCAAGGTCATTGCCTACCACCAGAGCTTATCTTCTTCCAAACACACACCTCCAGTCTCAAAACCCAAAAGGTTATGGATATACATCAGCCAACTTTCTCTCCTAAGACAGAGATAAGCATTCCCTGGGAAAAGCCAGAGCTAGAATCACAAGTGCAGGAGAAGACATCAGAGCTTCTCTGGAACTTCTAGCCCTACACAGACACCACCTGAATCTCCATTCACCAGCAACCCACCCAAGCAGCACAGGCTGATGCTGTGCTTGGGCTGTGCCTCACTGACTGCCAGGACTCTAGAAATGCCAGGGACAGAATCAGAGAGCCACAGAATTGTTGGTGTTGGAAGGGGCCTTGAAAGGTCATGTAGTCCAACCCTCCTGCAGTCAGCAGGGACATCTGCAACCTCAGGTTGAGCAGGTTGCTCATCAACCTTGCCCAACCTGACCTGGAATGGTTGCAGGGATGGGACATCTCCCACCTCTCTGGGTAACCTGGGACAGGTTCTCACCACCCTCAGTGTAAACCATTTCTTCCTTTATCTAGGCTAAATCTCTCCCCTTCTGCTTTCAACCCATGACCCCTTGTCCTCTCCCAACAGACCCTTGTTAAAATCTGTCTCCATCTTTCTTCTAGGCCCCTTTAAGCACTGAAAGGCTGCAGGAAGGTCTCCCTGGAGTCAGCTCTTCTCCAATCTGAACAACCCCAACTCTCTCAGCCTGTCCTCAGAGCAGGGGGGTTCCAGCCCTCAGATCATTTCTGTGGCCTCCTCTGGCCCTGCTCCACCAGGTCCATGTCTCTGCTGTGCTGAGGACTCCAGGGCTGGCTCCTGCACTGCAGCTGAGGTCTGAACTGCAGGTTCAGGACCTTGCATTTGGCTCTGTTGAACTTCATGAGGTTCACACAGGCCCACTTCTCAAGCTTGGGAATCCAGAAGCTTCTTGATGTCCCAACACAACTTATGTCTGCTTCTGAATTCTCTTTAAGGCAAGCCAGTCTCTTTCAAATGCCTTTTTCCATGGGGTACAACTGTTTTTCTTGTCTATCTGGAAACACTACTGGAGTCTGATGGAAGAATTGTTTGGGTTTTGCAAGTTCTTCAGAAAGAATTTGATTACCCTTAAGTGGAAACACTTTCAATGCTTTCCTATCCTAGACAGGAGTTATCAGTCTTGACAGAAAGCCTCAAGGCATGAAGAAAATATGGAGTTTTCCAAAGTGAAGGGATTATATTTGCATCCAAGGATCTAGCAGCTCAGATCTTAAGAGTTTATCTTCAAATCAATAGGAAAAGCCACATGGCAACATTATGCTGTCTTCTGAAATCCTACTCCCTTCTTTAGGATTGTGGAAAGGGTTAGGCAGGGAGATGGTTTGAGGGAATCCTTCAGTGGCATTTCACATCCACATGATGGTGGAATGATGACAGAGGAGCTGGTGGTGGTCTAGGATGTCATAGCTCATGGATCATGCTGATTCCAGCACTGGAAGGGCTCCACTAGAATTCTTCAGATCCCCTCCTGTCCCCCAGGCTGTGACACAGTGTCATAGCCTTTTCTCTGAGCTGGGACCTGGTGCTCAAAAGCATCCTTTTATGGATGGCAGGTTGCTTGGTGTCTGCAAGATGGTTTGCAAGGGGGGAAAAAAGGCATGTATAGAGCCATCACACCTAGTAATTAGCCTGACTTCTTCAGATCTTTGTCTTGTTAGGAACTGGGGTGAGCTAAGATGAATGATATCTTTGGTGGTCACTGAAGTACAGCAGAAACCTCCTAGGGGTAGATGAAGATTGCCTGGCCTCTGCTGCCTGATGACCTTTTTCCTGGAGAGTGTCAAGCTGAGTTTGTACTTGTGTCTCTTTGTTTAAACATTGGCTTTCAATTTATTACTTAAGGGACCCAGGCACAAACTGGAGGTGGGTCATTATTTGCCCTTCTTAATGGTAAACTGAATTGTGCACACAAACACATCAGCAACAGTTGAGGGTAAAATGCTTTCTAGCCCTCTGGCAGCCCATCACTTTATGTTGGTGTCACTTGATGAACATAAACTGTCAGTGATCATGGCAATTAGAGAAATGTGCAGCTTTAGAACCTGGAAGCTCAGCCAGACAGTTGTGATTGTTTTGGTATGGCAGCAGGATGGAGGAATGATGGCACTGTGACACCCAGCACTGGGTGCTGTGCAAGCACAACAAAACCTCTTTCCAGTTCCCAGGGCTTTTGGCCTCCTTGACCACAGACTATTTCCAGGCAGTCAGGAGATACCTTCCATAAATGTCAATATCCATCAACCACAAATGACCCAAGTCAAAATCCAGCTCAGTGGTAGGCACAAGTAAAGCAGCAATGTCCTCTGGAGGCCATGCTGTTTCCAGGTCCTGGTAGGCTTCCTTATTGCTAGGGATGTCAGTAGGCAATAACCTAAATCTATCCAGGAGTTTTTCCCCTTTGCAGGATCTGTGTCTCACTAAGTTTTGTTAGCCACAGGATATTCTAACTCCTTAGTTGTGGATGAAGCCCCCCTAAAATAAAGATGATATTCCTAGTTTACAATCTAAGTAGTGTTCCCCAGGTAATCCTTTGCTTGGCTTCTCCATCACTTGCTGAAATGAATCTACCTGAAGGAAGCCATGTAGGAATAAAAGCATTCAACCAGCTGAACATGCTGCTAATGGAACATGAAGATCAAGGGTGAAAGACCTAAATAAACCTCATTTACTGTAGGTACCAGACTGCAGGTCCCAGTGTGAGCATTCAGCATTTTCCAGCAGCCTTCAGGGTTTGCTGGCAGCCACACAATTTCCTTTTGCTGTCTAAAGGACTGCAATGGATGCTGAAGACTAAGCCATGCTGGCAGGGGTTCATTCAGGGCTGGGACATTTCTTCTGATGTGTAACTCTCTGCCTCTATGCTTATCTTAGTTGCAGCTACCATTTCCTCCCTTCCTCCTTAAAAACCAGTTTAACTCTTTGAGCACATGTAAGAGCAATAACATCCTGCAGTCAGAAAGGTTGGAGGGTTGGGATGATCCAAAAGCTCCTTACATTTACTTGTTTCTTTATAACATCAAGTTTCTGCTTGGAAGTGTGTTTGGTTACACAGGAAGAGTATCTATTGCAATTTATTCTTCCTGACCTTTTAGGAATCTAAAATAAACTGCTTTTTGGAAAGAAAGCAGAGGTTCTCCTCACTGTTCCCTTCAAACCAACCTGACCTTACAGTTGTTTCTCATGGAGACAACAGAAGCTTCTCTGAGTCAGTGAGAAGGAAGCAGGAAAGACTAAAATATTCCTATGTTGATCCTAGCTTTTTTTTGCTTTCTTTAAGTGTTCAGGATACTGGATTTTGCAAACCTTTTGTTGACTGGGCTGCTTTGCCTCTCATGTTCTATTCACTCAACATTTTGTTGCTATAACTGAGAACATAGGTTCTCCTCTCCAAGTTCTGTCCATATGTTCACTCTCCTGGAGCCCTGACATAGCTGGTGCTGTTCTCTGTAATCCATAGCCAGACACTGGACTGTGTCTTGGGCTGTAACCCCAGCAGGGTGGCCAGCAGGGCAGGGAGGTGATTCTGCCTCTGCTCTGCTCTGGGGAGACCTCAGCTGCAGTGCTGGGGGCAGATCTGGAGTCCTCAGCACAACAGAGACATGGATCTGGTGGAGCAGGGTCAGAGGTGGCCACAAAAATGATCTGGGGACTGGAACCCCTCTGCTGTGAGGACAGGCTGAGGGCTTGTTCATGGCCTTTCAGTTCTTAAAAGGGCCTAGAAGAAAGATGGGGACAGACTTTTTAGGAGGGTCTGTTGGGACAGGACAAGGGGTGATGGTTTGAAGCTACAATAGAAGATATTTAGACTAGATTGAAGGAAGAAATGTTTTGAGCTGAGGGTAGTGAGAGCCAGTCCCAGGTTGCCCAGAGAGGTGGGAGATGTCCCATCCCTGGAACCACTCCAGGTCACATTGGGCAAGGCTGTGAGCAACCTGCTCTAGCTGCAGAAGTCCCTGCTGACTGCAGAGGGGTTAAACCAGACCTTTCAAGGTCCAATCCACCTAAAATCACTCTGTGATTTAACTGCCAACATTTTTTGCCTATTCACATGCACAAAAAAGGCACAATTCAGAGCAGAGCTGGGTCTCAGAGCCATGTAACAACCATTTACAGGAGCTCAAACAACAAAAGCCAAAATTAGGGTTCTTATTTTAAAAGCCTAAGCAGGGACAGGGTCCATAGGAAAACAAGTGCTGCCCTGCCTAAAACAGCACATCTGGTCAACTTTACATTTAAGAAGGCAAAACCTCTTTTCTCCAAGGCCAAGATACTAGGTCTTTAATCTTGTTCCATATTTCTCATACATATCACATCTGGGCTGTCCATAAAGATGTCTTTATCACTTCTTCCTTTTGATTCAAGGCTGAGTAATGCTCACCAGTATCAATAATAATGCCCTAAAAATAACATTATCATCACATCAGAACCTTGCAGGGAATACAGCATTAGTCTCATGAGTCTCTCTCTTATGGATCACAGAAAAAAAGAAACCCCAAACATGAACAGAAAAGCACTACATCTACATTGCTGGGAGTATCATTCATCTTCCTGAAAGTGAAAGCCTGGGAGATTTTTGTTTGCCATTAATCACACTGTTAAAATGCTCAGCTATTAGGCAGGCAAGGTTGAGAGATGAGGGAGGAGAAAAGTTAAGTTGGCTCAGAACTTCATCCCAAACAGAAACCAAATGTTAGCCACTCTTGAAGTATCATAAACTTCTGATAGGTTTGAATCCAAGGAAGCAGGGAAAGTGATTGGTTGTACCACATACTCAATGATCAGCAAAGTAAAAATCAGGCCAACAGTTCTGTCTATATATTTATATATATATATATAAACAGAAATACACACTTTCAGTACCCAAAAAGAGCCTAGAAGAAAGATGGGGACAGACTTTTTAGCAGGGCCTGTTGGGACAGGACAAGGGGTGATGGTTTGAAACTAAAAGGAGAGATTTAGACCAGATAGAAGGAAGAAATTTTTTTTACTCTGAAGGTGGTGAGACCCTGTCCCAGGTTGCCCAGAGAGGTGGGAGATGATCCATGCCTGGAACCATCCCAGGTCAGGTCATTTGGGTCTCTGAACAACCTGATCTAGTTGAAGGTGTCCCTGCTGACCACAGAGGGTTAGACTAGATGACCTTTCAAGGTCCTTTCCAACTCAAACCATTCCATGATTGGTCAAAACCAAGGTTGAGACATCTGTGGGAAAGGTAAGGCTACAACAACAAAAACACTAAATTCCCCTAAAAGGCATTGATTGCCAGGCAGCCAAGTGATTACAGACCATTGGCTATGGACATGGCACACAAGGATAATGAGGATATTGCAGTGTCCTAAAGGAAATAAATGTGGGAAATCATTTTAACAGTGCTCTGAAGGATTGCAAAATCCCACTTTTATGTTATTCTACAACAAGCTAATTGTTTCCCATAAAATATAGGAGATTGCAAGAGAAAACAACTAAGGGTAGCAGGCTGAAAGAGATAGGAAAGCTTTGTAGACTTAAAGGGACATGGCTCATTTTAAACTAGCTGGTTAAAATTCTTTTCATTAGCTTCTTCCAATGACCAGTAAAGGTCAGATATTAGGCAGGCAGAAAAGTGATTAGTTCTACCACATACTCAATGCCTAATATCTGACTCCCCCTCTACTCTGCTCTCCTGAGACCCCACAAGGAATACTGCATCCAGTTCTGGAGCCACTCTTACAACAGGGAGATGGAAGTGCTGGAGCAAGTCCAGAGAAGGGCCAGGAGAATGCTCAGAGAACTGAGGGCAGACAGAGAGTTGGTGTTGCTCAGTCTGGAGAAGAGAAGGCTCCCAGGAGACCTTCTGGTGGCCTTCCAGGATCTGAAGGGGGCTACAAGAAAGCTGCTGAGATCAGACAGTGATAGGACTAGGGGGAATGGATGCAAACTAGAGGAGGGGACATTTAGATTGGACATTAGGAGGAAGTTCTTCACTATGAGGGTGGTTAGACACAGGAACAGGTTGCCCAGAGAGGTTGTGGAAGCTCCATCCCTGGAAGTTTTGAAGGCCAGGCTGGATGGGGCTGTGGGCAACCTGCTCTAGTGGGAGGTGTCCCTGGCAGGCAGGGGGTTGGAACTAGGTGATCTTTAAGGTCTCTTCCAACTCTGATGATTCTAGGATTAAGACAAAATGAGGCATCTGACCTGCTTTTGATCATTCACTTCCAGAAAAGAGGTGATCCTGGGCAACCTGCTGTGGGTGACCCTGCTTTAGCAGGGGGGTTAGACTCAATAATCCTTGTGGTTCCTTTCCAAGTCAGGATATTCTGTGATTCTGTGAACCCAAACCTGTCATGAGCAGGCTGATGCAAACCCCACCTCTGTGAACATAAGCCTTGGCTAAGCACCCATCATCTGCTGCTGTGGCCCTGCACAAGTTGTTTGCCCTTTCTGTGCCCCAGTTTGCCCTTCCACAAAACCAGGAATAAAAACCAGGATAAAATTACTTGCTCACCAGTTGCCACAAGAAAGCAGCATCCTAGGAAAATACCAAGAGAGAATTAACTAGGCTTATAAATTATTTTGTTATTCCCAGATGAAAGTTCCCTGTAAATATAAAGTTTTATTATTATTTCAGCTGCCCCCCTTCCTTGGCATTGTTGCCCACACCCAACCCTCCAAAATAAAGGCTTTAGAAAAGCCTCAGATGAACCATAATACTTTTCTTGTTAATGACTAGAAAAAACATTAGACTTTGCACATAGGGGCACAAGCATTGCATAGAATCAGAGAACACAGAATCACAGACTGGTAGGGGTTGGAAGGGACCTCTGGAGATCTAGTCCAACACCCCTGCTCCAGCAGGGTCACTCACAGCAGCTTGCCCAGGGTCACCTCCAGCTGCCTTGGCAATCTCTCCACACAAGGAGACTCCACAACCTCTCTGGGCAGCCTGGGCCAGGGCTCCAACACCCTCACACCAGACAAGCTTCTCCTCCTGCTCAGCTGGAACCTCCTGGCTTCCAGTTGGTGCCCAGTGCCCCTTGGGCTGTCCCTGGGCACCACTGAGCAGAGTCTGGTCCCAAGTCTTGCCTCTGCCCTTCAGGTATGGCTAAGCATTGAACAGATCCTCTTTGAGTCTCCTCCAGGCTAAGCAGCCCCAGGGCTCTCAGCCTTTCCTCCTCCCACAGATGCTCCAGTCCCCTCAGCATCTTTATAGCTTCTGCTAGACTCTCTCCAGTAGTTCCTTGTCTCTCTTCAATTGGGGAGCCCAGAACTGGACCCAGGACTCCAGATGTAGCCTAAGGCAGATTAGAGAGGGAGGAGAACCTCCCCTGACCTTTGGTTCCAGTTGATCACACCAGCATTTAAGAACCAAAGCTCCATGTCTTGCTCAAACCAGATGCAACTTTCCTTCTTGGAGAATGTTTTGGGGACAGCCTGGCTGTGCTTGTTTGTAACTTAAATGATTTCATATATAATTTATAGAGAGATTAGCCCAAGGTCAATTATTGTTACCAGCTTGAAGAAGTGATTGTAAACTGGGAAGAGCTCCTGCTTTAATCATCCCATTTGCTCCACAGTGCAAACTGGAAATAGTTTGTAGTGAAAAATGCATCTCCCACTGTAAGCATCCCATGTCAGAAGGAATTGTAAGATTAAAAATGATAGTTTTCAGCTGTTGCTCACTCAGTAGTCAATGTTGCTGCTCTTCTGGAAAGCCAATACTCCCTCTCTTCAGGGGAGCTGTAATGGATAAAATCAGAATGGGAGGGAAGAAGAGACTTAGTGAGATTGCAGCTGGTCCTGCAGTCTGTAAGAGGTGTTCTACATCTTGTTCCCTCCCCACAACTGCCACATGTGGGTTGTACCTCAAGTGGCCCTTGGTAATCTGTGCTAGAACATGCCTGGATTAAAGGACTTGATTATATGTGTAGAAAACAGGCTTGTCCCAACACCAGAGCTCAAACACAAGGTAAACCAAGAAGGATCAACCAGTCTGTAATGGAAAGCAGGAGGAGAGAGTTCAGAAGAGCTTTTGCCATTCTGCCTGGAGAATATCCATCAGCTGTGGTTAGAAACAAAGAGATTTCTGCAAGGATATTTCAGTGTTTTGGAAAACCACATCAGATGGAAAAATCCAGAGCTACAGAAACACTGGGGTCAATCTTCAACTTCAATGTGCCCAGAACTGCACAGATTAATGAAAATAAGACTGTGGAGAGGGCAGCAAAATTTCCTCCATATTTTCATAAGATGTCATGTGTTAAGAGCCAACCAAGGGGAGGTTGCCATACTGTCTGCTATAGTTTGGTCAGGAGAATGGGATTTCCAACACAAAGGCTTTGAAATGGAAGAGGGTGTTTAGTGTGATGACCTTTCAGTACTTTCCCTGCTTGGCAACACTATCACTTTCCCACAGTTTAATAAAGCCATTTCAAGGGCCAAAAACTAATCCCAGTTGCTCTCAACCCACACTGTTTCCCCCTCCTGCAGCCTACAGGGCTGAAAAGGAGATGGATGATGTACCCAGCTGGGACTCAGGACAGCTCAGGACTGGATGCCAGGACCCACACAGGGGATAGTCAGAATCTGGATTTAAGAGAGAAAAATATGCACCACCCTCCCACCACCTACTGCTGCCACTGCAGCTTGGGTCATGGTGGCATCTCTCTCCACACACAGATTGTTTGGAAGCCTGGTGGCATGGAGTTGCTCCAGGTGCTCAGCTTTGTTTCTGTAAGCCAGCAACTCTTCAGGCAGCAGTCTGCTCAAAAATCACATGTGTTGAGTGCTCAAAGCCTGAAGCTTCTAAATGGATCAGAAGTTACTTCTGAAAAGCAGTCATCTTCTAAGTAGGATGAAGAGGAAGCTTCTCTGCTTTAACTAAATCAAAAGCAACATGACCAGCAGGTCAAAGGAGGTGATTCTGCCTCTCTGTTCTCTCATGAGACACCACCTGGAGTATTATGTCCAGTTCTGGGGCCTCCAGCATAAGAAAGACATGCACCTGTAAAATTATTAACTCAGTGTCCTCAGTAGAATCATTATGGTTGGAAAAGACCTTGGAAATCATCAAGTCCAACCATCCACACAACACTACATGCCCACCATTAAAGCAAGTCCCCAAGCACCACATCTCCATGTTTTCTGAACACTTCCAGGGCTGGTGACTCCACCACTGCCCTGGGTAGCCTGGGCCAATGCCTGATAACCCTCCCAGTGAATAAATCCTTCCTGATGTCCAACCTGAACCTCCCCTTATGCAACTTGAAACTATTTCCTCTTGTCCTATCACTCATTATCTGGGAAAAAAGACCAAACCCCACCTCATTCCAACCTCCTTTCAGGAAGGATGCTCAGATACTGCCTTTGGGTTGATCCAGTCTATTAGCAAACACTCACTGTTTCCCAAAGCAGGGAAGGGTTCTTGCTGCTAACGCTGAGATTCAGACCTGCTGCATGTAGCTGCAGTTAAGAGATGCAACATGAGGGTTTGAAGTGCTACTTGTTTTGGAAGACAGCCCTAACATGCAAACCTAACACACTGGAGATCTGGGAATCCCATCTGCTGCTGTATGCTACCAGCTCAAACTGCTGCAAAGACTTTTGTCTGGTGTAAAATGTTCCATTTGCTTTTTCCCCAGCCACTGCAGCCAACCTGTGCTACTCTCATTCCCATTGTGAGCTTCCAAAGTCACTAAACACCCTTCTCCCAGTGAAATTCCCCCCAAAATCTGTTCCTTGCTCTTCACATAACCCTTCTGCCCTCAGGGGATTACTCACAAGGTCTTTTACTGCTCAGTTTAAGTGAGGATGGAAGAGTTTGGCACCAAAGCTATTTTCCCCCTGTCCTGCATATCAGCTGGAGAAGGCAGTGGAAGTGTTTGAAGAGATCTCATGTGTGTGAAGGTGTTTGCTTCAGACTAGGTCTGTGCTTCTTGGCAGCAGAGGGCAAAGTGTAGGTGCAACAGCCACCAGTGCAGGGGCTGAGGTTAAGGCTGCAGAGCTCTGTGTGGGCAGTGCCATCCCATCCTGAGTTTCTGGGGGAACAGCATGGCATTAATCAGCTGGGCTGCAGGTGGTTGAGCCTAAACAGATTCCTGGAGATCATTTCAAAACAGTGAACCAAATTATTCTCTTTCTTGACAAATAGAACATTCTCCATCCCTGGAAGTGTTCAGGTTCAGGTTGGATGGGGCTTTGAATAACCTGATCTAGTCAAAGGTGTCCCCTGCACACTACAGGGTGGTTGGAACTAGATGATCTTGAAGGTCCCTTCCAACCCAAACCTTTCTGTGACCCCTTGCTCAGGTCTATTTCAGTATCCCAAATCAGAGGGACATTGGAGAGCAATGGTCACTCATCCATGGCCATCTTTTGCACAGGGTGAGGCACCCACACAACCATCACAGATCTCATCCTGGGCCAGGGAAGCTGCTGGAGACTAGCACACAGAATGAGGCTCCCCATGTACTGATTTGTCTGCATGTAGACCTCAGCATGAAGTCACCCCAGACTTCAAATAAAACTTGCTCAAAAAAATGAAGCTCTGGCATGTAATTCCTAATAACTTCCTAGTGAACCCAGTGAGAAGCCCAAACCTAAAATCCAAATACAGGAACTACTCCACTGCAGACAGGGGTTATTATATTTTTAAGGTTCTTCTCTAAAAGACAGAGCCACAAGAGGCAACAAGGAAGCAAAACTATTCCCACCCTAGGAAGACATGCCATCCCCAAAGATAACCACATTGGTGTGAGCCAGAAATCACTCCTAAGTGATCCATTTACATCCCTAAATCTGCCAGCAAAAGAGTGGGAAAAGGAAGTGAGCTGGAGCTCCCTGAAACTCATGATTAGGAGTTTAACTGCTCAAGGTAGAGATGCTTATTTTTATAGCTAGCCTATCTTTAGATCTAGGAACTCTTCTTTCTTCAGCTAAGCTTTCCCACATGTGAAGTGTTTTGGATCAAGAGCTCTTGCAATAACTCTCTTTTCTTTGAAATACCCTAAGCAAATTGGGGCTTTTCTCTGCAGACTTTGTACTTTTAAAAGGTATCAAGTTATTATCTAGATGTCTCAACAGCAGAGAAAAGGTGACATCTACTCAAAAGGCAAGTTATCAACAGCAACTTCAACTTCAAGGCAACTGAAACCCATGTGGTTGAAAAGCTGATGAAAAGAGCAAAAATATGGATGTATAATTTACATCAGATATTACAGACTATCAGATCTCTGCCTGCTGCTGGGATTCTGTTTCTTTTCATGAGCTACTCATAACCCCCAAGGGTAGGCTTGGCTTATGTGGATATGCATCCACAAGGCTTCCAATCCCAGGATTATCTATTTACAGGTAATCTAGCCTCATATATTCCTATCACTTACCAAAGTTTTAAGGACATGACACTCTAAAAAGTGCTGTTAGGAAAACCCTTAGGCTCATGAAGCCAGGAGAATTCAGGGTGTCTTTAAGAAAGACAGGCCAGATCATAGAAATGGTTTGAGTTGGAAGAGACCTTTAAACATCATCTAGTCCAAACTCCCCTGCAGTCAGCAGGGACATCTGCAACTAGATCAGGTTGCTCAGAGCCTCAAACAATCTGACCAGGAATGGTTCCAGGGATGGGACATCTCCCACCTCTCTGGGCAACCTGGGACAGGCTCTCACCACTCTCAGTGGAAAATGTTTCTTCCTTCTATCCAGTCTAAATCCCTCCTCTTTTAGTTTCAAACCATCACCCCTTCTTCTGTCCCAATATGCCATGCTAAAAAGTCTGTCCCCAGCTTTCTTCTAGGCCTCTTGAAGCACTGAAAGGCTGCAAGGAGGTCTCCCTGGAGCCTTCTTTTCTCCAGGCTGAACAACCCCAACTCTCTCAGCCTTTCCTCACAGGAGAAGGGTTCCAGATCCTACAGAGCCAGGAAGGATTCCTGCAGTCAGAGTCACACCAACACATTGGATAAACCAGGCTCATCTACACCATATGATGGGACACAACATCTGGGTCCCCAGATCCAGGCTGGGAAGTGTAAGGTAAGTGTGAGCTGCACCTGAAGACTCTGAACTTTATTCCTGTCCCCACCTTCACAGCACAGACTATCACTGCAAGTATCTTGGTTTAGAGGGCAACCTCACCAAGTAAGCCAGATTTTTAAGAAGAAATCCCCTTCTGAGCAAGGGGTTCAAACCTCAGAAGGGATTGGAAACTCTTTTCTATCCTTTCATCCTCAAAGCCTCATCCCATTCTTCAGTCTGATGTTCCTGCTTCTAATTTGCAGCTGAAGATGGCCTTAGATGACCCAAAATCTCCTCTTCTCCAGGCTAACCAACCCCAGTTCCCTCAGGTGCTCCTCACAACACTTGTGCTCTAGATCTTTCACTATGTTCCTTGCCCTTCTTTGGACACACTCCAGCACCTCAATGTCTTACCATTAATCTCCTACTGCAGAACAAACTGAGAAAGCCTCAACATATCTACTGGAGTTCCTGGTAGGCTGATTCTTTGTACAGAATCCTTCCAGATTAGCTGTCTGGGCTTCACATACTTTGTGTGTTTGCTCTTCTTTTTCCTGAAGCTGCTACTTAACCCTTATCTCCCTTAGATGCTCTGGGGACAATGCCTGGAACAGCTCCTAACCTTGGTGCGTCATCATTGCTCTCATCTATTTTCTGTTCAGAGGTGTGGAGACAGCCACAAGGGATCCATAAACCTGTCTCTGACTCCACTACTGTCTCTTCTGCATGTGTTGCCAAAACTGATGGCAGGAGACCAATCTCCCTTCAATACCTGCCAGCACATAGCTAGTTTCACACTGATTGCCAACCCTGACTGACTCAAAAGATTTCCAAGTCCTCAGAAATGGTTTTAAGACAAAAGAGCAGCAGTCCCTGGTGACTATATAGGCAAATTGCTACTTTAAGTTGAAGTAAGTAAGTTGACTCACTTGCACCTACCTCCTTTCAGGGAATTCCAGCTCCCTCAAAGTGTTTCACACAAGGAACAGCTTTGAGGAACTAAGTTTTGACAAGCATTGATGCTGAGCTCTGGTTAACCATGGATGGAAGGATAGCTTCCACCATCCATGTATGTATTGGAAAGCTTTGGCTGTCTTGAGAACTCCTAAACTAGAAGATGCTGCCACCAGCTGCAACATTTATCTGCAGAGGCTTTCCTACAACTCAGAAGCAGCAACCAGGTGTGATGTTTTCATCCTGGACAAGAAAGAAAGGTTACTGGCAGTGTGGCCTGAGGTGTCACTAAGTTCAGCAGCTTCTCAACAAGGAGGGGAGTTTTCTTGGGTGGAAGGTGGCACAGCTCTACAAATGCATGGCCTTACATTTCATACAGCAGCTCAATCCATGCCAAGAGTCAGCATTAATCAAGATATATCCACCCTTTTCTTTCCAAAGAAAGAGACACTTTTCCCATAGAAAACACCATTGCTGTTCACTTTAAGGTCATAACAAAGTGGTTCAACAGGGAAAAACGCCACAGAGCCATCAAATAGTTCAGGTTACAAGAGATCTCCAAAAACATCAAGCCCAAAGCTTAACCAGGACTGCCAGGCCACCATAAAACCACATCCCTCAGCACCACATCAACATGTCCTTTCAGTCCTCCCAGGGATGGTGACTCCATCACTTCCCTGGGCACCCTGCTCCAGGGCTTGACAACTCTTTCAGTGAAGGCATTTTTTTTCCACTACCCAACCTGAACCTCCCCTGGCACAACTTGAGGCCATTTCCTCTTGCCCTACCACTTGTAAGACAGGAGGAGGAACTGACAACAGTCTCTTGGTGCACTCTTAAGCAGAAGAGTTCACCTGTCCAAGGAGATCCAGAAGAAAAACTTCTACCCATAGTAAGAGTGCCCATGCACCCCTTCTAAACAGCAGCAAGGACTACATGCAACATCCATCTTTAAGTCAGATGCAGACTTACCCTTTTGAATCATAGTCCACAGGATCTCTCAGCAGCTAACACCAACAGCACTTCCCTCCTCCAGCCAATGTCCTCCCTTTACTTACAAGCCTTTTAACTGATGAGCAAGTTCCCCAGCAATTTATCACCTGCAAGCAATTTATCACCTGGCCACCACCCTCAGCTGATCAGCATACACACAATGAAACCCAGAAGGCAAGGGGAACTGTGAAGCTGACCTTTCTTTGTTGTTCTTAGAGTTTGTGCTTGGAAGCTCACTTTGTGCCCTCTCCAACCCTTGTCTGCTTACTGCATCCCTTTTAGCATATTAGAAGTGCTACACAGCAAACTTGCAGAGGACCTCACACAGAATCCCAGACTGATAAGGGTTGGAAGGGACCTCTGGAGATCCTCTAGTCCAACCCCACTACTAAAGCAGGGTCACCTAGAGCAGGTTGCCCAAGATCATCTCCACATGGGGTTGGAATCTCTCCAGGGAAGGAGACTCCACAACCTCTCTGGGCAGCTTGGGCCAGTCTTCTCAGTATCTTCCTAGTCTCTGTTGGACTCTCTCCAGTAGTTCCTTGTCTCTCTTGAACTGGGGAACCCACAACTGGACTCAGAACTCCAAATGTGGCCTCACTAGGGCAGAGTAGAGGGGGAGGAGACATCCCCAGACCTGTTGGTCAGATTTGTCTTAATGTACCCCAGGAGACCATTGGCCTTCTTGGCTGCAAGGCCACACTGCTTGTTGTCCACCAGCACTCCCAGGTCCTTCTCTGCAGAGCTGCTTTCCAGCAGGTTAACCCCTAACCTCTACTGGTGCTTTGGGTTATTCCTCCCTAGATGCAGGGCCTTACACTTGTCGTTCTTGAACTTCATGAGGTTCCTCTCCACCCAACTCTCAGCCTGTTCAGGTTTCACTGAACCTTCAGAAATTCTTCAAGAATCCTTCCAAGAAGGAAACACTTTCTTCAGAGAGCTGCTGTGACAGCTGCTATGAATTATTTGGCCAGCTACAATTGCCATCCATCCTAGAAACTCAGCATCAACTTCAAGTGAACATAGGGTTCTTCACTGCAAGTAGAACAGCTGCAGTGCAGCCAGAGACAACCCCTTCAGCACATCCACCTTAGACATAGCCACAGAATACCCACCACAGCCCCTCAGCCACCACATTCCTGAAGGTCACTTTGGTTCCCTGCCATATCTCCTTACTCACCAGACCCACAGCCACAAAGGCATTTCTGTGCCTAATTTTAACTGAAGTGAAGAGGAGGGAGGTGTCCAAATACTCCAAGCTCTTAGTCCTTCAACAAACCTTACCTCCCCCAGGGCAGACTTGCTCAAGGACAGCATGAAGTAGCATTCAGGGTAGGAGGTGAGGTGAGCTGCTGTCAGCTCTTCTCTTTTAAAAGCCCCATCAAAATATTCAGAGCATTCAGCTGCCCACACTGGCTCAAATTACAAGATTCTCCCATGCTGGGTAGTCTTTGAATGTGTTTCAATAGATCTCCTTTTACCTGAGAGTACTGTTGCTTCTCATGCTCCAGATAAAAAGTACTGATGTCTCAGCTGTGCACACACAGAAAAGGCTGTGGGAGGTAAAGGTCTGGCCAGGATAAAGAGATGTCCTGGTTTGAGTTAGAACAGAACTCATTCTGGGCAGGGATTTCCCTCCCCAGCTCAGGCTCTGCTCATGGAGGCACTTTCTGAAGGGAACAGCATGTTCTCCCAACCAGGCTCTGCTGCTAGCATGGACAACACTCCATGGGCGCAGTTCCTCCCAAGGCTTGGGCTGCAGAAAGGCTCTGCCTTAGCCTTGCTCCTCTGCACAACAAGGGCACTGCTCCAGCTTGGGGCCCAGCCTGGGCTGCAGGAAGCCAGAGGTGGCAGCTGTGGGGAGGAGGGGACAGGAGAGGTGACCCTCACCTGACCACCAAGGGATTCCATCCATGGATGTCCTAGTCAGGAGAAAGCTGAGGGATCCCCAGGGTCAAGCCTCTGCTTCAGTGGCCAGTGGCTGAGGAGGACTCTGTCTGTTCTGCCTTTGATCCTGAGCCATGTGCTCCTGACTCCAGCTCCAGAATCCAGCTCCTGAATCTGGTTCCCATCTAGTGCTGAGTCCAGCCTGGGACTTCCCCAGTGCTGCCCCAGCCTCAGTGGTGCCAGTGCTGTCCTTGCGATCAGGGCCTGGGTTTGAGATTGGTTTGTATCCATTTGTATCTAGTTCATGTTATTGTTATTATTTCCACTCAAGCTGTTTCAGTTTCTTTCCCAAACCATCAGTCTCTCTCCCTTATTCCCTTTCTCTTCTCTTTGCGAAGGCAGAGGAGTTCAGAGAGAGCATCTGGCTCTTGTCTGGTGGCCAGCCCAGTCCTGACCCTTCACAAGGGAACAGGTAAAAAATGGTCTTAGGTGTGACTCCACCCTTCCACCAACTCTATATCAATGACACTGAGGTATATTCAGTGGCATTACTCCAGTTTTATGACACTGTAGGACCTAGAATCATTAGTATACAGGGATTCTGTTATTATTTTCCATATCTAATTACCAAATAGATGTCTGACATTCCTAAAACTCGGAGATCATTGAAGTCCAAGTCTAAGATTTGCACTTGTTTCTCTGGGCAAGCTGCTGAAAGCAGGTTCCTCACTTCTGCATTTTATAGTAACCCATTCCCTGCCAGTGTCATATCTGGGATATAATATGGTAATGTTTGTATTGTTAAGACACTGAACAATTGAATTCAGAGAAGGGAAGTAGAATGGAGCTATTTCTGCTAATCTTGGTTTTTACTAAGTCAGCCCCTATGAAATCTAAATTCTGCAAGAAATTTGACTCTCCACCCCCAAATGCCACAATCTCTTGAGAAAAGCCAGAACCAAACCATAGACTTACACTGAAAGAAAATAAAATGCAAGTATTTTACTTGAATTAACATATGTAAAACATTCAGCAAGATCTGAATCTGGTTATTTTGGAATGCTGTTCTCTGAGGGTGACCAGATCCACAGAAGCCTCCACAGATGCCATACAGGCAGGGTGTGCTGCTCCACCAAGGCCAAGGTCTAGCACACTGCATCTTAAGAGCCTGCATGAGAAAGAATTTTGGGGGTTCCTTAAATGCTGTGCAAATTAAGTTGAGCAGTTCAGATACACTACCCAAAACAAAGGCTGCTGGTTACAAGGC
Source organism: Galbula dea (assembly GCA_013399015.1). Classification (NCBI taxonomy): domain Eukaryota; kingdom Metazoa; phylum Chordata; class Aves; order Piciformes; family Galbulidae; genus Galbula; species Galbula dea. The sequence goes on from VWZX01009655.1 coordinate 271,131, forward strand.
TAGAGGGAACTTGGACTGTGTTTACATCTGCATCCTGGAAGGTAAAATGTTAGCAGAGGAAGAAAAGAAAATAGCTTTCAAGATTTTTCTTTGGTTTTATTGGGGTCTTGTCTGTGATAATATGGAAGATTCCTCTGCTCTTATTCCATGGTGTGATCTGATGGGACAGCTGGTGGTACCCCATGCTGGAACAACAGCTGGGAATGGTCATCTAATGCTTCTGGAGAGTACAAAACAAGCCAGCAATCTGTGGCCATCAGCCATCAGTCACCTTTCTTTTAATTAGTTTTAAATGCAGGAGCTAAATATGGAATGAAATGTCAACAGCCCCACACTCTGAAATAAAGCTCCCTCACACCTCAGGTAGGGCTTGGTTGCTTTTGTTGCTGCAGTCTGCTGACCTTTAAGGAGAGATATTTCCCACTCATGCTCAGGGAGCTTTTTCCAGAGGATACATCTAAGCAGTGTTAGCCTTAACATAGTGTGTGTCTAAAACCTTGCAGTGAAAGACCTTGAAGCTGCTGCTAAAGCCAAGAGCAGTCTCACTGAAGTAAAATGAACAGAAGTTATAAAGAAAGTCCTCATCCAACCCTAGGCAACTGTCTAGTCTAGGTTGGAAAAGAACTTTAATGTCATTGAGGCCAACCCAGGCAACCCAGCACTGCCAAGTCACCACTAAACCATGGCCCTCAGCACCACATCTCCAGGGCTTTTCAATCCCTCCAGGGATGGTCCTCCACCCCTGCCCTGGGCAGCCTGGGCTAGACCTTGACAAACTTTCTGGGGAAGAAATTTAGGAAAATTTCCAAACTAAACCTCCCCCAGTGCAACCTGAGTCCTGGGAGAAAAGACCAACCTCCACCTTGCTCCAACCTCCTTTCAGGTAGTTGTAGAGAGTGAGAAGGTCTCCCCTGAGCCTCCTTTTCTCCAGACTAATCAACCCCAGCACCCTCAGTCTCTCCTCAACCAAAATCTCCTTTGAAAGCAAGCAAACTAGTTTTTGTTTTGATTCTAGATAGAAAACCTTGAGAAATGCAAAGCCACAATAATACAGGGGAAATAAAATTTCAAGAACCAAGCCAAAACATGACTTGTGTCCAAAGAAAGACAGAAGCACAAGCAGTTTGAGGAGCAGCTGAAGGCACTTTGCCATGAGGTTTAGTAGGGATGGTGATGCTGGCTCAACAGTTGGACTTGATGATCTTAGAGGTCTTTTCTAACCTGAATGATTCTATGGTTTTAGGATTCTAAGAGATCAAAAGCCACTGAATATGCACCTTCAGGTACCTGTTTGCAAAAAAGGATAAGACCTATTGAAGTTAAAAAGTTATGGTGCCTTCATTCACTACATAATAGCTTGAATCATTTGGGTTCCTAACCCCTCAGTGGTTATTGGTCAGATAGGTGGGCTGAGGAAAGCAAAACTGATCAACCACCCCAATAAAGGCAAGGAATTTGAGATTATATTGGCTGAAAATCCATTTTCACTTGGGTTATGGATTTTCCTAAGTCTTAAGGGTAATAGAAACCTTTCCAAACAGCAGCAGACTCCAGTACCTCAGTGTCCATCTCAGAGTGAGGAGCCCAAAACTGAACCCAGGATTCAAGGAGCAGCCTTACCTGCACTGAGTACAGGGGGACAATCCCTGCCCTAGTCCTCCTGGCCACACTATTTCTGATGGAGTGAGTACTGAGTGGATCAACTCATCATCTGAAGAGGCCAAAGCATCTCCTCTAAGGAAGTCAGCATCTTCATCCTTCAAAAGCTTTGCTGAGGAATTGAGGCATCTTCTGTTTCTGTTTAAGTCTATGGGAAACTTGCTGTTAGCTTCAAACTGAAGGAGAAGTTGATCCTTAGAGTATAATTCACAGAAATTTGGAGAAGACTAAGAAGTAATGGGGAAAGAGTGTGAGTACTAAGAAAACAAAGAGAGCTATGAGTCTATTTTTAGCTCTTCTTTTATTACAAGACCTTCCAGCAAGCAAAATGTCAGATACTGGAGCCAGAGTGAAGACAAGCAGATGATATTTTAATCTTTTGATAGCTCAGATGATAACTGCTGCCTATAATTATATTTACAGGACTTGCCTGTGTTCACAAAGTGGATAACTGATTCTCAGTCCCCCTGGACAAGGCTAGCTGGTCAAGGTGGATGGAGAAACACAATGTTCTCAGTGCCACAATGACAAAACCACCCCTCCTTTTCTCCATGTTGGACCTGCATGTCATAGCTAATTGATGTCATGTGTTGCCTCATAGAGAGCTTGGCAACAGCACAGTTCCATGCTGTTTGTGGAGTAAACACCAGCAGCAACAGTGCACAGAAAGGGAAATGGAGGCAAAGGAGGCAAGTGTCTACTCCTAAATCACTCAGTGTCTCAGTGTCAAGTGCACAATGGGGGACATGGTAAGGACCCCCCAAAGCCTGAGCCAACCTCACACAGCTCTTCCAGGAATCTCCTTTCCAAACCAGCCAGCTGGCCAAGAGACCAAGGCAGCAGAGCTCTAAGCCAGAAACAAACCAGGAGGGATGGGACCAAGCTCCCAATGGCAAATCCCTTAAAGCTTTTGGCTCCTGTCAGCAGAGCATATATCCCACCAGGGGTGTGACTGTCAGCACTGGTGTAGTGTTGCTGTCTCTGGCTCCCACTGCAAAGAAGAACATACAGAAGATATGAGTTAATGGGTGATGATTACCTTTGTCATGCCTGATCCTTCTCCTCCACATGGCCTGGTGCTACCTCTCCATCTCTCAAGGGTTAAGTCTGGGCTGGCCACAAGACAAGTGCCAGATGCTCTCTCTGAAACCCTCTGCCTTCCCAAAGGGAAGAGAAAGGGGATAAGTGAGAGAGACTGATGGGGTGGGAAAGAAAACTGAAACAGCTTGAGTGGAAATAATAACAATAACACGAACTAGATACAAATGGATACAAACCAATCTCAAACCCACAGCACCACGGATGCTGTGGCAGCACTGGGGAAAACCCAGACTGGATTCAGCACCAGATGGGAACTGGATTCTGGAGCTGGAGTCAGGAACACATGGTTCAGGATCAAAAGCAGAACAGACAAAGTCCTCCTTGGACATTGGCTAGTGAAGAAGAGGCTTGACCCTCATGATCCCTCCTCAGCTTTCTCCTGACTATGACATCCATGGGATGGAATCAGAAGACCAGGAGACATAGTCTTCAAATAGCTGTCTCCTGAAGAAACAAAAACACCCTAAGCTCCAACATGAGCATAAATGGGGAACAGGTCTGAGGTTTTACAGGAAGAAAAGCAGTCTGGAAGAAAAGGAGGGAGAAGAAGTCTTGAGGTGCAGCATTAGATCTTCTGAGGAGCCTATTGCCCCCCAACCCCCTTATTTTATTGCTAATTGTGTTTTGAAACAGGCATTTATGGAAGAGATCCACATTGCCCCTTGCTAATTGTTAACAGATGTCCCAAGCTTGTCCAACAGGGCAACAGGGGAATGACATTTTGTGACTAATCAACACCATCACCAGAATGTGCCTGCATCTTTGCTCTGGCCTTAGTAACACATTTCTCTTCAAACAAGATAGCTTGCTCACAACAGTGCCAAATGGAACATAGTAAGCTCTAGTGATGGCTGAGAACATTGGGATGGGGACATGGGAGAGCATCTTGGACTTTAGGACCTTAGGACAAACCAGTCCCAGGCTCTGCTCTGCACAAAGGGACCTCTGGGCATTTGCTGAGTTACAAGTAATGCACAAAACCATGAGCTTTGGCAAACTGAGTCTACAACTCTGCAGAGATCTGAGGATTAAGAGAAGCATTCAGCAAGATGCAATCCTCAGAGCAAGCAACAGAAACTGTGGACATCAAGGATGAGATAGGATATGGTATTGGTCACCTTATTGCAGTAGTATGTAGAGTCCACTGAAGAACCACAGAGAGGCAGATGGTTGCTGCATGCATACGTGGTATATGCCAGCCTGGAGAAGAGAAGGCAAAAAGGAAAAGAAAAGGAGGCTGAGGGGAGACCTTCTCACTCTCTACAGCTCCCTGAAAGGAGGTTGAAGCCAGGTGGAGGCTGGAGCAAGGTGCTCTACCTCCTCTCACTTTTTCCTTCTCCTCCTTGGAAGCATGCTCTTTCCACCACTGCTGGAGGTAGGACTCTTCACATTCAACCCTATCCTTTTCCTGACACCACATTCAAATCATCAATAAACTGCAGAAATAAAAAGCCCAGAAGGGTGAAAAACCTGATCCTGTGCATGCCATCAAAGTGCTTGGAGAACAAAAGCTCAGGGAACAACCCATAATAAGTGACCTGTGACCATTTTTCTGAATTCTTATGTACTCTGGTGTGAAATGTATTTGATTGTGTTACACTTAACACTTCAGCTCTGGCCTTTGGCATTAATGGCCATGTCCTTCACTTCTAGCTGCTTTTTGCTCTTTTTCTTTGATTCATTAGTTGTTTACTGCAGGCTATTACCAACCCTAGAACCAGCTTTAATCCACAGCCAGAGTCTTTAAATATAATATATCATCAGCAGGTAATGCTTCACTTTGAAGTCTTTCCTCCTTTTTTCTTAGCCGGCTGTGTGAGGTGATATCTGGGCCTTTAAAGTGTGCTAACAGAAGACTTCCATCAAAGCACCCAAATTAGTAATGCAAATGTCAAGGAGTTCATTTGTGTTCTTTAAACACAGGGATCACCAATGGTCCTTGTTCTTTTCTTTTTTCTTTCTTTCTTTCCTTCCATCTTTCTTTCCTTTCTTTCTTCCTTCCTTTCTCTCTTCCTTTCGTTTTCTTTCTTTCTTCCTTTCTTCCTTACTTTCTTTTTCTTTCTTCCTTACTTTCTTTTTGTTTCTTTCTTCTTTCCTTTCTCTTTTTCTTCCTTTCTTTCTCATTCTTTCCTTCTCTCTTCCTTTCTCTTTCTTCCTTCCTTTTTCTTCCTTTCTTTCTTTTTCTTCCCTTCCTTTCTTTCTCTCTTCCTTTCTTCCTTCCGTCATCCCTTCCTTTCCTTTAGGATGCTTGCAAAGATAAAGCTTTTTGTAACTCTTATTTTTCCCTTTGGAGAAGCTTTTAGATCCCCTGGACATCAAGACCAACAGTCAACCTAACATCCCCATACCACTGAACCATGTCACCAAATGCCACATCTACACATTTTTTGAACACCTCCAGGGCTGGAGACAATTGCCAAGACCCCATCCAGGACAGTTGCATTTATTGAGGTAGAGAATGCAACCTCCTCTGGTTATCTCTATGTCTCTCATTAGGTGCTTTTGAAGTGCTCTGACATGTGGCTTCTAGCAAATTTGGCACTGGGCATGTTGATTTATATTTCTTCTTTATTAGTATTTCCTTGCACATCTGCACTTCTTTCAGCTCACAGGCAGCAGTAGCCACACACTCAACACAGCCAGTGTGTGGCCCTAGCTGCCTTCAGCACAGAACCAAAGAGGTTGGAAAAGGCCTGGAAGATTGGATAGCAGGAAAAAATTCTTCCCAGAAAGAGTTGTTAGGCATTGGCCCAGGCTGCCCAGGGCAGTGGTGGAGTCACCATCCCTGGAGGGGTTGAGAAAACATCTAGATGTTGTTCTTAGGGCCATGGTTTAGTGGCATGGTGGTGATAGGTTGTTTGGTTGGACTTGATGATCTTAAATGTCTCTTCTAACCTTAATGACTCTGATTCTATGATTCCATGAATCTAGGAAGTGTCAGCATCTCCCACCTTCTCCTGCTAAGTAATCCACAGCATCATATGGTACATCATGGAACAGGTTGCCCAGAGAGGCTGTGGAAGCTCCAACCCTGGAAGCTTTTAAGGCCAGGCTGGATGGGGCTGTGGGCAACCTGATCTAGTGGGAGGTGTCCCTGGCAGGCAGGGGGGGTTGGAACTAGATGATCTTTAAGGTTCCTTCCAACTCAGGCAGTTCTAGGATAATAAGAAAAAATATGTGTGCTCTGAGGAGTTAAAACAATGAAAATTAAGCACACCATCAACAACATCCTTGCTTGGGGGGAAGATCTAAACACTTCTCCAAAGGGGAAAGTACCAGCTAAAAACAACTTTATCTTTGCAAGCATCATAAAAATAAAGGTTGTAAGCTGCATGCACTACAAAGGCATTGCCTTCCCCCCTCCTCCTCTCTGAGCTCTTCAGATTGAAGAAACCTGTTGGCTGGAGTTCTAAAACCTCAGATGAAAGCTTTGATTTGTTAATTAAAGTTTTACTGCTATCTGCATTTGATATCTCCCCCACATTGTATCCACTTGCAAGGGAAGGGGGGTGGAGGGAAAGTCACATCAAAGGAGAGCTCCACCTCTGTGACCTGTAATTACAGAATTTACTGCTGGGGGACACTGAGTTAGAAGATGCACCTGCCAGGCAGCTCCAGTGGACCTTCTACACCTAAAACAAAGCTGGTTCATTCAGCTGAACAAAAGGGCTGTGTTTGGCCTGCAGTGTAGTGGTTGTCCTGAGACAGACAGAGAGAAGCTTCTGTTATCACACTCAATCAGAGAGAAAATCAAGCTCCCACAGAAGAAGACTGAGAAATTGGGAAAGGAATTAAAAAAAAAAAAAAAAAAGAAGGAAGAAAAAGGAAATAAAAGTAAAATTCATCCTAGTAGTTAAAAATAGAAAAAGAAGCTACTCAGAACCAAGACTTATATCAGTTGGACTTGATGATCTTGAAGATCCTTTCCAACTGCCATGATTCTATGAAAACCACTGCAAAGTACTAGGAAACCAGGGAAGGAGAAAGGTAGGGTAGCAGAGAAAAGCAAAACAGAGAGGAAAATAAACTAGAAATCATGCAAATATATCAGTATATCTGCTGGAATGACACCTCAGCATGCAGAATGTTCTCCCCTTTAAAAACCCACCCAGGTAATGCAGAAATCCCCAATTTCTGTCCAGACATTCCTTGGCCCTCAGCTGTTTCCCCCTATGTTTTAAAACAAGAAGTGTATCATACTCCAGACTCCCAGCATTAGGCTTCTATTAAAATTGGGAGCCTCAGAAGCTGTTGTTAATGTTTCTGTTTGGGAAATAAAGTACAAAGCAGGGAAATAAAGGAGGACATTGACTAGGCTTGCTGGGGAGGAATCTCATAGTCATAGAATGGTCAGAGTTGGAAGGGACCTGAAAGATCATCTAGTTCTAACCCCCCTGCCTGTCAGGGACACCTCCCCCTAGATCAGGTTGCCCACAGCCCCAGCCAGCCTGGCCTTAAAAGCTTCCAGGGATGGAGCTTCCACAGCCTCTCTGGGCAACCTGTTCCAGTGTCTCCCCACCCTCACAGTGAAGAATTTCTTTCTAATATCCAATCTAAATCTCCCTTCCTCTAGTTTGCATCCATTCCCTCTAGTCCTATGACCTGACCTCCTACAAAGTCCCTCAGCAGCTTTCTTGTAGCCCCCTTCAGATCCTGGAAGGCCACCAGAAGGTCTCCTGGGAGCCTTCTCTTCTCCAAACTGAACAACCCCAACTCTCTCAGCTGTCAATTTTCCTTGGAGTGATTAATGTAGACAAAATCCTTGTTATAGAAGAGGCATTTACAACATGGGAATCATCATTTTATTGGGGGAAAAAAATGTCCCTGCCAGGTAGGGGGGTTGGAACCAGATGATCTTTGAGGTCCCTTCCAACTCTGACAATCCTATGATCCTATCCTATTGTGTTGGAAAAACCAATATGGCAAATCCATGCCTATCCAGCCAAAAGGCTTTGGTTCATCCTGTTGCAATGAGCCAAGAACTTCTAGGCTGGCAGTAAAAACAGGGCTGAAGTCATGGCACCAACTCTCCTGGTATTCCAGAAGCATTTGGCCAGTGCTCTTAGCCACATGGGGTGACTTTGGGGTTGTCCTGTGCAGAGACAAGAATTGGACTCCATGACCCTTGGGGATCCCTTTCAACTCTGTGATATTCTGTGGTTATTTTACTATTCTATTCTCTCTTCAATGAGAGAAATAGAGAATCTAAAATCACTTTCTTTGACTTATTTTCAACATGGGCAGGGCCTCACTGTAATCAGGGAGAAGTTCGCTGTTGACTTCAGTGGGCTCAAACTTTGGCACCTTGTGTCCCTTTGGCCTCAGCTGAACACTGACTAAACAACACCACTGAAAAGCATGGGGTGAGGTGTACAGAGGGATAAAGGGTCTGTAGACTTCAAAGGCTTTCTCTGTTTTCCTTGGAACTTCAAAATGCTGTTGAAATATTTACCAAACCCAATGGATGGGATGCCTCTGAAAGCTCAGGTGAAAAGGACCCACTACAGCAACGTGGAGTTTCAAACCTGGAGGGTTACCAGAATATCCCTTACAGTGGCTATGCTCCAAACTTCACAACTTCATAGAATCATGGGATTGTTTTGGATGAAAAAGACCTCTAAGATCATCAAGTCCAACCAATAACCAGCACTGCCAGGTCACCACTAACCCATGGCCCTCAGCACCACATTTCCATAGCTTTTCAATCCCTCCAGGGATGGTGACTCCACCGCTGCCCTGGGCAGCCTGGGCCTGAGGTTGGCAACCCTTTCAGGGAAGAAATACAACCTAAGCCTCCCCTGGCACAACATGAGGTCATCTCCTCTTGTCCATCACTTGTGTCCTTGGGAGAAGAGACCAACCCCACCTGTCTCCAACCTCCTTTCAGGGAGTTGCAGAGAGTGAGAAGGTCTCCCCTGAGCCTCCTCCTCTCCAGGCTGAACACTCCCAGTTCCCTCAGCTGCTCCTCACAACACTTGTGCTCTAGACCCTTCACCAGCTTCCTTGCCTTTCTCTGGACACACTCCAGCACCTCAATGTCCTCTTGGAGTGAGGAGCCCAAAACTGACCCCAGGATTCCAAGTGTGGCCTCCCCAGTGCCCAGTCCAGGAGGACAATCCCTCCCCTAGTCCTGCTGCCACACCAGTGCTGATCCAAGCCAGGATGCTGTTGGCCTCTCCTGGCTTATATACAGCAACACTGTGTCAGGGATAAGAGGGCAAAGAGGCACATGGGGTGGGGCTGGACCTTCCAGCATCACAAAACAGGTTGGGGCTAAGCTGAGTTTAGAAACTAGCACTAACTCCAGGTCCTTGATCACTGCCCAGCATTATTTATGATGATGCTCAATAGAATCATTACAGTTGGAAGAGAACATGAAGATCATCAAGTCCAACCATTAACCCAGCACTGCCAAGAATACCATGATTTAAACTTGGTAAGACCAAGAGGTAGATTACAGGCAGAGGTCCAGTCTCCCCAGTCCCAGCCAGACTGCATTAAAGTCATTCCTGACTACATGGCCTCCATCTTCCCCTAGTCTGGAGAAAAGCTGCCCCAACAGCCCAAGTCCCTCCTGGATTCCCAGCATCTGTCTGAGCTTCCATGCCAAGCAAGCAATCTCCTTGCACTTACAGCAAGAGAACATCCAAGCAGCACTGATGGCTGAGCACCTCTGAGGGCTGCTGAGGTCATAGTTAACAGAGCAGAAGCAGAAAGAGTAGAAAGTGGGGTAAAATACATTCACAGAGAAACTCCATAGCTGCTGGTTGGTCATGGAAAAGAGCTGCATCTCTTTTGATTGCCCAAATCAAAGCAAGGGAGTACTGACCCAACACTACCTTCCAGGGCTCTAAACAGTGTCACAGAATCATGATGGTTGGAAAAAGCCCTCTGAGATCATCCAGTCTAACCACCCACCCACCAGTGCCATGCTCACCACTAAACCATGGCCCCAGGCACCACATCCACATATTTTTCTGAACTCTTCCAGGCATGGTGATTCCACCACCTCCCTGGGCAGCCTGGGCCAATGCCTGATAACCCTCTTGGGGAAGAAATTCCTCCTAATATCTAATCTGAACCTCCCCTGGTGCAGCTGGAAACCATTTCCTCCAGTGCTATCACCTGTTACACATTTAAAAAGCCCTGTCTGAAAGGAATGGAAAGCAGTGAGATCTCTTGCACACTTTGAAAGCCATTCCCATTCTGTTATGAAAACACATCCACAGTCTGTTTGCCTAACCAGAGAGCTAAGATCCTTGTTTACCAAGGAAAACAAACACCCTGAATGGCAGAGGGAAATGACCCCAACCAGTGCAAGTCTTTACAAGCCTCCTCCTGCTCACAGCCAGATCAGAGACTGCCATGTGTTGCCTATTGCTTTCTCAGGGCTTTGTCTTCTCCTCTTCCTGCTTTTTGTCAACACTCCTGTCTTCCTGTCTGCTTTCTATTTACAGTTGTTAAAAGGAAGGACAAAACCACACACCATTAGTTTGAAGTGGGACAGAATTGAGGATTAGAGTGCAAATAACCTGATGAATGATCTCTCCAATATGCAAGTTTCATGGAAAGAACTTAAAAGACATGTAATTATGTCTTACCTATTCTGTGGCATACTGTGAGGATTGTCTCCATGTATTGGGCACTGGGTGAGGCCACACCTGGAATCCTGGGGTCAGTTTTGGGCTCCTCACTCCAAGAAGGACACTGAGGTGCTGGAGTGTGTCCAGAGAAGGGCAATGAAGCTGGTGAAGGGTCTAGAGCACAAGTGTTGTGAGGAGCAGCTGAGGGAACTGGGAGTGTTCAGCCTGGAGAGGAGGAGGCTCAGGGGAGACCTTCTCACTCTCTGCAACTCCCTGAAAGGAGGTTGGAGACAGGTGGGGGTTGGTCTCTTCTCCCAGGGAACAAGCAATAGGACAAGAGGAAATGACCTCAGGTTGTGCCAGGGGAGGCTTGGGTTGTATTTCTTCCCTGAAAGGGTTGCCAACCTCAGGCCCAGGCTGCCCAGGGCAGTGGTGGAGTCACCATCCCTGGAGGGATTGAAAAGCCATAGAAATGTGATGCTGTGGGCCATGATTTCATGGTGACACTGCAGTGCAAGATTAGATGTTGGACTTGATGATCTTAAAGATCTTTTCTAACCAAAATGATTCTAAAATTCCATGAATAAAGTTCCACTTGGGGATTTGATAGAGCAGATGGAAACCACCAGTTGAGATTTGCTGTCCAGCTCCAGTTCTACTATTTTAGCTTTAAGAGAAAAGCAACAGTTGGTACTAAAATAGTAATCTGGTATATTTGCTTCAGTGCTTATCAGCTGGTTCACTCCACAACAAGGACATTTCACCAGGAGAAGGTTCAGAAAACCTGGAAGCCTGTGATGAAAACCATTGAAGTGCCATAGCCAATGGCCAGAAGGAGTGTCTGTGGTGGTAAAGGGGGAGCATATTAAAATGGCAGGGGAAGTTTAATCTGGGATTGATCTCCCAACAATTACCCAGCTTTCTAAATCTCTCCATATCATTTAATGAGGTGATTTCAATGTTCTCATAAAACGTGGCAGGGGAATGTTTCCAGATGTCCAGTGTGTAGGGAAGGAAATGCTTCTCTGAAACCATAATCTGTGTGTTCAACCAACACCATCTTCTGATGGAGTCACACTTGTGGCACAAGTACAGAGAAGGGGAAAATCCTGAGATTTGTTTCAGCAAAGCTTCTCAAATCATGTTGGTTTTATACAGACCAGAAATCCTCCTTCTCTGGATATCAGGAAAAATTTCTTCCCAGAAGGAGTTGTTAGGCATTGGCCCAGGCTGCCCAGGGCACTGCTGGGGTCTCCATCCCTGGAGGGGTTGAGATAACATCTAGATGTGGTACTTAGGGCCATGGTTTAGTGGCAGGGTGGTGATAGGTTGACAGTTGGATCTTAGAGGTCTCTTCCAACCTTAATTATGCTGTGGTTCTGTGATTGTTTTGGCACCAGACAGCCCCATTTCACTGAAACATCTGCTTTTCCAGTGTTTCCCTAGAATTGATTGCTTGTTCCTCCATTAGAAATGGGGGAAAAAAAACATTGCTACTTGTGCCACCTGATTGAGTCCTTGATCTCTGCTCACTAGACTAACAGACATCAGCCCAGCTTGCAAACAACACTTTGAGAAGCAAGCACAAAGCTGTGATGAAAAGATTAGGACATGGGGAATCACCCTGGGTCAGTCCACTTGTCAAACATGCCTTGCAGCCAACAACAGGAGGTCAGGAGGGTTCCCAGCTTGCTCTGCAGCACTTCTGCAGCATGAAGATTGATTTCCCTTTTTAATTCATGTCTTTATTTTCATTTACAAGGCTGCCTCCTGCAACCACTGCTCTGATTTCTATACTTCAAGGAGCTCACACTGAAGTGTTCACATCACCAGACCTATGCCCACCATTGGTCATTTATTAGCCACATAATAAAATAATATATAATAAATAGATTATAACAATATAGTGCAACCGTTTCTCCATGCTAGAGGATCACTCCCAGCAGCCCTGGCCTCTCCCACACCCCTTGGGTAACCCCATTGGGTGACCCATGGCTGCAGCATTTGCCTTACCTCTGCCAGACCTGCCCACCACAAACCATTCTTCAGCCAAATATTTAGGGTCAACTCCATGTTCTTTAAAGTGTTTTGATGCCAAACATCTCAGAGGTGTGAGACACTCTCTGGTGTGTGTACAAATCTGTCTTGGACAAAGCAACTTGACACCTTCAAAGTCGAGAGTGAAACTACCTCCCCTGATTACCTTTCCCTTCTCCCAAGGGTCAGGGCAGAGCTGGCCACTAGATGAGTGACAGACACTCTGAACTCCCCTGCCTTCCCAAAGAGAAGAGAAAGAGAATAAGGGAGAGAGACTGATGGCTTGGGAAAGAAACCTGAAACAGATTGAATGGAAATAATAACAATAACAAGAACTAGATACAAATAGATACAAACCAATCTCAAACCCAGGCCCTGATGGCAAGGACAGCACTGGCACCACTGAGGCTGGGGCAGCACTGGGGAAGTCCCAGACTGGACTCAGCACCAGATGGGAACTGAATTCAGGAGCTGGATGCTGGAAGTGGAGGCAGGAACACATGGCTCAGGGTCAAAGGCAGAACAGACAAAGTCCTCCTCAGCCACTGGCCACTGAAGCAGAGGCTTGGCCCTGGGGATCCCTCAGGTTTATCCTGACTAGGACATCCATGGATGGAATCCCTTGGTGGTCAGGTGAGGGTCACCTCTCCTGTCCCCTCCTCCTCACAGCTGCCACCTCTGGCTTCCTGCAGCCCAGGTTGGGCCCCAAGCTGGAGCAGTGCCCTTGTTGTGCAGAGGAGCAAGGCTAAGGCAGAGCCTTTCTGCAGCCCAAGCCTTGGGAGGAACTGTGCCCATGGAGTGTTGTCCCTGCTAGCAGCGGAGCCTGGCTGGGAGAACATGCTGTTCCCTTCAGAAAGTGCCTCCCTGAGCAGAGCCTGAGCTGGGAAGGGAAATCCCTGCCTAGGATTGGTTCTGTTCTAGCTCCAAGCAGGACACTTTCTCCACCTGCAATTTTGGGCAGTGACATATAACTACTACAGCACACAAAACCCATTTCTCTTTTTTCCATCCACTTGAGACTAGATGGTTTACCTTTGTCTACATTCACCCATCAAAAGCAAATAAAAGCTCAATTAATTCCTGACAGCTGAGGCCACACCATGTCTTGGTTTCAGTGAGCACAAACAGAGCCTTCTTAGCAGATAGAAAAGGGGGAGAAGAGTGGCACACTTAACCCCCTCTGCTCTGTAAATAGTTCTGTTAGCTCTTGGCTCTCCCAAAGGCATATCTCTCACTGCATGTGGCAAATATTAACCAGCTATTGACTGCAGCTCTGTTGACATGACTGTGGGCAATGCATTCTGTGATTCTGCCCTCCTGGTGAGCTGGGTTTGGATGTGAAGGTCTACACTGACCTTTCAAAGAGTACAGAGGAGAAAGGCAACACTTCCAATGGTCTCTATTTATCATCATGCAGTTAGGTGAAGGGTTAGTGCCACAGCTAAGAGCAGCAGCCCAAGGAGGGGATGTTTTCTTCCATGCCTTTGAATCTTGTGTCAGTTCAACAAACTTAAATGTGCAACTGAGTTTATTTTAGGAACAGCCAAAAATGATGCTGAAAGTCATGAAAGACTAAATGGTAAAAACAGATCAGCTAAGGAAATTGTTTATCTTCATTTGTAGGTAATTCAAAGTGACAATACAAAATCAAACTCTAAAGTGCACATGGAAGACATTTAATGTTCAGGGAACAAAACACAAAATCAGAAGTGAGGCAAAACTGGAATCAATCAGTCTGAAATGATTCAGAAGACTACAGAGCAGTCTACAGCTGACATGTTGGTGAGTTTGCTCAACATTTCAGCCACTGGGGAGTACCCACTTCAGAAGGAGACAATGACTACATGAATTAGCCTAGCAGAAACCTTGATGGAAGAGGAAAAGTTTTATTAAGGTGAAAGTGCCCAGAGTCCTCTCCTTATCATAAGAAGTGCAATTAAAAGCTCTTCCACTGATGAATAAAATGCTTCTTTCATTCACAAAACAACCTAGGGTAAGGGAAATGACACAGGGAGTAGACCTTCAGAGATGGGCTTTAGTAAAAGCTCCATGTGAAAAGCTCTAAAGAATTTCAACAGAACACTTTGGCAGTCTTCAGGGCTATCTTCTGCCATGCCTCAAACAAGCCCCCAGGGCCAAAAAAATGCTTCACTAAATTAGAACACATGAAGATGGATGAGATAAGAGTGATCCTGCAATTACACAGCACGGCAGGGAGAGGTGCACCTTTCCCAGAGCACACTTGCAAGATCTGTCATTGGCATCAAAGAGAACTGCAGAGAATAGCAAGCCCAGAGAACTCCAAACAAAGCATGAGAGCCATACAGGAAAAGTGGTGGGGTGATAAAGCAGAGGAAATCCAGCTGTATGCTGATAAGCATGAAAGGGTTTTATGAGTCAATATGAAGAGGCCCTGCTCTGGTGACTCTGGTCTAGTAAAAAGAAAATTGCTCCCAATATTCAGCCCTATGTGGGACACCTCAAAGGAAAGGCTGGAAGACTCTTGTGTGCTGCAGCCTGTGTTTGCTTTGCCCACAGGTAGCCAAGTCACTAAATATTCACCTCCAAGCCTCTGAGTTTGTTTCAGAGGGTTGTAAGAACTTTGATACTACTCTTTGCTTCAGCAAGACAAAAGTCATGTCCCCAGCTGCCCCTGCTGAACTGCAGGAGCCTCTGGCATTGCTGTGGATGGATAATCACAATGGGCATCACAGAAAGGCAAAGAAACCCAATGGTTAAGGGTGCCCTCATCCTCAGAGAAATGGCTTTTGTCTCTTCAGCTCAAACCCTCACTGTGGGCACCAAGGTGTGAAGGTCTGGCAATCAATTTCACTAGTATGGAGAGAGATGCATAGGTTATTGTTCACTCTTTGGAATGAATAATATTCTTTTGAGCTATTTTGGCTCAGTCACATACTCAAATTGTGATGAGTCTCAGGACTTCAATCTGGCAGCAAAGTGCATGAGCAGTACTAGAAGGTCAGTCTGAAAACTGAAGTGGAAATAAATAGAGGCAATTATTTATCTTCTATTATTAGAATCATAGAATCATTAAGGTTGGAAAAAACCTCTGAGTTCATCAAGTCCAATTGTCAACCTATCACCACCATGCCCAATTTTATATTGGCATAAGGTATTATGTATTGGCAGTTAGGTATGGGCAGAAGTGAATTATGTACTGGAATAAGGGAATTATGTATTGGCATAAGGGAATCATGTGCTGGCACAATGGAATTGTGTATTGGCTATTGTGCATCAGCAAAAAGCAATTATGTATTGGCATAAGGCAATTAGGTATTGGCTATTATGTATTGGCTTAAAGTAATGATGTATTGGAATAAGGCATTAAGGGAAGTGGTAAATTTGCCATACTTTTAAGTCTTTAAATCATTATTAAATATCTTCCTGAGAGAGGTGCTGTGATTTCACAGAAATCAGCAGTGGAATTATGTGATAACCTTCCTTGGTCTGTGAAAGCTTCAAAGAAGAGAATTCATTGGTTGGTAAAATTGTTTCCCAACTGCAATTTAAATGTTTCCAAGTGAGGGAAGTTTTCTGCCCACCCAAGTCCCATGGAACTACTCAAAACTACATTGAAGTGAAACTGAAATTGTGGCTAGGTCTTCTGCTGGTCCCTCTGTGGTAGGGAGAAATGCATCCTACTCAATCAGGGGACTCCCAGCTACTAATCACAAATGTCCATGTATCCAGCCTATCTTTAATGTGTGCACATGGAAATCTCCTGCATTCTGTCACTCACTTTGACTTGGACTCCAAGTCACCAGAGCAAGTAAAATCTCAACTTCATAACATGATATCTTTTCAGCACAAGGGAATGCTTCCCATATGGTTTGTGTTAGAAGGGACCTTCAAGATCATCTAGTTCCAGCCCCCATATGCTGTGGGATTAAAAAATACAGCATCATAGAAAGGAGAGTTATTTGGATGGATGCAGTCTGAGGAAAGCCTTCATTCTGTAAAGTGCTAGATAATAAAAGGAAATTTGAGAGAGAGAGAGAGAAGTTTTGTCACCAGAGTTAACCATTAACACCCCAAACTAAAAACTTCTTTTAGCAGCTTTAGATTGTTCTGATCAGTGATGGGGAAAAAAGTGCTGATTTTTTTAAGGAATACTCATACTTTTACCACTGAGGCCAAAAAAATTCATAGAGAAGAATCAGGGAATGGTTTGGGTTGGAAGGGACCTTTCAAGGTCATCTAGTCCAACTCCCCCCTGCAGTCAGCAGGGACATCTGCAACTAGATCAGGTTGCTCACAGCCCTGTCATTATGATTTCATTTAAACATTTACTAATCAAAAAAACCCATAATAAGAAATAATTCCTTTACAGGAGGTAAAAAATTTTGGTTGAGTGGCAACCCAGCTCTTAAGATGATATATTTTCCATTGTTTGGAAATGTAAAGGTGGCAAAACAGCTCCCTACTGTTTACACTTTGGCTTCCTCTCCATCATCCTGTAGCTCCTGAATGCTGTGCTGTTTGTCTCAGAAGTCACAGAGGCCAAGGGCTTTGAATGCATTCTCCAGCTACAAATACTTACAGACTGTAACCACTCTGTTTCTTAAATTCTCAGCTTCTTCTCCTAAGTAAACTATAAAATCTGAATTCCTTAGACCTTTCATTTCACAACTCACATTGAAGGCTCAAAAACTCCTTTTATATATATATGGGGTTTTTTAATTTGCCAATATGCTTTTGAATAAAGAAAGATGAATGTGCTAGTTTGGAGGAGGTATTCTAAACACTAGCAATGTCCTGTCCCCAATAGACACCTCAGGATCATCACAGTTCCTTTTAGCCACTGTGTCACACCCAGAACAACTGTTCCCTAGTACATATCTCACATCACATAAAAATGACCTAATTTCTCTCCTGCTAGGCATAAAACTTCTAACTTAATCAGATGAAAGGGTTTCCAAGGCACGAGTCTCTGTGAGATACCAGATCTGAAGTGGAAATATTAAAGAGAGAACTGGGGAGAGAGCAGATTCTATGGTTCTGTGACTATGATTCTATGTTTATTGCCTCCTCACTCTCCTGTCCCTCACAGCTGGTACACCACATGTTGGAGGCTTTGGTTATGGAGTGGAAGAAGGAAATATCTTAGCTGGTTCACCTCCTAACAGGCTTCACAGAAACAGTGGGGAAGCTGAACAAGCAGAGCTCCAGCTGAAGTGGACAACATTAGAGGTGAACCTGAGGTGGCTGCAATTCTCTCAGTGGCTCATTACATGGATGATTAATGTAAGTGGAGAGATGAAAAGCTAAAGCTGCTTGTTTGAAATGACAATAAAGTAGAGACTTCCTGACTTCTGAAGGGTCCTAATCCACTCCTGTACTGTACCTTCTAGCACAGTCATTAGGCAGTCCTGGAAGCACGTGTCCTGTCATTTCCACTAGCATATGGCTCATGGAGGGTCTGTATCAACCCTGTAGGACAGGGCATGGGCAGCCTGCTGAGGATATCAAAGGGCTAGGGGGTAGGAGTGGAAAGAGGACATGGCACATGAACTTCTGAGGACAGTTGTTTGCGCACTTTACACATTCTGAAAGTACATTTCAGAACTTCAAAGCAGCTTGTGCCCAGGCTTTCCTCATCAGCACACCCCACAAGCATGCCAGTGCATCTAGAAATGTCACCCAGGTGTCAGGACTTCTACTGGAAGCATCTGTTCACTAGCACAGATCTTCTTGTATACCTCAGGCAGCTTCAAGACTAGTTTTAGACTGAAGATAAAGCCCAACTAATACAATAGCTCCAACCAGCCTTGAACTTTGGCTAAGTTTCAGTTCAGCTCTGACTGCTGGTTTGATAACCACTGGAAACTTTTCTACCTCAGTTGCTAAATCCATATTCTGGTTGGAAACTTCAAGGACTTTTGTAGCTTGACTGGGCAGCTACTTACAGCATTGTACCAACCAAAGGGGCAGCAAAGTATGGTGGAGTTAGGAGCAGGTGGTCAAAACTTCCTCTACCATCACTGGCAGCAAAGTCAACAGAGCCCTAAATTCAAACCCTAAATATTCTGGAGTGTGATTTGACCAACCCTGAGGAAAACTGGTTCATCCTTAAGTGCCTGAATGAAAGGGACCTTCATCTCTTTCTCTTTTGGTCGTGACTTGAAGTCATGCAACCATTTGAGACAGAAGCATGATTGTTATGTTGATGATGACCCTTCAACTATTTACAGAAGCAGTGCCAAGATACCACAAAAAAAGGCTGAACATAAAGTATTTCCAGCACATCAAAAAGCAGGAAGTATGGGAAATCTTCCTGCCAGAGAAGCCTGAGCTCAGGAGGCTTCCAGCTCAGTTGCTTAACCCTTGCTGTCCCAGTGAACTACACCAACCTCAGTGCCCCAGAGCAAGCTAAGAGAGAAGTGGTTGAAATCAGAGCTGTGTCACTGAGTGACAGTTTAAGTGAGTTCTCTTCAGTGATTGAGCCAGTGGAAAGCTGAAGGAATAGCTGCTTAATTCAACTGCCAGCTTGATCTGCTCTACCCCAGACTGGGTGTCAAGGGTCAGGGCTAGGCTGGCCACTAAACAAGTGCCAGATGCTCTCCATGAACCCCTCTGGCTTCACAAAGAGAAGAGAAAGGGAATAAGGGAGAGAAACTGGTGGCTTAGGAAAGAAACTGAAACAACTTGAGTGGAAATAATAACAATAACATGAACTAGATACAAATAGATACAAACCAATCTCAACCCCAAGCCCTGATGGCAAGGACAGCACTGGCACCACTGAGGCTGGGGCAGCACTGGGGAAGTCCCAGACTGGACTCAGCACCAGATGGGAACCAGATTCAGGAGCTGGATTCTGGAGCTGGAGTCAGGAACATGCAGCCTCTTTTCCTTTCACACAGAATGCCAGCATGGTGAGGGTTGGAAGGAACTACTGGAGATGATTTAGCTCAACCTCCCTGCTAAAGCAGGGTCACCCACAGCAGGTTGCCTAGGATGGTGTCCAGGTGGCTTTCTCCATCTTGTGCCTACTCTCTTTGCTTTCTACTGTGGTTGGACTGTCCTTGGTATGATGACCAGTCTGAAGCACTCAGATAAATACTGTCAGGCTTGTGGGCACTCCCTTAGTGCCTGCAGACTTCTCATTTCTCATCAATCTGCTCACCAGCCCTCAGGCAACTCATCAAGCATTCGATTTTTCTATGTCCTTAGCTCACAACAGCTGCTTGCCTTGGACAAACACTAAATGTGATAAATGGACTTGCATTAGCATGGAAATGAAGAATATTGTATCAGTGAAGAAAAAAAAAAAGCATAAACAGAGGTTTTAGCTGGCATTTCAGAGTCTGTTCAGGTTATTGCTTCAGGTATTAGAATAATCCCTGGATAAGTTAAGTCCTGACACCAAGATATTGGTTGGTTGGAGATGGTAACCTCACTATTTGGGGTTGACACCTTAATAAAGCTGCATCTATGGAAATTAAGGTCTGAGGTAGATAAGCCATGAATGGCTGCATGAAACAGAGGCC
Source organism: Galbula dea (assembly GCA_013399015.1). Lineage (NCBI taxonomy): Eukaryota > Metazoa > Chordata > Aves > Piciformes > Galbulidae > Galbula > Galbula dea. Next base: position 291,022 of record VWZX01009655.1, read on the forward strand.
AAGAGGTTGGTACAAGGTGCAGATCATCTGAGGTGGACTAAGTGTGTGTTGAGGAGGAAGCCCTCTCCAGATCACCTCATTTTACAGGACTCATTTAGGAGCAACAAGAGGACAAGTTACACAGGCTGGAAGGTGAGGAGATGGCCATCAATGGAATAGGCTATGGGAGTGCAGGGATGAGCTATCTCTTCACCTGGACCACTGCAAAGGCATACTGCTCTGCCTTTAACCACACAATCTTAGCTCTCTCTTCCCCTTTAAGAGGCAAGATGGTGTAACCATCAAAATGCATTTGTTAGACATTGGCCCAGGCTGCCCAGGGCAGTGGTGGAGTCACCATCCCTGGAGGGGTTCAAAAAACATCTAGATGTGGTGCTTAGGGACATGGTGTGATGGGATGATGGTGATAGGTCACCAGTTGTGCTGGATGACCTTAGAGGTCTCTTCCAACCTTAATTATGCTGTGATTCTGTGATTCTCCAGAGAACACTTCAGCTTGACTCTGTCTCACTGCAGACTCAGCCACTGAGAGACAGTTTGTTGAACGGATGCAATGTGACCAAGTATCTCAACCCCAAGGCTGAATGAGTTTAGAATAAACTGAAGCAAGCTGCTTCTAAATTGAACTGAGTGTCCACACCACATTAAACTTTCTTTGAAGCTGCATGTGGCAGAGAAGACCCAGATTTCTGGCAGATGAAGAAGCCTGTAAGAACACTGTAGATTTCTTTTGTCACGCTTTGAGTAGTGCAGCCTTTGATTGGGTTTATAATACTAATGCTGACAGGCATGTACAAAGGCTTGGGCACCAATATTTTGATGGATTTGATAATTGTCTTAATATTTGCTCTGCCAAGGATTACTCTAATTAACATGGAGACTGGCTTAATTAAAGAAGAGGCATGGCAAACCAGACAAAGACATGAAGAAGCTCTTTCACTTCCCAGTAAAGAATGTCAACTCCTACCACAGATGCTTTGGGCAAAGAGGACACATCCAAACTGTTATTCATAGAATCAGAGAATGGTTTGGGTTGGAAGGGACCTTGAAAGGTCATCTAGTCCAACCCCCCTGCAGTCAGCAGGGACATTTACAACTAGATCAGGTTGTTCACAGCCCCAAACAATCTGACCTGGGATGGTTCCAGAGATGGGACATCTCCCACCTCTCTGGGCAACCTGAGACAGGCTCCCACCACCCTCAGAGTAAAAAATGCATTCAGTGCAGAGAGTAAGGGTTACTAAACAATTTCATTACTGCCTTTGCCCATTATAGAATCATAGAATTACCAGAGTTGGAAGGGACCTTCAAGATCCTCTAGTTCCAACCCCCCCTGCCTGCCAGGGACACCTCCCACTAGATCAGGTTGCCCACAGCCCCATCCAGCCTGGCCTTAAAAGCTTCCAGGGCCATTGTACAGACTACACATATGCAATATAGATCATATTAAGTGTATGGACTAAAGACACTTGGAGTCTGAAGAATTTTTCATCTTGTTTTGGTTCCACACAGTGCCCCTTTGCAATAAAATACTGCTGGATAAATGTGTAGACATAAGCAGTAGATATTCTTTTCCTATCTTATTATTATCTTATCATTATCCACTCACCTATTCTAATGTAGCTATTGCTGTCCTATTGTAGCTCTTTCTTGCTGGAACAGCACTTCTTGCTATTTAAACATGAAGAGGGCAGAACCTTCTGACTTCCCAGAAAGCTGTCAGAAAAACTAAGCTCCACATTTTCCACATCCAGTAATATTATGCAACCCACAGAGATGTTTCCCTCAGCCAAAGATAAGGGGAGGGTGGAAAAGTGCTTCAAAAGGATGGCTGACATGTCAGCAGCTTTTATGAAGGCATCAGAGAGAGCAAAGATGCAATTTGCCCTTGCCAATATGTTGTTTCATGGCTGGAGAAAGGCAGGAGTTGATTTAGAGCACACAGAGAGGTTCATGATAAGTTCCTGAAAGGAATCAGACCTGCAGGTGCCAGGTTGACAAGCCAGAAAATGAGGCCAGCTCCTCATTGTCCAGGATTGTGGAGGAGGGAGCAAAAGGAGTTGTCTGTGCTTTTCAGACAGGCATGGGCTACTCAGACTTGGCCAGCACATCAGCTTCAACCTGAGCTCAGGAATAATTATGGTCTGTTCTCCCCTTTTTTTATGTCCTCTCAACCATAGTGCTGTTTTTACACCTTGCTTGCTGGCACATGGATCGATCACTGCAGGACCTGATTTACAACCTCTCCTCCAGACACTGCTTCCAGCAGGGGAGGGGAATAGGGACAAGTGTGTTTGGACACCTCTTGTGCAGTGTCTTGATTCAGCTCCAGGAGATACTTGGCCATTTGGTTTTCCCAAGACATAGAGCATGAGCCTGGGACTCATTATGGATGGGGTTTTTTCCCCCCTGGATTCAAAGGAAAAAAGGATTGTTTGATTGGAGAAAACAAATCTGGCATCTCACACCAGGGATTGACCCCACCAATGAAGAAGCCTTTGGTTTAAAGCCAACACACCACCTTCATCACACATGGCACATCAGGCACAAGCAAGAGTGATAGAATCTTACTACTATAGAGTTCTGGTTGGTATAAACCTTTCAGATCATCAAGTTCAACTGTTAACCCAGCACAGCCAAGACACCAATAATACCTGGTTTGATCCCTGGGGGCCAATTTTGGGTGTATCCACCTAAAAGGGAGGCCATAAATTACAATAGAAGATGCAGAAGCCAGACCTCCTTCCTCAGCTACCTAAAACACCTGGATGGGAGAGCCAGGGCAAAAGTAAGGTGCCCTGGAGGTTCTTCTGACAGCAGGTACAGGTCACCTCCTGGCCATAGGTGGTGGTGCCAGGCTGGGTATCAAGATGCCTGGAACAGGAGGGAAACAAGGCTCAGAAGGATTTTACTTAGGGCAATAACATTCTGGTGGGGACAAACCTCATGGTCCTAAAGGTCAGAGTAGACTTCACATCCACACTGTCCTCTGAAAGGTACCTAGGGATGTGTCCAGAACAACTGCATTGGTGTGTGTGGGAAGGTTTGGGTAGCAGGGAGGCTGCAGAGGCTGCAGATCTGAGCCCTTGAGTAATGGTGACAACACCTCTGGGATAACATAGTTAAGAAGGGAACCACTGCAGCCCATGGGGAAGACCATGGTGAGGCAGGCTGATGCCCTGTAGCTCATGGAGGTTAACAGTGGAACAGGTATCCACCTGTAGCCCATGCTGGAGCAGGTGGATGCTCAAAGGAGGCTGTGACCCTGTGGGAAGCCTGTGCTGGAGCAAGGTTCTGGCAGGACTTGTGGCCCCATGGAGAGAGAAGTCCACACTGGAGCAAGTTTGCTGCCAGAATTTGTGACCCTGTGAAGGATCCACAGTGGAGAAGTCTGTTCCTGAAGGACTGAACCATCTAGAAGAGATCCATACTGGAACAGTTCATGAAGAACTGCAGCCTGTGGGAAGGATTTACATTGGAGAAGTTGATGGAGAACTGTCTCCCATGGGAGAGACCCACACTGGAGCAGTGGAAGAGGGTGAGGAGTCCTCCCCCTGAGAAGGGAGGAACAGCAGAGACAACATGTGATGAAGTGATCACAACCCCATTCCCTGCCACCTGTGCTGCTGTGAAGAGGAGGTAGAGAAATGGGAGTGAAGTTGAACCTGGGGAGAAAGGAGAGCCCCAGGCATTGCTGCCAAGGGACAGAAGTCCTCTCCCCACTCTGGAGACTGTGGGGCCACTGTCAGACCACAGAAAGACTCTGGCAGCATGTTCAGAAGGGAGGAACATTCTCACTGGAGTATGATTCTGGCCACAATTATTTCACTCTTGAGTGAGGTTCTTATTATTTTTTCTTATTGTTTTAAGAGGCTCTGTTTCATTAGGGGCTGGAACTCTCCATGTATACAAACACTCAGAGAGCAGGAAAATAAAAAAATCAATGAACAGCTCTGTTGTAATAATAAAAACAATGCAAGGACTCTGGAAATCTTGGGCTGTAAGAAGATGAACAAGCAGCACTTTTGTTCCTAATTAAACCTGGACAACATGCCTCCTTGGCCAAAGAGGCCATTGTCTTCTCCTCAGAGGTAGGAACACAATGCTTCTCAGGCAGTTAGTTAATGCAGCAGTGGGCTGGTTGAAGTGGGGGTGGGTGGAAGGTGTCCCAGCATTGCTGCCCTAAAGGCAGGAACTTTCTTTATAATGGACTTGCCCAGAATCACCCCTGCAAACTTCACAGTCATTGAATACAAAATGGAAAGCACTGACCTGGGCAAGCTGGATTGGTGGGTGGAGAGAAAATCATGAAGTTCAGCAAGGGCAAGTGTAAGGTCTTGCATCTAGGGAGGAAAAAAGCCCATGGACCAGGACTAGTAAGGGGTTGACCTGCTGGAAAGCAGCTGTGCAGAGAAAGACTTGAGAGTGCTGGTGGACAACAAGTTAATTATAAGCCAGCAGTGTGCACTTGTGGCCAAGAAGCCTAATGGTTTCCTGGGCTGCATTAAGAAGAGTGTGGCCAGCAGGTCGAGGGAGGTTCTCCTCCCTCTCTACTCTGCCCTAGTGAGGTCACAGCTGGAGTCCTGGGTCCAGTTCTGGGCTTCTTCCCAGTTCAAGAGAGACAAGGAGCTACTGCAGAGAGCCCAGTAGAGGCTAGGAAGATGCTGAGGGCACTGGAACATCCCTGGAGGAGGAAAGGCTGAGAGCCCTGGGGCTGCTGAGCCTGGAGAAGAGCAGCCCCAGAGGGGATCTGCTCACTGATGAGCAAGAGCTCAAGGGCAGAAGGCAAGAGGCTGAGGCCAGACTCTGCTCAGTGGTGCCCAGGGATAGCCCAGGGGGTACTGGGCACAAACTGGAAGCCAGGAGGTTCCAGCTGAGCAGGAGGAGAAGCTTTTTTGGTGTGAGGGTTATGGAACCCTGGCCCAGGCTGCCCAGAGAGGTTGTGGAGTCTCCTTGTGTGGAGAGATTGCCAAGGTGACCCTGGGCAAGCTGCTGTGAGTGACCCTGCTGGAGCAGGGGGGTTGGACTGGATGATCTCCAGAGGTCCCTTCTAACCTGCACCATTTTGTGTGATTCTGTGATTCTTTTTTTGCTTATTATTCTGCTCAAGACATTTGATGATGGCCAGGAAGTTATGGAACTCTAGTCAATAAATATTTTGGTCATCAAAGTGGCAATTAGAACCAGTCATGAGACTTCTGAGGACATGTCCTTTCACTGGGAAAACTGATAGGTCAGAAAGTTTCATGTTAAAACATATTTGTTTCAACCAACCAACATCAAACCACAGGTAGTTTTCCACTGGAAAACCACTTGGCTTCCTACCAGCTAGCCTGGTGGGCTGTTGAGACACAGATATTGTAGGCTCACTGCCATCAAACTGGGAGCCTGGTGATGCTGGGAGACCTGGCTGAAGTTAGCAGTCCCATAGTAGGAGCTTCCAGCCCCTAAGAGGCAGGAGTGAAGCTGGAGAGAACATCCTGGGAAACAGAGTTTATTTTGGAAACACCCTGCGTCATTGTTTCCTATTCCTCATATTTTTTTCCCCCCCATAAACTTCTCTTTTGTGGCTAATTTCAAAACAACTGCTTTGCTTCCAACTCTAAAGAAAAGCCCAAAGTTAGAATTTCCCACAGAGCAGGAATTGGATCACTTGGCCAATCCTTCTGCTAGTAACCCAGCAAACTGCCACTTAAATTGGATGTGCTGCTTGAATGGCAATGAGCAGTTTGATCTCCTCTACAACTCTGAGTGCTTCTCAAGGCACTTTCCAAGGAGAAGGAAACTGTTAGTTTGCTTTCAGCTGCCAGGAAGTGAAGGCACAAGCAGTATCTGAAGCAGAACTCTTCTCCCAAGGGAATGTCCCCACTGCTTGGTGGCTCTACCACAGCATGACCTGCTGAGAGAAACACAGGGAGGGGTAGGGGAGATGAGATGCCAGACTTCTGAGCTGAACCTTCTTATTATATTATTAATACAAAATAAGAAGGTCTCAGAATAAGATGGGCCAGTGCAGGGCACAGATTCATCTGATCAGCTGAAATCCCTCCAGCTGGTTGCTCATGTCCTCAAGCTGGTAACATGAACCTTAGACAAGAAGCCATCAAACATTCACCTTGATCCTTGATGTAGCTAATGGGTGGCAGATGATGGCACTGGGTTCCTCAAAGAAACAACCATGGAGCCTGGAATATGTTACTGCTGACTGGGACAACTGCAATGAGGAGAGATTGACAAACAAGACCATGAAAAAACACAGAGGAAGTAAAAAAGGAGGAAGAACATCAAAAATACCAGCAGCTCTTGTCCTAGGGGATAGTCTCCCACCCATGGTTCTGACACCATGAACCAAGGAGAGATACAATAAGCTTCAGTAAGCAAACAGCCTCCACAATTCAGCCTTGCTCTTTGTTTAAACCTTTCATTCACATCTTGAGCTCATGATATAAAAAGGGGAGTCCTAAATTTGGCTACAGCTGTATCTCCTTGAGCTGTGATGGTGTTGATCTGGCAAGCAATGGGGCAGTTTGCTTCCAGCTGGGTGACTTCTCCTGGGAACAGGAATCCATGCTGCTTGTCAGATACTGGAATAGACTAGTGCTTCTTGTTTGAAGGTATCAAGGTTTAAACAGGTTTGGAACTAGGATTTGACAGAGGCAAGGCAAGGGAGACTCAAGACTAACTGTGACTACTTCAGGCATGTACAGCTGACAGTTTCCCAGTACCTTTGTTATTTTACCATTTTCATGGCAAACAGTAAATTTACTATGGCTAATTTTTATTCTTTTCATAGAAAAGAATAAAAACCAAGCAGCTCAACTTAAAGATTCCCTTTAACCCCTTTAGTACAGCCCAAGTGACAATACTTTATATCTAGGATTCTCTACTTTTTCATCCTTTTTGACAGCCAGAACTGGCATTGTTGAGATCTGTGCCCAAAAACCTAGCCCTGCCCTACATCAAGAAGCTTTCTGCAGCTCCCAGAGCTTGTGACTTATTTTCTTATTGAAAAGGGGAGATTTTCATTTCTAATGTGAAAAGAGATGATGCCATTTATGTATCTATTTTAAAAGGGTTACAGAGGGCTGATCTTTTGGGATTGCTCAGGAGGGGTCTTCAGACTCTCAACAGGGCTGGGTCCAGGGTGGTTCTCAGTTCAGGATAGTCATACCACAGGGAAAGGACTTTCTGGGTCATTTGCTGTAAGTTTTGGCTTAAGCCACCTGAGAAGTGCCAGAACTGAAGCCTGAGCCCTTGGGTAAGCACTAGGTTAATCTACAAGGGAAACCTCCACTTTCTGAAGAGCCTTGGCTTTATTGTCTTCCCAAAAACAACACCATCAGGTGAAACTTTAGACCACCACAAGCACTGGAGAGCAGCTACTGTAAATCTTCTCTGAAAACACCCCATCAAACACACTCAGCTTTATTTATGTTTCTGGTCATACATTGTTAACTTTCTGGGAAATAGTCCAATGGAGAAGGTTAGAGTCAGCAATATTTTGGTGCAAAAGGATATTTTAAGGAGTAATCTCAGTGATTGATGTGAGCATTCCCACCTAAAAACCCACCTGTGGGAGTAACACTCTCCTATCAGGAAATACTGTGCAACCTGGGAGGGGAAGGAAACTTGCTCAGGATAGCTTGAAATTCAGCCACCAAGTCAGGAGCTGCTCAGGAATAAAACTCCATGGAGGAATATGATTTCCTGGATTATTAGTATTATTATCATTATTATGATGCAAAAAAACCCCCACAACAAATCACCACCACCTCAAAACCCCAAAATATCCACAAATATTTGAGCATTTGGATGGGGCACATGAAGGCATCAGAGACTTCTCTTATTAGACCTTCATCAGTCCTATCTTTTTATTCCTAACCTGCAAGTTTGACCCTCAGCCTTATAGCTACAGTGCTTTAAGTTCAACCTATTGTTGTAGCACTTCTGTGTTCAGGGATGAGCAGGAAGGGAATGGTTCAGCTATCAAAATGTCCTGAAAAATCAATGAGGAATGAGATAATTCAATTAAAACTAATGAAAGTTGTGCCTCTCTTGCCACAGGAATCATTCAGGTTGGCAGCTCTTGTCCTTTCCTCTTGTCAAAATCATCAAGCAGCAATACCAACAAGACCCTGGCAACACAAGTTTCTTCTGGTTGTTGTAGTAACAAGTTAGACCTCAATTACATCACAAGTATATCATTTGGGGACATGTTATTTCTCTGGTCTTAAAAAAGAGACTTCTCTAGCTCTGAAAATGATGAATTTAGACAGAAACATCAAATGCACTGTAACATTCTCCAGCAAAACCCTTGAATAAAAATTCTAGCCTTAGAACTAGATGACCTTAGGCTTAATTCACAAGAACTGAGGAAAGAAATTAGTAAGGGGAATCCACATGCCAGAACAAGTCTTAAAATGAGGAATTTAGGGACGTGGCTTAGTGGTGGAATGGGCAGTGTTAAGTTAATAGTTGGACTGGATGATCTTTAAAGTCTTTTCCAACCAAAACTATTCAAGGATTCAATCTTCCAAAGGCTTTCTCCAGAAAGGATAAAACAGATATTTTGTCTTCCACCCCCAGAAGGTTCACTCAGAAGAGCCCAGAGTTATGTTGACCCAGATATGGGTCTCCAAGGCAGATTTTCTAGCAGTGCTCTGATCTGATGCCTCATTAAAAATTATGCCAATGCTCCATAACCATTAATAGGTGTTAACACTAAAGACACCCTCAGGGAGGTAAAGAGGAGATGCAAGACACTTGTAGTCTAGGGGAAATGGCCAAGAGGTATATTTTCCCCCTTGGATGTGGTGGGCTCCCCAACCTTGGACCATGGCAGAGAGGATATATGAATCTTCTTATGCTCAGTTCACTTTAGCTCCTTGTGGTATGAGTTCACAGGAGGTGCTAAGGAGCAGAGGTTTCTTCAGGAAGTTCAGGGTAGGCAGAACTGTTTGTCTTCTGCATCTGCATGAAAATCTGCCAGAAATGTGCAAGCACTGGAATATTCTTTTTATTTCCATAGCACGGTTGTTATTTTCCTTCCAATGTGGTTTCAAATGCCTTTAGGATCTTTCAACTCCTCCAGCCACTGCCTAATTCTGCCTGGCAAGGTTTAGACTGACTGATACTTGCTTATTCTTCATGTTCTCTCCCAAAAACATCCCATCAGAAGAGGCTGTTGTTATGACCTCATCCTGACAACCCTCAGCCTGCATTCAGAAATGACAGCAAAGGAAGAGTGAGAGTCTGATGAACTATTTCTCATTAGTCCTTAGGACTCAACACCCAAGCATCCCTGCAGTGCTGAAGGGAGCTGGAAGCACCTCAGAGGGGTTGGATGTGGGGCATGGTAGCTTTGGGGGCCTTGTGAAGTGGTAAGGACTTAGCTTCTGTAGCTGTGGCCACACAGCTGCTTTCCATAGGAGACTGAAGTAGTTAGCCTAGAAGTAGAGGTCAGCAGTAATATCTCATGCTGAAAAGGCTAAGTTTTGCTCTCCCTTGGGGGCTGGGTGGTTGTCTACACATTGAGTTCATAGAATCATAGTATTCTTAAGGTTGGAGGAGATCATCAAGTCCGACTGTTAACCCAGCACTGCCAAGTCACCACTAACCCATGGTCCTCAGCACCACATCTCCAGGGCTTTTCAATCCCTCCAGGGATGGTGACTCCACCACTGCCCTGGGCAGCCTGGGCCAGGCCTTGAAAAACCCTTTCAGTGAGGACATTTTTCTTAATATCCAAGCTAAAACTCCCATGGCACAACTTGAAGCTGTTTCCTCTTGTCCTACAGCTGGTTACTTAAAAGAAGAGACCAACTAGCCACCTGGCTCCAGCCTCCTTTCAGGGAGTTGCAGAGAGTGAGAAGGTCTCCCCTGAGCCTCCTCTTCTCCAGGCTAACCAAGCCCAATTCCCTCAGCTGTTCCTCACAACACTTGTGCTCTAGACCCTTCACCAGCTTCCTTGCCCTTCTCTGGACACACTCCAGCACCTCAATGCTTACAGTTGTGAAGACCACTCTTTCTTTGACTGTTTTGACTGCCTCTCTGATCCCTTCAACCCTGCAGTCAGGCATGGGTCAAGTGACCATGAAGTGACCCTTGTGCAACTGAGTCCTTCAGTTACCTTCCCCACTTCTGGCCCCTCTCTGCAGTTATCCAATGCCTGTTATCCAAGCCCAAAAGTCTGTGATAAAAATGAGGATTTAATTATTATTTCCCCACTGTTGACTTATGCTTTCTATATTGCAGTGAAACCAGGTCAGAATGATTAATGGGGAGGGGAGGTGGTTTCAGCAAAGAAAAAAAGTCATTTCTTAGGGATTTAAACAGGATTAACTTAGGGTGGTGCTGGGAGAAGAAGAGGATAGAATTGTGAGAAATTTCCTTGTATATAGCAACCTTAATTGTTAAGAAATGCCTTCTGCTGTCAAGACACCCTACAGCTCTGGAAAATCTTTGCTTTTATCTAGGATTTAAAGTCTGAGTGAAAAATTGTTATTCTCAAATTCCTAACCAAAAAAAAGCACACTAAAAACCCCCCAACAACAACAACAACAAACTCCAAACAAACTAACCCACAAAAACTATTTCTACCAACTTGAGTTTTCCTGGAATGAGTTAAAAGCCAAGTTGGTTGTAGTTGAACCTGACTGCCTTTCTGATAGGACAATGATCCTTAGGGAAGTTGGAGGTTTTCTGACATGGGCTTTTAGAGGACTTGGTGGTTTAACTTGTTCAATATGCTTGGACATAGCTGTGAGATGTTTAGGAAAGCATTCTGCAGTGATAGAAGGGCTGATTCTCAGAATCCCAACAGGGTGGGGGTTGGAAGGGACCTCTGGAGATCATCTAGCCCAAATCCCCCTGCTCCAGCAGGGGCACCCACAGCAGCTTGCCCAGGGTCACCTCCAGCTGCCTTGGCAATCTCTCCACACAAGGAGACTCCACAGCCTCTCTGGGCAGCCTGGGCCAGGGCTCCAACACCCTCACACCAAACAAGGTCCTCCTCCAGCTCATGTGGAACCTCCTGGCTTCCAGTTTGTGCTCAGTGCCCCTTGGGCTGTCCCTGGGCACCACTGAGCAGAGTCTGGCCCCAGCCTCTTGCCCCCAGCCTTTAGCTCTTGCTCAGCATTGAGCAGATCCCCTCAGCCACTGATGAGATTCTCTTTAGCCATTTCCTGCATATAACAGACAGATTTGCCATTGCTTGCACAGCACAACCATGTTTCAATGACAAAATAATAACTAAAGGATGAAGAAGAGATTTGAAGAAGAATCTCTGCCCTAGAGCTCTCCCCAGTTCTATCAGTACCTGGCTATCAATAAGAGGTTTTAATTGTGCAAAATCATCTTTGCCATCTATAGGTGGAGATGCCACTCATCTGTTGGAAATAATAGCAGAATAAGCTTTTAACTTGTGAATTTTATTACACCAAGGATCAAACTGACTTTCAACCTCCTGTGCCAGAAGATTTGGGCTGTTTATTCTAGTGGGAGAACACAATGGTTAGAGCTAAGACCTAAGATCCCTTTAAAAGGGATCTTTTGGTTCTACTTTTTCCTTTCTCCATCTAAAAGATACATGTTCTAAAACACTTAAACACTCTACTATTCCTTCATTAGAAGCCATGGCTCAGTGTGGGCACTGCTGGGAGTTATTACTGCAGTTCATGGCCTCCCATTATCCAGCTGTCTGGGAACACAAGTAAGGAGAGCACAGCTAGATGGTTTTACCATGGAGAATGCACAGCATATAAGGTTGATATGAAGGCTATGGATGATGTCCAGCAACAAATTAGCTTGTGAGGTTGCTTCTGTTTGGTTTTTAAATGGCTATTTCAAAATAAATGGCTATTTAAAATAGCTTCACAATTTTCTTTATCACACAAAAGCAGCTTTTTCTAGATGATTCTTCAGACTGCAGTAGGGAAATAAAATGTAAATGAAGAATCTTCCTCAGTTTAGCTGCTTGCCATGGCTTGGCTTTATCTGCCCATGCTAAACATGCACTGGGGAAAAAACAGCTGTCAGAATTAAAGTAACTTGAGCATCATCTCACCAGAGCAGCTTCTGGTTCAACAGTGGCCCAGTAAGATGGATGGGGTGTTGCTTTCCAAGAGAATGGATTCTTGAACACAAGCAAACCTCTCCCAGACATAACTATGAGAGAAACACCTCCAGACCTCATGGTTTGACCAGAACTTAACATCCAGAGTTGCATGGCCAGTAGGTCAGGGAGGGGATTCTGCCTCTCTGCTCCACTTCAGGGAGAACTCATCTGCTGTACTGGGTCCAGCTCTTGAAGCCTCAGCACAGCACAGACATGGACCTGGTGGAGCAGGTCCAGAGGATGCCACAAAAATGATCTGAGGGCTGGAACCCCTCTGCTGTGAGGACAGGCAGAGTTCTTGCCAACCCCAGCTGGGTCTCCTAGAATGTTTTTGAACTCCTGCAGCCTAAGCACAGTCAATTCTCTTGCAATACATCCAAGAAAACCCCTCTGGTTCTCTAACTTCAGTTCTCCTGCACCCATCTTAGAGATGAGGAATTCAGCAATCTATCTGGTCAGCTGTTGCTTTCTGTTGGCTTCCTCCACACCACCTTAGCCAAAAACATCCCCTTCTAACACTATCTTCTTATCAAGACTTTCTACTGGCAAGAGGAAGTCTGTTGTTGCAGGTTCACTAACACAGGCAAAAGTAGACTAGCATACAACCAGTGTGAAATCAGTTAGTGTGAAATCAGTGATTTCTAAGTGTTTCCTCCTTCAAAGATCACTGCAAGATCAACACACCACTTTTCCCTCACTGGTCACTTCCAGCAAGCAGAAGTGCTCCCATAAGTTGCAGTAATTCAATAAAAGTCCACACAATGAAAAAAAAAAAAGAAGAAAGAAGGGAGGAGGGAATGAACAAACCAATCCAAAAACAAAAGGAAAGGAAATTTTCCCTTAAGCTATGTCTAGAGTGTGGGATCCAAGAGCACTTCCCACTCTCAGATTCTAGTGTGCACCCTTGCTGAGCCCTGACTCCTTGTCTGGATGAGGTCTGGGCATGCCATCCCAGGAAGTCACAGCAGACTGACAGTCTCCTGGGAAGGTGAAGAAAAGATCTAACTGAAACTTTTTTGGTCTTGATGTAAGGTTTTACTTACTGCTTTGCTTACAGAGGATGCCTGGCTAGGTGATTGAGAAGGTTCCTCCAGCCCTTGGATTTAAGAACAACTTCTGGTTTGCAGCATTTCAGTCACCTTTAGCCAACAGCCTCCCTAGTTAAGAGGAGTGTGAGCAGCAAGGTGAGGGAGGTTCTCCTCTCCCTTTACTCTAGTGAGGCCACATCTGGAGTGCTGGGTCCAGTTCTGGGCTTCTTCCCAGTTGAAGAGAGACAAGGAACTACTGGAAAGAGTCCAGCAGAGCACAGGAAGATGCTGAGGGCACTGGAGCATCTCTGGGAGAAGGAAAGGCTGAGAGCCCTGGGGCTGCCCAGCCTGGAGAAGAGCAGCCCCAGAGGAGCTCTTCTCAATGTTAAGCAGTATCTGAAGGGTATGGAAGGGTAAGAAAGGCATCCAAGAGCAAGTGGCTGGAGAACAAACAAAGAGAATGTACTGTCCCTGATTCCTCTCTGCAATGGAAAGCTTGCATGTGGCCAAGGAGGAGGCAGCATGCATGACTTCTCTCCATGTATTTGGAACATATGTTGGAGTCAGCAGTGGCCAGGGTGGGATTCATCAGCCTCTGTGTAGGCAGTAGGCTTCTGAGTCACCTCACCCTAAGAGGGACATGGGAAAGAAACCCTGGGCTGTGCTCTAGAAAGTGCCTGTTTCCAGAAGTGACTGCAAAGGAGCACAGATGACTAGGTTCTGCTGTAGACATCCAAAAGATAAACATTTTCTTTTAGCCAGACCAACCCCAGCACCAGTTTCTCAGCTGTAATACCTGAAGCTGTGATAGATCTTTATACCCTACACCAAGATCCCTAGGATTTCACCCAAGGTTCACAGGAGATCTATGTTAACAGAAAACTACACTTGTGCAAGGACAATGTCATCACCAAAGATAAGGCATGGGAGGTTCATTACAACTAAGATTCATCATTGCTCATCTTACCTGTCAGCTGAGAGGGTTTTTTGCTCCCTTGTTAACCTACAGCTAGTAAAGGAGCAGTTACCTATGAAGCATGCTCTGGGAGCACCTCTGTCATCCAATGATCCAGCACCCAGCCACCCAGTTTCCCAGTTTGGAAGGAACTGGCCCAGCCAAATTGAGTGCAATTATACCCTTTGCTTTCAAATCCATCTGCATTCAATACCCTGGAGGCATTTAAAAGGCATGCAGATATGGTGATGAGGGACCTGGTTTAGTGGTGACTTGGCAGTATTAGGCTAATGGTTGGACCTGATGATCTTAAAAGTCTTTTCCAACCAAAACCTTTCTGGGATTCCATGACTCTGTGACTCATTATTTGCATGTCACACAGGCAGTTTGCTACTTAGGGGCACTAAAGGGAAAATTCCACATTTTTCTTGTTAAGAGATGCTGTGGACAGAGCTCATGATGCTTTTTCCCCTGTATCATAGGGATCTACACTAAAAATAGCTCCCAGCGACATCACATCTTCTGTTCTTATCTTCAGGGACCCAAACCACCCTAATTAGTAGATGTGAGGGTGTGAAAGCTGCTTAAGCTTTTTTCCTCAGCAAATTCTGTAATTCTTTTTTTTCTTTTTCCAGCTCTGTTGTGGTTTGGGAAGAGCTCAAGCAAGTATTTGGAGTGGGATGTTGAAAAGTCATTGAGGATTTGCCTGGCTCATGAGCAATTCACCTTTGGCTCCAACAGCAGGAAAGGACTGATCATGTTGGAAAACTCCAAACCTAAAGACTTCTTCAGAACTGCTGTTTAAAGTGATCCTTTGAGCAGCAGATTGTGTCTTGGTTCACTCTAATGATAAAATAAAACAAGCTTAGGCAATTTTAACTGGAGGTTTCCCTGTTTGATGACACTTTGCATTTATAAGATCCTTTCATCAAATCATCCCAAATGTATTAGCACAAATCTTACAAATAGACTAGAAATTGATAACCATTATTACATCCATGTTGTCACTGGGAATGCAGTAAAACTGAAGTATCTCCACAGGTCACATGGATGCTCATTAATAGAACCCAGAACTGTTTGTTCCCTTCCCTCCTCCTTCTATCTGCTACTCTATACTTCTGGAAAACAATGTCACAAACTATCAAACAGTCTTGAAAGCAGACAAAAAAAGAAGATATTACATATGGGTGAAAAGCTGGACATGAGCTAACAATATGTGTTCACAGCCCAGAAGCTGACTGTGTCCTGGGCTGCATCCCCAGCAACATGGCCAGCAGGGCAGGGAGGGGATTCTGCCTCTGCTCTGCTCTGGGGAGACCTCAGCTGCAGTGCTGGGGCCAGCTCTGGAGTCCTCAGCACAGGAAAGACATGGACCTGGTGGAGCAGGTCCAGAGGAGGCCACAGAAATGATCTGAGGGCTAGAACCCCTCTGCTGTGAGGGTGAGAGAGTTGGGGTTCTTCAGCTTGGAGAAGAGAAGGCTCCAGGGAGACCTTCTTGCAGCTGTTCAGTACTTCAAGGGGCCTAGAAGAAAGCTGGGGACAGACTTCTTAGGAGGGTCTGTTGGGACAGGACAAGGGCTGATGGTTTGAAACTAAAAGAGGAGAAATTTAGACTACAGAGAAGGAAGAAGTTTTTCATGCTGAGGGTGATAAGACAATAGCCCAGGTTGCCCAGAGAGGTGGGAGATGTCCCATCTCTGGAACCATTCCAGATCAGGCTGTTCAGAGCTCTGAGCTACCTGATCTAGTGCTAAATGCCCCTGCTCAGTGGAGGGGAGAAGTAGCATAGACTAAATGACCTTTAAAGATCCCTTCCAACTCAAATTATTTCTTGATTCTGTGACTATAAATAAAGCCTGATTTTCTCATCAGAGTTTCTCCATCATTTCTGATCTGTGTCCTCCTAGAGCAATGCACAGATTGCAGTTTAATATCATGGGCTAGAAGTGACATGTCTAAAGCTCAAAACTTGATATTTCCCAGCCCACCTTAACTGGGATTCTGTGTCCTTTTGCTCAAGTCTATATGTACACATGGACTAAGTGCATGTGGGTACATGCACACCTGCACACAAACCCTCTGCAGAACTAGATATGGGGAACAGAGAGCCCAGGGGAAAAAGAAAGAAGCTGGCAGACATCATCTTGCAGCTCTTATGTTTTCAGGGCAGCAGCCAAGCAAGTGCCTGCTGCAACATGTCTATCCTTCCCTGCTGAAAAACACCTGAGTTTATGGAGAGAAAAAGAGCAAAACAAGCCAACAGAAAACAGGGAATAAATGATAATTGTTTAAAAGACCCACACACATTTAATCCAGTCTTGCTTTGGTGGCAGAGAGCAGTTGGGCAACAAGGTTGGTAAACCTCTTGTATTTCTGAGCAATATCTGTGTTCTTGCCAACTGCACTCACCCAAATGTTTTCAGAATGTTTGCTCTTGAAGTGAAATGAGGCATTTTGAGAAAGGCACTGGATTCCAGGGAGAACTCATTTAAAGCAGAAACATCTTGACTTTTTTCATTGCATAAAAAAAAAAAAAAAATCAGATTTTGAAAGGGAATTTTGTTTTGGGAGGGTATTTTCTGTTATTCATCCACTATGTCATGACATCTCAAACAAATCTTCCTTTTAGAAGGGAAAAAAAACCTATCAACAGAAACCCTCCAAACATATTTAGTCTGTTTTGAAATCCCTGCATTTGAAAACAAATAGTCACTTATTTATACATCTCCATTTTCTGAAGCAATCTCTTCTCCATGGAATCTTAAAACAATGTGTTTTCAGTTTAATGGATTTCCAAATATTGATGTATCTAAGAAGATAAAGATGCCTAATTTCAACCAGATCTTATTACAAACCAGCTCTTCCAAGAAGCACAAGACATGGAGGCTTTACCCCAGCTGGTCTATCAAGGGCAACATCTGATCATACAAGCTCCAGCACAGCAAATCATTCATCTTGGCCAAAGAATTCAGAGTCAGATGCAGGATTAAATTCTTGTGTTCCAGATAAGACTCCAACAGAGATCATTTTTTCTGTACATTTCAGCTACTTGTTCACCAAAAGGGAGAATATTTTGATCTCTTTGCCCAAAACACTGGTATCACTCATATTGCCCTAACCACTCTGATGCTTTCAGGTCAGGGTTTTGTGAAATAAATCCTACTCATTGAGTAAAATCACAGACAAAAACAACACTCTAAATTAAAAAGATAAACTAGCTCAGTCCCCAGCTGACAATAACTTATTCTCTCTTCTTTTTTATGCAACTATTGCCATCATTTATTTATCCTCTTCCTTACAATCCTGTTTATTCTAAGCATGAAAGGGAGGTTTGGTTGGGGTTTTTCTATTGAATGTTTTAGATGTCACTGGAAAATTGTTGAACTTGCATGGAAAATTACACTGGGACTTATTTCCCAGTGGGAAAGGTTCCATCAAAGCTCTAAATATGAAGGGTACTGTGGAGGGAGAATATTTCATCAGCTGTTCACATGACTGCACTGCTGGTAGGATTAGCTTGGTATTGGCAATATTGCTTCTCCAAAGAGAGAGGGAAATTATGGGCTTAGAGTTATAGAATCATGGAATGGTTTGGGTGGGAAGGGACCTTTTGAAGTCATCTAGTCCAACTCCACTGCAGTCAGCAGGGACATCTGCAAATAGAGCAGGTTGCTCAGAGCCCCAAACAACCTGACCTGGGATGGTTCCAGGGATGGGACATCTCCCACCTCTCTGGGCAACCTGGGACAGGCTCTCACCACCCTCAGAGTAAAAAAAGTCTTCTGTATATCCAGTCCAAACCCCTTCTAAAGCAGGGTCACCCACAGCAGGTTGCCCAAGATCATGTCCAAGTGGATTCTCTTCAGAGGAGGAGACTCCACCACCTCTCTGGGCAGCCTGGGTCAGGGCTCCAACACCCTCACACCAAACAAGGTTCTCCTCCTGCTCAGCTGAAACCTCCTGGCTTTCAGTTTGTGCCCCATGCCCTTTGGCACCACTGAGCAGAGTCTGGCCCCAGCCTCTTGCCCCCAGCCTTTAAGCTCTTTCTCAGCACTGAGCAGATCCCCTCTGGGGCTGCTCTTCTCCAGGCTAAGCAGCCCCAGGGCTCTCAGCCTTTCCTCCTGCCAGAGATGTTCCAGTGCCCTCAGCATCTTCCTAGCCTCTGCTGGACTCTCTCCAGCAGTTCCTTGTCTCTCTTGACCTGGGGAGCCCAGGACTGGACTCAGGACTCCAGATGTGACCTCACTAGGACAGAATAGAGTTTCTGACTCAGCAGGTAACCTGTTAGGATAGTCTTTCAAGAATAACTTTTACTCACTGGTGCTTTGGGTAACACACTGCAGATTTCACAGGCAGGATGGCAGAGGTTTATTATGACATGTATTTGACTATTATTTGGTCTGTGGAGGAAGGATGAAGTCTACAAACAAAGCAGCAGTAGCCACATGGATTTCTCTTAGAGTGTCTATCACTGGCCAGGCTTAAGGCTCTGTTATCAGTCTTTGGCACTTACAATAATCCATTGCCTAAAGTTTCAGTGATTGAGTCACCAGGATGCAGAGAACATATACTCCTAGATATTCTTGTTTGAGTCTACCCAGAGGTAGAGCTAGGAAGGAGCTTGACTGCTCTTGGTTGTACACAGAGGTACAGCAGCTACCCCAGACTGCAGAACATGCTGGTGGAAGAACCAACTCTGAAGTGTGTGTGGGGGGGGGAAACCCCCAAAAACCAACAACAGAATCAGAAAAGCAGCATTATCAAGGCTTTTAAAATCAAACTTCTGAAGCACCTTTAAATTGTGCCATCTTGAGCAAAGAAAAGCCTGAATTATGTAAAAGTGGGCAGGGAGCCCACATCTGGCAGTAATAAGATTGTTTTGTAAGCAGGCAGCTTTCGACACAGCACGCAGCTCTTGGTCCACATTAGAGCAAAATCTGTGAAGATGTGCATGGTTCTCTGGCTGCCAGAAGGATACCCAAGGCTTGGAGTGAAAATTCTGGTGTCATTTGATCTCCTGAAGCAGCCAGCTGAGATGAGTTACACTCCCCACTGCCAGGAACCTCGAATGAATTGTTCAAACCAAACACTCATTCCTGCTGAATTGGAAACAAATGCCAGAGCTGCCTCCTTGGACTTTGAAATCAAACCCTCCCCAGCTTTTCCCAGCCTTCCTGGGAGGAAACAAAAACTCCTTCCTCTGTCTGCTGCTTCTGCCTCCTTCCCTCTGCTCCCCATACTCCTTCTCATCCTTTCTCTCCTCCTCCTGCAACAGCAATCTCTCATTCCAGAAAGCCACATCACAGCCCTGCCCCATGTGTTAGCCATCTTCTGCTTGCTGCCAGGAGGCTTCACCATCGCCTGGAGAAGCAGAGTCACTTAATTAGGTCCAGAGAGCTGCAGAACAAGGAGGCCATTCAGGGTGGCACCCAGCCAGCAGCTTCTTCCCCTGGCTTTTTTTTTGGTTTGGTTTGGTTTTCCTTTTTTCTTAGAAGGGAAGAAGCTCAATCTCTTCCCTTCTTCTTCTCTTAGTCTTCCACGGGAGGTTAGGGTCTTCAAGTAGACCCTGCACAAAGAGCTTGGCTTTCAAAGCCACTCCCAAGGAAAAGAAAACCACAGAAACCCTTGAATTTGCCAGGCTGCAGGACCCTAGGGCCTCAAAAGCCTACAGTGTGCTCCAAAAAGAGTAGACAGCTACTGATAATCACTCAAGCTGTGAAGAGCATTGACAGACACAGCCACTCAGCAGCACACTTGGGAAAAAGGTCTTGGAGACCATTCCTCAGTGCTCAGAGCTGTGTCTGGGGGTGGCTTAAATTTTATTTTAGCCTTTAGAAGCAGCACAGTTGCTTCCTGTTAAGCCAACAACAGTTGAAGCCCTTCTCAGTTCTTTAGCTCTCTGAGATCTTGGCTGACAATGAAGCATGCACACGTGCTCCACTTCAAACTGCCTGCAGCCCTCCCTCTCCTTCCCCACCTCCAACACAAGGCACCAGGGAGCATTCACAGGTTTATCATTTCAAAGCTGTTTCACTGCAGATCTAATGCTGACATGCTGAATAATTGAATCAATAGGAATAGTTTGGGCTGGAAGGGACTTTTCAAGGTCACCTAATCCAACCCCCTGCAGTCAGCAGGGACATCTGCAACCAGACCAGGCTTTAATCATCATATTAAAGACATTTCCTCAATTTTCTTACTTTCTAGTTTTCCTTTCACAGAAGGAATACACCAGAGATCCCATCTAAGCTGTAAATCACCACTGCTACATAGCAGCAGCAGTTCAGAGCAGGCAGGGTACAGCCACCACCTATTTGAGGGCAATCTCTTAGGCTTTCACATGGTTGGTCAGCAGTATAAATTTATCCAACATAGCCCTAAAAGGGATGGATTTCCTCTACAAAAAAAGAAAATTAAGCTTTTCCAGGTACTATTTTAATAACCAATTTGTTCCTCACTGCTCTAAATAAATCTAAACAGTTTGGCTGAGGCTCAACAATGGTTGTTTGCACCATGTATTTCAGCCAGCCTCATCGAGGCAATGCCATCAGGCTCTTCTTGGAAATTTAGGGCAAAAAAAAAAACAACAAAGAAGGAGGGAAAAAAGATCCAGTTTTAACTTGCTCATTCTTCTTATACCTGGAAGCAAGGAGGTTTCTTCTGCAATGACAAGGTATATCATAATTTGTTGTGGTTCAAAGGCCACGCACCTTGGTGTATATAGACTGGAGGTATTGATTAGCAGGCATAAATAGGGTACCACAGCCTTGGAAAGTCTCCTCTACAAAATATGGGATGGTTTTCCTTCTAGACAATGAAATTGAGTCCAAAAGAACTATATGGAAGCATGAAATATCCAAGTCTGGAGATTAGTTTATCCTTTAAACTTATGGTTTTGCAAAAATATTCTATGTAGGTGTCAAGGGCCAGGGCTAGGCTGGCCACTGGGCAATGCCAGATGCTCCCTCAGAACCCCTCTGCCTTCTCAAAGGGAAGAGAAAGGGAATGAAGGAGAGAGACTGGTGGCTTGGGATAGAAAACTGACACAGTTTGGATGGAAATAATAACAGTAACATGAACTAGATACAAGTAGATACAAACCATAACAGTAACATGAACTAGATACAAATAGATCCAAACCAATCTCAAACACAAGCCCTGATGGCAAGGACAGCACTGGCACCACTGAGGCTGGGGCAGCACTGGGGAAGTCCCAGACTGGACTCAGCACCAGATGGGAACCAGTTTCAGGAGCTGGAGTCAGGAGCACATGGCTCAGGATCAAAGGCAGAACAGACAGAGTCCTCCTCACCCACTGGCCACTGAAGAAGAAGCTTGACCCTGGGGATCCCTCAGCTTTATCCTGACTAGGACATCCATGGATGGAATCCCTTGGTGGGCAGGTGAGGGTCACCTCTCCTGTCCCCTCCTCCCCACAGCTGCCACCTCTGGCTTCCTGCAGCCCAGGTTGGGCCCCAAGCTGGAGCAGTGCCCTTGTTGTGCAGAGGAGCAAGGCTAAGGCAGAGCCTTTCTGCAGCCCAAGCCTTGGGAGAAACTGTGCCCATGGAGTGTTGTCCCTGCTAGCAGCAGAGCCTGGCTGGGAGAACATGCTGTTCCCTTCAGAAAGTGCCTCCCTGAGCAGAGCCTGAGCTGGGAAGGGAAATCCCTGCCCAGAATGAGTTCTGTTCTAGCTCTAAGAGACAGTATGTCTTAATCCACCTCACCAACATCTGCCTGCTGAGCAGCATAGCTGAATTCACACACTGTTGTCCCTCACAGCCAGAGCTCGATGCGTGCTCAGGAGAAGCACCTGGCTCTTGGGAAGGATCTCCAGAGGAAGCAACAGAAGAGGCCTTCCTCTTCCACTTCAAAACAAGCTTCAGCAAAGAGAAAATTCCTGGAAGCTACATTCTTAAGTCCAAGGACAGATTTCTTCAAAGGAAGTTAAAGTGAGGGGAAGATCAAAGGCCAGATAGGAAGAAGCAGGTTGTAGCAGTGGGAGATTCAATCATCAGGCAAATAAACAACAGGGTACATGACCTTGAGAAGGACCACAGGGGAGCTTGTCTTCCAAGAAGAAAGGTGGTGGATTCCACAGGAAACCTGGGAAGGGTGTGAGGAAGCCTGGGCAAAGAGCATGTGGTGGTCATCTGCCTGGTCATTGGCAACAGATGGACACCCTGGAGGTAACATGGAGCTTCACAGAAACAAAGCTACAGCCCAAAACTTCTTCAGTCTTTTAGCTAGGGGCAGCAGAGGAAGCTAAGTGACTCTAGGATAAGGTGAGGCCTTGCATGAATAAATGAATTAAAAGGCAGGTAACAAGGTATGAGTAAATCATCAGTTCTCACAAGAGAGGGAGGCCACCAGCTCACTTTTACTGGCACCAGTGCTGAGAAATGAGCATTAATATCTGTCAGATAAAGGGATGAAGTAAAGACTGCTGCTGGCACTGTGGAATGGAGAAGAACAGGAACATGAGCAGACTGTAAATAATGACAGAAGAGTCCAATGAGACTGAAGGGTTGGGCAATAAAACAGCAGCTGGAATGCTTTGTGTATAACAGCCAAGAGAGGCATGTGGGGAAAGACAGCCCTAGATCTCCAACAGACAGAGGTGCTTTCTAAAAGAACAGCATCCTGGGCAAGACCTGGGTGGTTATGATAGGTGGTCACTTGGTTTGGGCAGGCTGGAGAAGAGGAGACCTCATTGTGGTCTAGAGCTTCCTCAACAAGAGGAAGCAGAGGGGCAGGAGCTGATCTCTTCTCTCTGATGACCAGCAATAGGACTCAAGGGAACAGCACAAAGCTGTGCCAGGAGAGATTTAAGTTGGATATTAGGAAAAGGTTCTTCACCCAGAGGGTGGTGGAGCATTGGAACAGGCTCCACAGGGCTGCAGTTATGGGGCCAAACCTGACAGAATACCAGAAGCATTTGGACAAGGCCCTCAGGCACATGATGGGATTTTTGGAGTTGTTCTGTGCCTAGACAGGAGTTGGACTTATTGATCCTCCTGGGCCCCTTCCAACTCAGGACTTTCTGTGATTCCATAAAAGCCAAGCTGAAATGTCAGGAAAAAACAGAAAAGGAAGAGAGAGAACAAAGCAAAATCATTTTGGTGCTGTTACCTCAATCCTTGGTTCACACTGACCTTTTGACTTGCATGCAGTCCTTTGGGAGAGGAGGGCAACAGCATTTAAGTTGCCAGAGGACCAGAGATGTGCAGGGAGAGTGACAAGAGGTGTGGAAATGACATCCATACGATGAAGTGAGGACTCTGAGCCTCTCACTCTGGAAGAGAAAGAACTTTGAGCACCTACAGCCAAAGCCTACAAAGCCTCAAAGAGCACAGAGAGGATGGAGTTAGATCAAAGGTCCACTCCACAGCCACAAATGCTAATAAACAGAGATACATGACAAGATCAGCAGGTCCCTGAGCTGAAAATAGAAGCTGGGACTGGATTTTGGAGGGCAGAAATAATATTGGAGATAGTTGCCCAGTGCCTACTCATCCTAGTGTGCCTGCTTGTCATCACTGCCAGGACAGCATTGGGCAAGGTGGAGCTTAGGTCCAGTCTGGCACTACCATTCCTCACAGAGTTACAGTAGTGTCTCAGACCCAGACAGATAGATGTTTTTCCCCCTGAAACTCATCATTTTTCTTCCCAACCAAAAAAAACAATTGGAGGACAGGAAGGGAATGTTACCAGAGAAAGATGTCAGTTGTCATCTTCCTCCACACACCATCACTCACTGCTTGAAGGAACCTAATGTTTTCCATAACAGTTGCAAAGATTAATCCAATTTGTTCTCCTCTGTGGCATTCCTGCACTTCCTGAGCTGACTTTACACACGTACTTTGAGTGAGACAGCAGGAAAATGGAGTGCACCCAGAAAATTCAACTCAGATTTCTAACAGCCCAGCAGCTGATCTCACAAGTGAAGGGAGGATGATCACAGAAGGAAAGCAGAGGTTCAAGCTGCCAGCAGAACAAGAATGTCTTGGGTTTCCATATTTTACATGGTCTCCTAAGAATTATTCATGGACATTTTTCTGTGATTATCACATAGTAGCAAACATGTTTCTGAAGAGCACAAAAAAGTGCTGACAACGTTCAGGGGAAAAGAAAAAAAGACAAGTGGAGAGCAAAAGGAGTAGAACACATTAAAATGCAACTCCTGCATTCACCTGCAAGAACCTTCCTTATAGCTTTACAAATAAAGAGATAGATAGAGGATAGGTAGGTAGATATAGATAGATAGATACTGACCACTGGAACATCTGGCTTGGATCAGCACTAGTGTGGCAGCAGGACCAGGGCAGGGATTGTCCTCCTGGACTAGGCACTGGTTTGATCACACCTTGAATCCTGGGGTCAGTTTTGGGCTCCTCACTGCCAGAAGGACATTGAGGTGCTGGAGTGTGTCCACGGAAGGGCAAAGAAGCTGGTGAAGGGTCTAGAGCACAAGTGTTGTGAGGAGCAGCTGAGGGAACTGGGCTTGGTTAGCCTGGAGAAGAGGTGGCTCAGGGGAGAGCTTCTCACTCTCTCCAACTCCCTGAAAGGAGGTTGGAGCCAGGTGGAAGTTGGTCTCTTCTCCCCAGGAAGCAGTGACAGGACAAGAGGAAACAGCCTCAAGTTGTGCCAGGGGATGTAGAGTTTGGGTATTAGAAAAAGTGTTGCTGACAGAGTGGTTAAGCATTAGCCCAGGCTGCCCAGGGCAGTGGTGGAGTCACCATCTCTGAAGATGTTTGAAAGCCATGAAGATCTGGTGCTGGAGGACATGGGTTAGTGATGTCTTGGCAATGTTAGGTTAGTGGTTGGACTTGATGATCTGAAAGGTCTTTCCCAACCTTAATGATTCTGTGATTCTACTCTCATTCAGTTCAGAAGGTTGACTTCTGGGGTCTGCCAGTGCCTGTACTGCTCACCCCAAGGAGCCTGGCTGTCCATGAACACAGTGACCTGCAGAAATCTCACTTCATAGTCCTGAGACTGAGGAGCTTATGTGAAAAGACAAGTTTAGCACAAAGAGAACTGAGGAGGGAAAACTATGTCAGATGGATGTTCAGAAGTACCATATGCCATGACAAGGTCAAACTTGCTTTTTGCATGGTGCTGAAACAGAAAATATGGTCTTTTGGGAAGGGAAAACAGAAACCTATGCCCCCCCAAAAAAAGTTTAAAGTATTCCTTTGAAAACATATTTTGATAAGTATTTTTTTAAATAAGAAATCATTAGTCTTATGGCTATAATTTCACAAACATCTTTAACACCTACACTTGTTCCTGCCTGACCATCATCTTTAATATCTCCATAACAAACACTCCACTCCTCAAACTCAATGTGTTTTATTGCAAAAGTCCTGAAAACATCTGACACAACCCCCCATAAAAAAAAAAAACAACCCTGTGAGAACACAAAGCACCTTTAAATTACGAATTTATTTCATCTTTCTGTTAACCCTCTCAAAGCTCAGCTAGTATCAAAGGGAAACCAGATCCAAGACTCTGTAAAACCATCACAGACACTTTGAGTCTAAATATATTTATATTCTCATAGAAATAGCTCAAATTCCCAAATAACTGGAAGTGTTATTCTACCCACAGCATAACCCCAGCTGTGAGTTTATCATTGTCATTGGAAATTAGGTACTTGCACTAGGAGAGAGAGGTAGGAAGAAAAACCAGTGTGCATTATATGTCCTTGCTGCAAATCCCAGTTTCCCCAGTCCCTTTGCTTCCTTTAAGGCTGGCAGATTACGGAGCTAAGACACAAAACTCAAGTTGTGTTCAGTTGCAAATCACAGCTGAAAGCTGGGCTCAGGAATTCTGCCCACTCCTAAAACTACTGAAGCTGGCAGGGATGGATTTGTATATATTGATTTCTTTTAAGACTAGAGATATATTTGCCCTGACATATACAGCTTCTCATTTCTTGTTTTTCCTGTATGGAAAGCCATCATTCAGAACAGATGGAGCAAGCATCTGATGGAACTGAAGAAAGAGCAACCACACAGTGTTGTCAAATAAATACAATGCTGTCAACTGCCTAAAAGAACAAACATCAGTTTCTTTCCCCCAAACTTGTCCAATCCTAAGAACTTTAGGGGTTATTTCTAAGACAGACAGGCTGAAGCACCCACTCCAATTGATTGTGCCTCTTTAGGACTGATGGTTTTCTATATGCATTCCCATGCCACATTTATCTGACTACCAAAGAAAAAGAAAACCAAAACAATGAAATTCTGGGGGTTTGTGTCATTGGTTTTTTTCCTATATCAGCACATTTCAGCTCAGAGGTGGCCAATAGAGGAAAGTATTACTGCATTCACTGTGATGAACAGCTACTAGCACTGACTTCTAATGACACTGTAAGCTAGTCTTGCAATCCACAGGTTGGGGTCTACCTGGGTGAAGAGGCACCTGAGGGTCCTGGTGGACAACAAACTCAATGTGAGTGAACAGTAGCTGCTGTGGCAAGGAAGCCAATGGGATTCTGGCTTGCATCACCAGCAGAGGTAAAGGCATTATCTCACTCCACTCAGCACTGGTCAGATCATCCAAGTTCTGGGAAGCTGACATATAAGGAAAGGCTGAGAGATTGAGTTTGTTCATCTTTCAGAAAACAAGGCTTAGGGGAGACTCTTGGGTTCCAGGATTGAAAGGGTGGCTACAGAGAAGATGGAGACTTCCTCTTTACAAGGAGTCACCTGGAAGAGTGAGGGGTGATGGGTACAAGTGACTCCTGGGAACATTCCAATTGGACCCAAGAAGGACAATCAACCATTGAAATAATCTCCCTAGGGAAGTGGAGGAGTCTCCAACATTGGATGTTCTTAAGATTCAGCTGGACAGGAGGCAGGCCATCTTGTCTAGACCACACTTTGGACCTTGAGGTCCCTTCCAACCTGATATGACATTCTATGATAAAAATGTTGAAGCTGCTCACTCTGAAAACTGAACTCTGGCTTCTTTAGAAGCCTTCTCTTTGGTTTTCTCTCATCAGCCAGGTAGCTGGTTAGGAAGCCAGGAAGTAAAGCTAGCCAGAAGCAATGCAGGAGCTCACTAGAACTTGACATACCCTGGTGGGCCATGTTTATTTATTCAGTGAATAAATACTCTGTAAGGATGAAACATGCCATCAAAGAAAATCTGAGAAGTTTTATTGAGTCAGAAACAATTACCCCATTGGATACTAGAGGGGGGAAAGGTTGTTATTAGTGGTTTTCTTGCCCTCTCGTGGCTGCAATCCCCCATGGAGGCATTCAGATTCTCTCACTCCCTAAACACGTAGACAAACCAGTCCCTGGAGCCCCTTATCCTTTTAGGGTATGGGATTAAAGCCACATCAAACTATGAAGTAAGCAATTCTTTTCAAGATAGACCATTCTCAGTCCTTTTTTACCCTCTTGTAATTTCTGTAGACTTCTTCTTCTCTCTGAGTCCTGGGAATTCACCTCATCCTCCATGGATGACTGCAGAAGGTGGGGAGGGATTTGCTAAACAGCTTTTCCTTTTCATCCTTCCAAGCACAACTTCTCTCTTCCCTTCTTAACCTAGCTGCAGATCTTCACCTAGTTAACTGTAACTCCCTAAGGTACTTAATTCCCATGGTCCTCAGGACCTCTAGAAGCTCCTTCTGCCAAAGCATACCAGCAGAAGGAATGGGGTAAAAGCCAGAAAATCCAGGGAGGAAAACCATCAAAAACAACCTATGTAAATAAAGTTTCATTTAAACTTCATGTATGAAATTAGACAACCAGATCTACACTAAAATCACTTCCAAATCACCTCCAAATTTTGACAGAAGGAAGGAAATAATCAGGAGGAGGAGAACACACATCACTCAAATCACCAATGCTGTTGGGCTGATGGAAGAATGAAATACAGTAAAAGTTTGGAATCAGTCTATAGGGAAATGAAAAAGCCACAGGATCTCCTAGGGTTAAAAGCTGCTGAGGATATTTTAAGGCTGATTACAAAAGCCATGAGGGCAAACACATGGTAATAATCATGGGAGACTTTAGTTACTCCCATGCAAACCAGAGAAGGGACACATGGGCTTGTGAGGTAAAGAGCTAATTGATGAATTTTTGTATGTGGTATAAATGACTGTCTTGTGGAGCAACCAGTCAGAGACCTGACAGAAGGAAAAGCATTTCATAGAATCATTAAGGTTACAAGAGACCTCCAAGATCATCATCAAGTCCAAGCATCACAGAATCTCCTGAGTTGGAAGGGATCCCCAAGGATCATAGAGTCCAACTCCTGCTTATGCACAGGATAACTCCAAAGTCACCCCAGATGTCTAAGAGCATTGGCCAAATGCTGCTGGAATGCCAGGAGAGTTGTTAAATGTCAGATTAAAAGGAGGCTCTTCCAAGTAGAATGACATTCTTCAGAAGTGGAGGTCATATCCAAGTGAAGAAAAAACAAAGGGGTACAAAAAAGTTTATATGTTGGATGCAAAACCATAATCAACCAGAAGCCATTTGGAAGAACAACTTGCTGCAGGCATCCCAATTAATCACAGAAAGTCTTGGAAAGACAGAAGCAGCCAGAGTTTTGTCAGAGATTGTATGACTAATATGTGACAGAGGTGTCAAAGGAGAGTTCAAGGCTGTATTGGAAAAGCTAAATGAATTAGCTGAGTTGGTGTTTATAAGGGAAAAGCTGAGGGAGGTTTTATGTGTGCAGCAAGCTGGAAATCTCCAACTAAAGTGCCAGTGGCAGGGGATTAGAGGAGGTCAATAAAACAGTAGCAAATATCCAAGCCCAGATGCCATTCACCCAGCAATCCTAAAGGAACTAATATCCAAAATCCTAAGTAGGTCATTTATCACTTGAATGGCTTCAAAGAGCTCCCAGGCCAGAAAAATGACAAAGCTACAGAGACAACAAAACTTATTAAACAGGTCTCAGGAGCAAGGATATACTGGATACTAGAGACCACTCCTGAGGTTTCTGTGTCAGGCAGCTTGGCTGGAGCTTTAATAGTAGATATACCCATAAATATCTCAGGACAGAAAAGAAATCAGGAGTTTCTACAGAGGGCTGTCATCCCCCCTCAAGGCATTGCAGTTCTTTGAAGACATCAATAACCATGTAAATAGGATGATTCATTTGATTTATTGCATTTGGATTCCCTAAAAAGCCTTTAACAGATTGAGAGACATAGAAAAAAAGCTGAGATCTCAAAGGAAAAAAGGAGAAAGACTAACTGAGGAATCAATATATAGTTAGTAACATTTTTTTCCTTCTTTCCCCCCCTTTTTTTTAAAGAAAGCTGAATAAACAGCCACTCTCAGTGGAAATGTATCTGCTCTGTGATCTCTCTTTCTCAACCTCCTCAGAACAGATCTGTATCAGATGCTGAACAGCATCTAAAGGTTATTGATAATGTTAATTTCCTGTGGACAACAGGTTCACCAGGAGCCAGCAATGTGATCTTATGGCCAAAAAGCCTAATGGTCTCCTGGGGATCATCAAGAAGAGTGTGAGCAGCAGCAGGTTGAGGAAGGTTCTCCTGCCCCTCTACTCTGCCTTAGTGAGGCCTCATCTGGATTACTGGGTCCAGTTCTGGGCTCTCCAGTTAAAGAGAGACAAGGAACTACTGGAGAGAGTCCAGCAGAGGCTAGAAAGATGCTGAGGGCACTGGAGCATCTGTGGGAGGAGGAAAGGCTGAGAGCCCTGGGGGTGCTTAGCCTGAAGAGGAGCAGCCCCAGAGGGGATCTTCCCAATGCTTATCAAAACACCAAGCCTGACTTAGGCTGCACATGCAGCCTGTGAACATGCATATGAATTTACACATAAATATGCACATGAAATCACAGGTGCTGTAGAGAATTCTCCCCAGACACTCCAAAGAGTGCATGCAGCCACTTTCAGGTATGGCAGGAATATGATTAAACAAGTTTTCTTAGTGCATCTATAGCTTTTAATTTCTTCTTGTTGTCTTGGGGTTTGGTTTTGGTTGGTTGGGGTTTTTTTTAAGTCTCAGCTGCTCCAGGAATCATCAGATAACTTGTTCTGCATCTCTTTTTTACAGCCTGACAAATGGAGTTTCCCAAAAGAGGCCCCAGTAGTGATGGTTTCTCAAACCCTGTTAAGAATAAATCAATACACTGCTCCTAAAACTAGTGCAGTATTAATTACTGCAGGCAGTGCCTTGACACTGGTTTAGTGATCAAGTGAATTCCAAGGTGGAAAATACCAACCATGGAGTTATCACTTCACCACCATCCCCCCAAGTTAAATTACAAGCTCAGGAAAGGCTCCCAGTCAGCCACAGCAGATTTGCATTTGCTGGCACCACAAATGATGGCAGCTTCTCAATGAAATGACCACCAGGGCAACATGCTGGGGCAAAAAAAAAAAACAAACCCCAAACCAAATAAACCAAACACACCAATTAATTTTAATCATCAACAATGAGTTTTGTTTGAGAAGAGGCAGAATTTCTATTGATTGTGTTGCAGGGCATCTTGGCTTGGAAGTGGAGTCTCACAGGTCATAGCATCTCTAATTTCATCAACCCCAAAATGTTGCAGGAGAGGTTTATAGAGTCCTAGTGTGAAACCTAATTTGTATTTTATAACATCTTTCAGAGCTGTTGGAAAGGCACAATCTAAATGCAAATGAATCTGATGGTGCAATTTGCACTGTTCCAGAGTCTTATCTATGGAGACAACTGGAGTTTTTTATTGGGTTTTGAAGTTGTCTGTGAAGATAAAAACTCTGAAAATGAACAGATCCCAAACAGAGATAAATTTTACTAAGGGAAAATTTGCAGATGCCTTTTTGGAAGCATTCCTAAGGGAATATGTCATGCACTAGGAAATCCATTCTGGGTAATGCTCTAAAATTGCTCACCTTAATTCATGTGCCAAAATCTTCTCTATTGACTAATAATTTATGGTGTACTCTAGTGCCTGCCAGAACTTCCTGAACGAAAGCCATAGCTGTGTCTGTTATTGGGCAGAAAGTACAATGTTATCTGATGCACTTCTTCAGGGCATGAATGAATTCCCTGTAAGTTCTTTCAATAACTATCTGGACCCTGGTGGGGTTGGAGTGGTCTCCAAGGCTGTACCTGGGACACATGTTCCATCCAGGCAATGAAAGTGGGGGCAAAATGAAATGCTTGATCAGAATGGGGGTTTTTTGGAACTGTGAAGGGTCCATGTGCTGAAGAACATCTAGAGATGTTGTTTATAGTCTCTTTGGCAGTTCAATGCATGGATGAAGACATAAAATGGGCTCTCCTCTGCTTTTCTGTAGAGCACTTTATGTAAAGCAGCAGCAGATGGACCTGGAGCTTCTTGAGTTCTGGGGCATTCTCAGAACTGTATGGAATGGAGTGTGTTCATTATGGATGCTGTAGACAAACCAAGAGCAGCACTGGAGGTTGGGCTAGATCTCCATTAAAGGTCCCTTCCATCTCCAAACTATAATCTCACCTCTCTCACTTGAACTGAATGGTATCCTACCTTGTTATGGAGTAAGATTCCTCCTCTGTGAAAGTCCAATACTGACTAGCAACAAAACATCAAGAGAAGAACCCAAACAATGACACATTTTCATATGTGCATCTGCCAGAAAAATGTCAGGCAAATCTCAGATGATTCAGTTCAGGCTGGCAGGAAGAGACCACAAAAATTCAAATTACACCAAAAGCAGAAGGTCTAAGAAATTCATCTTACTTCAGAGATTATGCATTGTCCTGTTTAAATATTAGCCTAAAAAGACAGCTGTCACCTTTGCATTTGCTCAGCCCCACAGATCACATATACCCCAAGCTGCAAACAGATGGAGACTGAAGAGTTAGAAGTAACTAACTGTATTTTAAAAGGAAAAACAAATGGAAGTAAAATGTAGCTTATTGAAAAAGACAAAGCATTCCTTTTGGCATGTGAATCTGAAAGCCTTAACTCCTCAGTCCTGGTTAAAGTGGGGGTAGATGAAGTAACCCTGGGAATGTGGGGTGTTTTTTTTCCAAGGAGGACACTTCTATTTTTAAGCAGAAGCTGGAGTTGATGTGATCATATGCTGTGGGCTTCACAGCAATTGCCAGCAGATGACTCCAGCTTTGATTCAAGGAGAAAACAAACCACGTCACAGAGAAGATTCCAACCAGTTCATTAGATGTCCCTGACTAATCCCTTTGAACATGGCTGGTGTTTGAGGAAACAGTGAGGAACTCCACATGCTTGCAAGACCAGTACAAAGATGTGGTTGGTCTGCACTGGAGGTAAAACAGAAATGCTGTGGCCCTTGGGGCTGATTCCTCTCTTCATGTGCTTCCCCTGACCCACAGCACCCTGCTGGGTGGCAGCAGCAGCAGGTGGCTGAGGTGTGTCCATGGTCATCAGTGAGTTTCTCACCCCACACTTATCACTGACTTTACAGAGGACCTTTCCATGTTACATTTCCTGAGCAGCTGTCTCAAAGACATTGCACACAATACAGGCTGGACCAGAGGAAAATAAACAGTAACTATCATCATCATCCTCCACCTCCTAAACCAGCAATGCCACTGTGTGCCATTCCACTGATCACTCAAGAGGATGACCCAGGCAGGAGGATGGCCCCCAAGGATGTAAAGGCTGTGCTGCCTTTCAGCAAGACCTAGCCAGGCTGGAGAGTTGAGTGGAGAGCAACCTCAAAGTTCAACAAGGGTAAATGTAGGGGTTTACACCTAGGGAGGAATAACCCCATGGACCAGGACAGGTTAGGAGTTGACCTGCTGGAAAGCAGCTCTGTGAAGAAGACAGAGAGGGGATCTGCTCAATGCTTGTCAATCTCTAAAAGGTGGGGGCAAGAGGATGTGGGCAGGGTCTGCTCAGTGGTGCCTAGGGACAGGCCAAGGGGCATTGGGCACAAACTGGAACCCAGGAGCTTCCAACTGAACAGGAGGAAGGAAAAAAAAACAAGTAAAGAGAAAACTCTTTGGTGACCTAAGATGCCCCCCAAAATCCTTGGGTGTTCAGAACCCAATGTCAAACTGAAAATTACCCTTTTAATGTTTCCCAAGCTTGAATCTGTTTGTTCTCCATGGATTCCATCTAAACTTTGTTATTTCTTATTGCCCTTTCCCTAAAATCTCTCAGAACCCTATAAAAATTCTAGCATTTTGCATGTGCCTGGACCAAACCCCAAAGTTCTTTCTGCTCCTCTCTGCCTCAAGAAGGAGCTTTGTCCAAAGAGGAACCTGCAAGCTGAGGCCACTGAGCAGCTCTGAGTGCACAGACAGCAGAGCTGTCAGCTTCTCAAATCTGAGCTCTGAGTTATGTAGCTCCCAGGCTACATATCTCAACACTTCAGCTTATTTTCCTAGAAGAGATGAGAGAGCCTGGGAGATAACATCACTTGAAAAATGCCTAAAATTATTCCTCCACCCAGAGGATTCATTTGATCTCCTAATGATCTGGTTTCTTCCTACACTGTTGCAGCAATATGTTCCTGCAGCAGAGCAGCCTCAGCTTCTGGAGTGCTCTTGGAGCAAGAGCAGCCTCAGCTTCAAAGCTGGAACTCTTTATCCTTATTGGCATTCCATTTTTGTCAATTCCTCTCCATTATCACACTGACTTGGGTTTCCCTGACAAATCAAACATGTTTTATTCCCAGGCAGAAGAAGGATTTCTCAACGTGTCTCCCACTCAGAGCACAGCTTGTAACATTGCTGCTGTCTCCAGCATGCCATAAACATGGAATCTCTCTCTCTCTCTCTCCAACCATGGAGCAGAGCTGAGAGGAGATCAGAGCTGTGGAAGCAGCCAATTCCTGAAGCTCCAATTATCATCTACTCAACATTTTGCACTCTGGTATATCTCAAACCCAAGAGCTTACAGAATGAGAAGTTGGTTAGAGCATAGACAATAATGAGCCCTCTTGGAAAGGATACATTTGTAATTATCATAAGGAAGCTTAATTAACAACATCCTTCTCTAGTCTGTTTTTTTTTCTTTTCCAATCACCTCTAATTTAGCTTTTCTGTTTCATTTTAACATAAAATTTTATGTTAATTTTCTGCTGAAGAATATCTGCACTTTTATGAGTCTATTTCTTAGGGAAAGATGCTTGATGGTGCAGTAATTGCAGAGACAGTGACATTTTAATGTATGCTGTACTCCAGAACTGTTGTGTAAAGGCATTTGGAAAGTTCCATGTGATTTTCCACAGATTAAAACAAGAAAAAGAGTTTAGGAAAAAAAAAATGTAAACAAAGATCTTAATCAAAGCTGAGTGATACTGAAATGCTGTGGAATGACCTCCTCTGTTTATGCTTTCAGCAGATGAAAGTGCTCAGTGGAAAAGTGTGAAGTGACATCTGAGCCAGGTATATTCCTCCATGTGTCAGTGAAGCAGATAGATAACATTTCATAGAGTAGTAGAATCAATTTTGGTTAAAAGAGACTTTTGAGATCATCAAATCCAACCCATTTCTAATCAGTGAACATAATAGACACATTTGTGAGACTTCATGGAAGTTTCAGGATGTTAGAAAACCTCTGTATTGGCCATGCTACCTGCCTTTCCTGAGTGGTGACTGGTTTGTTAGGAAGCTCCACTTCTGCTCTCTGCATTGCTTGAGGACAGATATCAGGAGTAGAGACTGAGGTGAGAAAAACAAAAATTAAGCCTCTGTGCCTTACAGTGAGATCTTTCTCCAGAATCATACAATCAGAGAATAGTTTAGCTTTGAAGTGACCTAGGTTGGGTCATCAAGTCCAACCTGTAATCCAGCCCTGCCCAGCTCACCATTAAACTATATCCCTCAGCACCACATCTACACCTCTGTTAAATCCCTCCAGGGCTGGTGACTCCACCTCTACCCTGGGCAGCCTGGGCCAATGCTTAACCACTCTTTCAGGGAAGAAATTATTCCTAATGTCCAACCCAAACCTCTTGGACAATCTTATTTTCCATCAAGGACAGGAGAAGCCACTGATTTGCCTTCCTGGGCTGAAGCTACATCCAGAAATATCCATCAGGGTCCTTACACAAGATAAAGGAGAATGCTCAGAGGACTGGAGCACCTCTCCTAGGAGGACAGCCAGAGAGTTGGGACTCTTCAGTCTGGAGAAGAGAAGGCTCCCAGAAGATCTTCTGGTGGCCTTCCAGTATCTGAAGGGGGCTACAGGAAAGCTGGGGAGGGACTTTTTAGGAGGTCAGGTAGTGATAGGACTAGGGGGGAATGGCTCCAAGCTAGAGGAGGGGAGATTTAGATTGGATATCAGGAGGAAGTTCTGCACTGTTAGGGTGGTTAGACATTGGAACAGGTTGCCCAGGGAGGCTGTGGAAGCTCCATCCCTGGAAGCTTTGAAGGCCAGGCTGGATGGGGCTGTGGGCAACCTGCTCTAGTGGGAGGTGTCCCTGGCAGGCAGGGGGTTGGAACTAGGTGATCTTTAAGGTCCCTTCCAACTCCAGTGATTCTATGACTCTAAGAGAGCCCAATAGTGCTGGGTCAGGAACCACATTTCTAGGGATATTAACACTCCAGTATCTCAGCATTTTCTAATTACCTATGAGAAAACATTCTGATTTTAATACCAGACAAATCCAGGGAAATCTTGGCAGTGTCTTCAATGCAAAGAGAAAGGGACTTGTATCAGACAGTGGCAACATAACTTAGATTATTCCCTAGATGATGAAACCTCCAAGTAAACCTCCTATGTGCACAGCTGTAGTTAAGCTACTCTACCTGTGGGGCATTCTTAACAAAACTTTAAAGAAAAATGATGCCATTTTCCTGCAATTTCCTTTTTCTCCAACACTCATTTCCAACCCTTTTGAAATATATGATGTTCAATTAAATCCCTTACCATCTTGCTCCTTAAAAGTTAACTAGGACTGAGTTTTCAGGCTGCTAGGCCTGGCTCTACATTTAATTACCCACACTTTGAATATTAGACACCATGCTGATTTCTGGCTAGAGGAAATGACCTAGGATCATTGGAAGCATATGAAGTTCATTTTAAGACAAAGCAATAACTTATATTAGAGGATGTAAAAGGTCTTAACCTCCAGCCCCTCACATTCTGCAGCAAAAAAAAAAAGCTCCTATTTTTTAATTAAAAACCCCAAACATCTGCAATGTATATTTCCCAACACAGACACACACACAGTCAGTCTTGAAAAGAGAAGTCTCCCTGGTTATGAGCAGGTACATAAGAAGCATCACCTAATTTGGCTGGCTGGTGTATTAGGTTTTCCCTTGGTGTTAGCATGCTCCTGAAGCACAGTCTTTATTGCTGTTAATAGTTCAGGTAAGAAATACAGGAATAAAAGTAATCAATCACACACACACACACACTTGCCCTACTGCAAAGCCTTTCCAGACCTTCATCCTGCTTGAAACATACTCCTAAAAATGTCTGATGGTTTACAGGTAGGGATTTGGTTGGCAGTGGCTAGAAATATGGTATCTACCTCTTAAAAACAAAAAGAAAGAAAGAAAGAAAGCAATTCAGCCATCCTAGTAATTATTTAAGCAACCAGAGTTATTTAGCACTTGTCAGAGACTGCTTTGGTTGACTTCAGGAAAAGAGTAGAAGTTGATTGCTCAGAATAAGCATTTTAGAAGTGCTTCAGGAAATGAATGTCTGGCTCATATATCAATCTTGTCCACTTATTATCATCTAACTAACAGCTGAGTTAATTAAGCTTTCCATTCAGTGCCCTCTCTCTGGAATTTACACAACACTACCTCTGTAAGCTTGCAAAACCCCAGAATCATGAAGGTTGGAAGAGGTCTCTAAGAGCATCAAGTCCAACCATCAACCTATCACCACCATGCCACTAAACCATGGCCCTAAGGACCACATCTAGATGTTTTTTAAACCCCTCCAGGGATGATGACTCCAGCACTGTCTTGGGCAGCCTGGCCCAATACCTAACAACTCTTTCAGGGAAGAAGTTGTTCCTCATGTCCAACCTTAACCTTCCCTAGTGCAACTTGAAGCCATTTCAGTTCAGACTCTTCTCCAGACTTGCAAATTTCTCTCCAACCTCTACCAAGTTTCTCTTCACCTTGCCTGAGAAAGTTTATACAAACAAACAAAACTGATTTAAAGTCTCAAAAGAACAATTTATGTCCAGTCCATGCTTTAGGCAAAGTTTCAGGTCAGCTCTTTCTTTTACCTCCATGGGTTCCCATCTTGCAGTTTATGATGGAAACCTGAACCAAGGAATGCTCTGGGAATGGCTACAGCCAGTCTGGACACATGACACTAAAAACCAGGATCAGAGATGTGTTTGTTCAAGAGCAGCCACCAAGCACCTTTACCATGTGTTAAATACAAGTTATTTGAAAGGCATTTGAAAGCTAAATTGGGCTTAGTATTACCTTTTATGTTTTATGGGTTGTGGGTATTTTCCCTCCTTAATTATCAAAGCATTTTATGGCTTTCTACAATCCCCAGGAAGAGAAGGACAGAAGAGAAGGGTGGGGGAGGCAGCTTGATCCATCAAGGCATCCAGATGAAAGCTTGACCTCCAGAGCTCCCAGGGAATGGGAGAGTTTGTTAACCTCTCAAAGCAAGTGACTGCCCCTTCCAAGGGGGCTGGCCACTTTGAACTTGGAAGCTGAAAAGCACCAGCTGTAATCATTGGTGTGATAGGGATGTGGTATGCCAAAGGTGATGAGGCACCAAATCTGGCTCCTGGGTGCTTGGAGAGAGTGGGTGAGGCTTGCTGGGAGTCCCTGATGCTACAGCAGGCATCTCCTCTGCTAAGTGATGGTTATGGAAGGCAAGAGAAACAAGCACAGTGGCTGCAGATCATCACCATAGTGTCTGTCCTCCTGTGCAGACCAAGGAAACAGAGCAGCCTGGATTTTTAGCAGCTTAACTGAATTGCTAAGCACAGCAGAGGGGAAAAAAAACTTTACAGCTCAGGTTGTTTTTTTTCTTTAAATAACCACTAAAAAGATCCAGCTCCAAAAGGCATCCTTTCTTCATGGCCCCCATGAGCTGGGCTGATGTTGCAGAGTGACTGTAGAGCCTCTAGATCAACCAGTGGCCAATATCATGGCTGTGGAGAAGAGAATCAAGCTCTGCTAGAGCATCAGCTACTATATGAGCAACCTGCTTTCTTTTTTGTGCTTTCTTTCCCCCATTCCCTGCCTCTTCTGATTACTGCAACAGTGAGGGAAGGAGTCTTCCTCTTATATTTCTACTGAGTCCAGCATCATAATCACAGAATCATTCAGGCTGAAAAAGACCTTTGAGATCACCAAGCCCAGCTGTCACCCTAGCACAGCCAGGTCACCACTAAACCATGGCCCTCAGCACCACATCTCCATGGCTTTTCAGTCCCTCCAGAGCTGGTGACTCCACCACTGCCTTGGGCAGCCTGGGCCAATGCTTAGCCATGCTTTCAGAAAAGCAATTGTTTCTCATATCCCACCTAAGCCTCTCCTGGTGCAATCTGAGGTCACTTCCTCTTGTCCTATCACTTGTTACCTTGGAGAAATAACCAACCCCACCTTGCTTCAACCTCCTTTCAGGGAGTTGTAGAGAGCAAGGTGGTCTCCTCTGAGCCTCTTTTTCTCCAGGCTAAACAACCCCACCCTCAGCTGCTCCTCAGGGCAACCTGGTTGTCCTCTATGTGCCACATGATGGCACTCAAGTTGATCTGCTCCATAACCTTTCCCCAGCGTGGGGTTCAGGCTGACAGGGCTGTAGCTGTTGTTAGATGAGCTACCAAAGCAAGGTAAAGGCTACCAAGCTCTCTGCTTACTAATACCACAGAAACAAATAAACAAGGATTAAATTCTTCTAAAAGTGGTCCAGATTCCTCCTCCCCCAGACCACTCCACTGGGAATTTGGTAGCTAAGCTTCTTGGAAATCCTGCTAGGAGTTTAACAGGATGTCATGTAATTAAAGCTCCTTAAAAACCACTATGACCTTCCTAGGCTGTCCTTTGAAGATTTTGGCATGTAATAGCAGAGGACTATGCAGGACTTTACAGTGAGCCATAAACCATTGTCCAAGTCACAGCAATAAAGGAGTGTCACATTTCTTCAGGTTGCTTCCTTCCTCCTCCTAGCAGAGGAAGTTCAAACCTGAGCACCATCAATAATCTAGGCTCTCTTGCCAGCATCCAGGGCTAGCCTGGATTTCCAAAGGCTGCCACAAGCTATTCATTGAGCTTCCTAATGCTGACAGACAACCTCCAAATCCACAGTTTGAACAGCACATATGACCTATGCACCCAGTGTTGGTGTCCATTCATGTGTGACAATGACATGGCAATTGTATGGCAGCCACTTCACCTCCCCATGTACATAAGAATTTGAAGTGCCAGGTGTAGGGTTTGACACATACTAGAATGAGGCCATGGAAAAATGCAATTTTAGACACTATGTATGCACTAGATGCAGCTGCATATCATCAAAAACAAAAATCAAGAGCTTAATTCATGTCATGTGAGAAGAAAAGAGGAAATGGCCTCAGGTTGCACCAGGGGAGGTTTAGATTGGACATTAGGAAAAAAGAGTTGCTAGGCATTGGGCCAGGCTGCCCAGGGCAGTGGTGGAGTCACCATCCCTGGAGGGCTTTAAAAGACACCTAGATGTGGTCCTTAGGGCCATGGTTTAGTGGCATGGTGGTGGTAGGTTGATGGTTGGACTTGATGCTCTTAGAGACCTCTTCCAACCTTCATGATTCTGTGATCCTCTGTACTCACATTTCCCCACATGTCTGGCTTATAGAAGTATTCTGTATTTTAAACTATCTCTAGATGGTTCAACATAAATGTTCCTGTGTCCTCTTCTACCCTGGTCCAACACTCCAAGGCAAGGAATCAAAGTGGCAGCAAGACATTGACATTTTGGCTTCACAAGCTAGCTGATTCTTGTGTGAAATCCAAACTGAAACAGAAGAGATTTGCAGAGCCACACTTCAGCTTCAATTCAAACACAACCCAAGGACTCTTGCTAAATAGTAGCAAAAACCATACTGGAATAAATTTGAAGACAAACTACTTCCAAGTTTGGCTACAACCATAGAGATAAAGAAACCCAGGAGTCATTTTTCTTCTGCTCTCCCAAGTTTTGCAACTCTTTGATTTGCATGCAGTGAAAGAGGGGGGAAAAAAAGTCTTTTAATTTAGAAGTTAATAAATTTCTCATCTTTAATATGCTACAGTCTGCACTGAAATTTATGGCTGACCTTACCTTTTGCAATCCTGGTAGCTGAAGTTTTGGAGATACTACCAAAGCCCTAGCAGTCTGGGATTCTGGAATGGTTCCATGTTCAAGCATGGACTGCAGTAGATAACAGAGAAGCAAACCACAGGGAAAGGATGAAGAGAGGGCAAGGAGCACCCAGGTAGAGGCTCTCCAGCAGTAAGAATGGTGATGCACATCTATCTCAGTTGAGTAGCAGTAACCCCCTACAAGTGTACAGCACCCAAAAATGGAATAAACAGCCTTAAAGGTTGTCACTAAAATAAATTGCATGAATCTAGTATGTCAGATCTCTGAAAATAGACTTTGGCTGTTTGATTCCAGCATAAATCAGGGTCCCTGTTAATCTGGTTTTAGAGTGGCTTTCCTGTGTAGGTTTGGGAGCCTCAAAGGGATATACTGTTCATTGATTTATAGGCTAGTCTTGCTGAAAAGTTGATTTACCAGTGCTTTCTGCAAAGGAGTGAATTTTTGCAGCTAGCTGGTGCCTCTGCATATGCAAAGGCTGCACACTGTACAGAAAGGTGGGAGAGTTTGACACCTTGCACCTGAGCAAATCACACTGATGCCACTGTTTGCCTTCAGGCTTACAGTGCACGCTGCCATTTAGTCCCCAGTGCTGAGCCACAAACTACAGCTAAATAGGAAAGGGTTTTGTCATCTTTTCATACACTGCATCTACTTGTACTTAGCATAGATTCATAGAATGGCCCAGGTTGGAAGGCACCTTCAAAATCATCTAGCTTCAAGCCCCCTGCCATGAGCAGGGATGCCACTCACTAGACCAGGTTGCCCAGGGCCACATCCAACCTGGCCTTGAACACTGCCAGGGATTATCCCTTATTTCCAAGTCACTCTACCTAGCAAAATCCACTTTACAAAGCATTACCAAGGACATTTAGAAATGTTTTCAAGCTTAATTTGACCACAGCCTCAACCACCACATTTTAGCTCTTCAGGCTTTGAGAAGTTTTTGATTTCCAGCAATGCTTAGCTGTTTTAATATGAGCTGCTGAGTGCAGTCACAATTAAAAGAGTCATAGCAATGAGCATAAGTGAAACACTGTGCACCTCATTGGCCAGCTGAATAATGAAGGAAGATTATCTCCTTAGTAGAAAAGGATGCTGCTGGTGTCACAACACAAAGACTGCATAATTTATAACTACTCCTCCTTTCATTTTGGCCTGGACATGAGGTCTTTTATATCAAATTTCAAGCCACTTTTCATTTTAGGAGCTAATCTGTTTGGTTACTGGAGTGGAATGACAGAACACACCTGTGATCAAAGGGAAAGGTAGATGGGGGGAAAAAAAACCCTCTCCTGAGTTCATGTCCATGCTACATCCATTACCCTGGCTTTGTAGCACAGTGCTTCATAGAGGTTTGGTCAATTATTAGACATTTACTAGTTGTTTTCAGAACAAAGAAATTATAGAGTAAGCCTGGCAGGCACTTTGTTCTTTATTCATTTAAACTGTCCCAAGTAATGACTAGAAGGAGGTCAAAGAGCTCTTAGTAATAATAATTATTTAAAGGAAAACCCTTCTGTAGAAAAGAGAATATTCACAGAGGCAAAACCCAGAAGTTATCATTCACAGAATGTTAGGAGGTTTGGAAGGGACCTTTGGAGATCATCTAGTCCAAAACCCCCCCACCTACCCAAGACCACCCCCTGCTACCCAAGCCAATTGAGTTCCTAGGACCCTCTTGGATAAAGACCTGCCTTAAACTCATTAAGGCTTTTCAAGACCCAGATTAGGCTAATTCAGGTGATCCCCCAGGAGCAGTTTTAAGTGTCTGGTTTTGTTCCAGTGAGGAACAAAGAAAACCAACCTTGGAGTGCTGCAGGTTTGCCACCAAGAAACTTTTCTCCCCAGTCACTTCTAATCAACTTCCCTTGCCTCAGGAGTGCCTTGACACACCATGGGATTGCAAGGCTTAGGAGACATAACCAAGGGCCATGATCCCTGTCCTGGGACTGCCTCAGCACTGCAAGTAGGGAGTGCTGGCACCATTCTTTAATGATTATTTCCCTTAAAACTCCTGGGTTTTTAAAGCAAAATTAGGATTTCATTCTGGTTTTCTCCTCCAAGTGGGAAATGATGTAGAAGGAGGAATCACCTCTGAGCCAACTGGGAAGAACTTGGGTGTCAGTTCTTCTCTGCTACATGTTTCTCCTTCTCTCCTCTGTCTAACACCTAAGTCATGTTCCCCTTCACATTTCACTGAGTCAGAAGGAGAGAAGAGATTTCATTTCAACAGAAATGATATTTCATTTTCAATAGATTTCAGGTCTACTTGCTCATTGACTTCCTTCATTTCAAATAAGAAATGATTTCTGATCTCATCTGCCATGGCTGTGCAGGGAACTACCGCAGAGGGTTATGTGAGTTTAGCAAACAGCAGAAGCTCAGTAATCTCCTTCAAGGGAGACAAATGAGTGCCCTGCTTATGTGGCCCACTAGAACAACAACAACACAACAAAATTATAGAAAGAAATATGAGGAAAAGCCTCCTTCCCCCCACCCCATCCCCATCAAACTGTTTCCCATGGCTGAGTAAAGTAAAAATCATGGGAGTTTAGAAGACTGCTTCTTGATAAAGAACATTTGAATTTCAACATCCCTGTTCTAATGAAACACATCCAAACCACAAAGTATCAGTCCAGAAGAAGCAGAAAAGTGGAAACATGTTATATGTTGATCTGCCTGGAAAGTAGAACCATGTGTTGTTAGAAGACACATTTTCACTCCTTCAAAAATAAAGGAACCATTTTCACATCTCTTGTGGTAAGTGTTTTCCCCACAGGTGTGTGGGCCTTCATCTCTCTTCCCCTGAAGGATGAACAGCAAAACACATTCATTCTTTTCTCTAGAGGATTAGAGGTGTTAGGAATTCCAGAGATGTTCACTGCAGAAGCCTTGTGTCATTTCCTGAGCAGAAACCATGATCCTCCAGATGCCACCTTGTTCCAGTGGCATGAAACCTTGGCAGTCAATGCAACAAGGAACAATACCCCACCAAATAAAGAGGCACTCCCAGTAGGAGCTGAGAAAACAGTTTTGTTAATTGATTTCTGTTTACAGATGTCCTTCTTCTACCTCATGGCATTATTAATTCTGATAAAATGGTATAACTGGTTACTCTTTCAATTCCTCCACCTCTTTCAAAGTTAGGAAGCTTGGTCAAAGCATTTGAGCAGTTCTGAAGAGGAAGAAGGAATTACTCAATCTCATCTCATCCCAAATTTTGGAGTGAAATAAATCCAGTTTGTCAAACTCAAATTTATCAGGAAGTGGTAAGCACCCATTTCATCAGTAGTAGATGTTTGGATGTGGAAAAAAAAAGAGGCAGAAAGTGAAAAAGAGAAGAAAAGAATCCACCTAAGCAGGCAGCATACCCACAGGGCCATCAGTCAATGAGCTACAGACTTTGCAACTACAAAAATGAGCAGCACAAAGATGCTGACCAAAGATGGAGCACTCCAGAAGCTCTGCTAAGCCTCCTCACTGGAGGCCAGCACTCAGCTCATTCAGCCTGGATTGAGGCAGAACCTAGAGAAGGCCCAGCATCCTCAAGGCACTTCATTTTTCTGCTAGGTGCTGGGTTGGGTTTGAACAAAGAGGCTTTTCCCAGCAAGATGTTTTCACAAGGAAAATTCCCAACAAGCTCTTCTTAGAAGTAAGCCAGGTCAGAGATCTAGATTCAACAATTTCAAGACATTTCCAAGAACCAGCTGGTTTTTTGTACACAAATTTCCAAGCCTTTTCTCTTTGTTCATCTCCTACAGTTGCCTTGTTTGGTTGTTAGGAAAACAAACAAACAAACTCAGTCTCTTCAACCACAAAAGGAACACGAAGGAACAGAATACTTAAAGGCACAAATGATGACTTTCTGACAGCAAACCAAAGACCCCCTTGAGCTTGCAGATGAAAGAGCTGTAAATGGAAAGAGCTGCAACTCACCTTGTGGCTTGTTCTGAGGACAGAAAGAAGAAACCTTCCCCTTTCTGATGCTGGCACTATTAATAAACACTAAACCTCTAGAGCACTACCTGTAGAGAGACTTGAGCTTGTTCTGCTTGCACTCCCAAACTAACAAGCAACCCACAGCTGTGGTTTATAGGGCACCAAGCCCAAGCTAATAAAGTCCAGCTGAGAAGCAGAGCATATTAGTTTAGGCCTGGTGCCATGCTAGCTTGCTGTATGGTTTCCAGTCAGCTCAGAGCACAGACAGAGCAAGCTCACATCTCCTTGAGAAAGATCACGTAGCCATTCCTTTAGACAAGTAGGAAAACATAACATAGGACCTCTAAGTCTTCAGGTCTGCAGATATACAGCATGTAGAAATGTTGTATGTCTTTGCCCTTGCACCAAATGTGCTAAGCTCTTGCCCCATCAGGGAGTTCATCTTGTTCCTGGTTCACCTTTTGGACCCAACAGGTGCTTCAGATGTCTTGGTAGAAAACTGCTGCAGCCAAAGATGTGGGGTTGAG
Organism: Galbula dea; assembly: GCA_013399015.1. Classification (NCBI taxonomy): domain Eukaryota; kingdom Metazoa; phylum Chordata; class Aves; order Piciformes; family Galbulidae; genus Galbula; species Galbula dea. The sequence continues at coordinate 335,811 of VWZX01009655.1, forward strand.
AAAAATCCATAAGATTTCAGATCTGGATTTCACAGAAGTGCTCTTACTGTCTCAGGTTGGAAAAAGAGAGAAATAAGTCTGGTAAAGCTGCTAGTGCTGTCTCCTGAGATCCCTGTGTGGTATGTTGAGATGTGCTCATGCTCTGCAATGTTACAGGTCAGGTGGTGTTACAATATCACAGAATGGTTTGGGTTGGAAGGGACCTTTCAAGGTCTAGTCCAACCCTCCTGCAGTCAGCAGGGACATCTGCAACTAGAGCAGGTTGCTCACAGCCCCAAACAACCTGACCTGGGATGGTTCCAGGGATGGGACATCTCCCACCTCTCTGGGAAATGTGTGCCACTGGCTCACCCTCCTCAACATAACAAATTTCTTCCTTCTATCCAGTCTAAATCTCTCCCCTTTTAGTTTCAAAGCATCACCCCTTGTCCTGTTACAAACATCTACTGAGCAGTAGACTTGTCCTGTGAGTACAGGATGGTGGTGGAGCCACATAACCTGTGCTACAGACTCCTGTGAAGGGCAAATCCCCTAAGGTCCTCTTCTCCCCCCAGTAAAGCACAGAACACAACCACACAAGCTCTCCCCATCCCTGGAGTAGTGCAGAGAAAAAACAAATGCTGTGCACAGCCAAGGTGTTAGATGTTTCTGTAATGATCTCTTGTCATGGCATGTGAATGCAGCACAAGGTTTAGAAACCATCTCAGGAGGAATTCCTCAAGCCAGCAACTGGCAAGTTCTGCACATCTGCCAAGTCCAGGCTCCAAAACTAACTCATCAGCATCCAGTAACTTCCCTCTTTCCCTGGGGACCTACTGTGATTTTCCCATTGACTTCACTGCATGAATGAGTATGGCTGAGACCAATCCTACTGTTTCTCACAAAACCCTTGGTGAGGAAGGAGTTCACATCTCTTATCTGGCATCCATCAAATGTCAAGAATGAGATCTCTGTGGCCTTTCCACAGTCCTGTAGATTGACAGATGTTCATGGGATTTGAAAAGCAAAGGCTTTGTTGATATTTCTCTGGGTTCAGGAGGGTAGAAGTCTGTTTGCTCCACCCAAAGCTGGAGTGACAGCAGTGTCCTGGACTTTGTTTGCATACATTCTTCCCATGCCATCTACCTGTCCAATGCAAACACTCAGGTCTTAGCTCTGCTCTCATATGCATTTGTTTTCTGATGGGTAGAGTTATAACAGCCAAGATTTCTGTCACACTCAATGGATTCCATCTCTGGTTTTCATATTGAAAAGAATGGTGAGGGGAAAGGGAGTGAGCTGAAGGACATCAAAAGCTGCAGATCAGGATCTAGCTTAGAAATTAACAACAATTCTAAAAAGGTGAAAAATCCAGCCCTGTAGCTTTCTACTTCTTCTTTAAGGTCTGATGGTACTGGTTTCCCTCATGAGGAAAGGAGGGGGGGGAAAGGTGTGATATTTTCATTTGACACCATTTCACTTTGGAAATGTTTGTACTTTCCTTTCATCCATTTTTCTCCTTTGCAAATAGAGAACTTGGAAATGTTAGTGCAGAAAGTGGATAAAAAAACATTCCTTGCTCTACCTGGAGTCTCTGATAAGGAAAGGCTGAGAGCCCTGGGGCAGCTTAGCCTGGAGAAGAGCAGACCCTGAGGGGATCTGCTCCATGCTGAGCAAAAGCTGAAGGCTAGGGGCAAGAGGCTGGGGCCAGACTCTGCTCAGTGGTGCCCAGGGACAGGCCAAGGGGCACTGAGCACAAACTGGAAGCCAGAAGGTTCCAGCTGAGCAGGAAGAGAAGCTTGTTTAGTGTGAGGCTGTTGGAGCCCTGGCCCAGGCTGACCAGAGAGGTTGTGGAGTCTCCTTGTGTGGAGAGATTGCCAAGGCAGCTGGAGGTGATCCTGGGCAAGCTGCTGTGGGTGCCCCTGCTGGAGCAGTGGGGCTTGGACTAACTGATCTCCAGAGGTCCCTTCCAACCCCTACCATGCTGGGATTCTGGGATTCTGAGAGTCACAGTTGTCCTTAATTAAAATCATTTTTTTATTGTAGAGCAACTATCTCTTTTAAGAGAGAGCAATGTTCTATTTTATATACAACTCTGGATCAAAAAGAGTAGAGACATTTTCTCCTCTATAAAATCTTCTGGCTCTTAATATTCATTGACTTCCTTCTACCTAATTATGATAAAGACAGTTGACTTTTCATAGTCATAGTTGGGGGTTTTTTATTGTGTAAAGTCCTCACAAATGTCTTGGATTTGCAGCTCATGAAAAGTTTCATTCTTTGCAAGGCTCTCTGAACAGTCTGGCCAGGGAAGTGGTGGTCAAATGATTTTAGGACTTCTGTGAAAGCTGTAGCACAGATGATTAGAGATTAGAACACACAAGAACAAGGCCTTGGAGAGTACATTAGGTTTTAACAACACTTGCAAGTTTAGCCAGAAGCTGATCAAAGAAAACCAACCACAAAATCCTCTTTCCTTTCCCCACTCGAGCCCATTCAGTCTTTTCACACACACCAAAGGAAAAACAAAAGCCAACCCCAAAATAATATAAGAATTCAAATACTTAGATCCAGAGTGGTTCTATTGCCTCAGAGAAGGTTAACAGCACCCATGTGGCAGAATAATGGCTTGAGGCAGCAGAACTAGAAACCTCCTGAGGCTCTGCCATGGCATATCCCAATCTTTGCAGTCATGGAATGCTTCACAACTGGCATTCAGTGTTTCCCATGGAAATGCAATACCTCATGGAGCATTGGTTTTTAATCATAAGCTGGAGTTCTGACAGTTTTTGGTGATTTTTTGTACATGTTTTTCAGCTGATCACTGGACAAGTCTGAAACTTGTCCAGCACAGCACCCTTGAAAGGAGGTTGGAGCAACGTGGAGGTTGGTCTCTTCTCCCAGGAAACAAGTGATAGGACAAGAAGAAATGGCTTCAAATTGCACCAAGGGAGGTTTAGGTTGGCTATTAGGAAACATTTCTTCACTGAAGGAGTGATTAAGCATTGGCCCAGGCTGCCCAGGGCTGTGGTGGAGTCACCACCCCTGAAGGTGTTCAGAAAACCTGTAGATGTGGTGCTGAGAGACATGGTTTAGTGGCCTGGAGGTGTTGGGTCACCTGTTGCACCTGATGATCTCAGAGGTCTTCTCCAACCTAAACAGTTCCATGACTCTGATTCAATGAAACTCCAACACTTGGATTTCCAGCCTTTTTGAAGACCACACTTCAAATTGATGCTCATACTGGTGGATCTAAAAGATGATCCTCCTAGAGGTGATGTCCTAACATGGTGTGCAGTGGGGACACAACCAGAAATGTCTTTCCAAGGAGCCATACAAAACTTGTCTTATGGGGAGAGAGGCAGAGCACTGCTGCTAGATCAGACATAGCCTAGAAAAAAAGAAGGATAGGGTCAAGTAATGAATTCTCTATGCAGCAGTCATCAGTCAGAGCCCTGACATGGTGAATTGCTTAATAAACACATTCCTGCTTGCTTCAGGGGGGTTGGACTGGATGACCTTTAATGGTCCTTTAATGTCAGACATTGGTCCAGGCTGCCCAGGGAGGTGGTGGAGTCACAGTCCCTGGAGGGGTTTAAAACCCATTTAGATGTGGTACTTAAGGCCTTGGTTTAGTCTTAGGGACATGGTTTTAGATGAAGGTGAGAGGTTGATGGTTGGACTTGATGATCTTGGAGGTCTCTTCCAACCTTGATAAATCTTCTGTGTGATTCTGTGTGATTTTTGCCCCTTCCAACCTAAACCATTCCATAATTCCATGAAATATGTTGTAACCTCTTTAAAAAGGTTAGAGAAAGAATCAGCCAGCACTGACAGGTGCTTTGGTTATTTAGGACTTGGTCCAGGCCAGAGCAGGCTATGAGGTCAAGAAAACAAGAGACACAATGGTAAAACTGAATGTAAAATCAAAGAAGCAACCTTCTGAAATGCAAACAAAAGCATTAAATACAGCCTGGTCTTATGCCTGTCTCATTGCAACAGGAGGCATAGGAAGATCCTGCTGAAGCCAAATCAAGTTAACAAAGTAACTCCAGCTCCCCCTGTCCTGCTGGAGCTTCATTTTTTCTCATCTCTTAGCCAACCTCTCTTCATTTTGTGGTGGTTTTTTTTTTGAAACTCCTTATTTAATTCTCCCCAGTGCTCTGAGATGCATCATTTAACATTTCCAATGCATTGCCTCTCTGATCTAGATTTTCCAGGCACTTTGAAGTCAGCCATAGTGACACCTTCTCCAAATGAGTGACACACAAATGAGTGCCTGCTCTTTTTGCTCTGCATGTGAAAATGTAGGAGAGCAAATCATTCTGCATGCTTTCAAAAGTGACCTAGAAAGGCATACAATAAAGAAGCACTTCTGTGTGTCTGTGAAATAAACTCAGAGAGAAAAATCACTTCTGCTAAGAAATCATCTTTAGACAATCTTGCAAAGGCTGCTTTGTGTGCCCAAAGTGACCATTTGTCCATGCAAGAGTTGAAGGTAATGATCCAGCCACAGGTTTCCAAAGGAAGGCAAGATTTCTGAGAGATTATCTTTCATGCCCACAGAGCTGGAGAAAGCAGACAAGTTTTCAGGCACACAAACCTTCCTCCAGCTCATTTTTTGCTCAGTTTCATAGAATCATGGAAATATTTTGGTTGTAAGAGACATTTAAGATCACCAAGTCCAACTGACTTAATGTCCAACACAGCACTGCCAGGTCACCAGTAAACCATGGCCCTCAGAACCACATCTCCATGTCTTAGAAGTCACTCCAGTGACTTCACCACTGTCCCAGGCAGCCTGGGCCAGGCCTTGATAACCCTTTTGGGGAAGAAATGTTTCCTAATAGCCAACCTAAACCTTCCCTGGTGCAACTTCAGGCCATTTCCTCTTGGCCTATCACTTGCTTCTTGGGAGATGAGACCAACTTCTACTTGGCTTCAACCTCCTTTCAGGGAGTGACAGAGAGTGAGAAGGTCTCCCCTGAGCCTCCTCCTCTCCAGGCTGAACACTCCCAGTTCCCTCAGCTGCTCCTCACAACACTTGTGCTCTAGACCCTTCCCCAGCTTCCTTGCCCTTCTCTGGACACACTCCAGCACCTCAGTGTCCTTCTTGGGAGTGAGGGACCCAAACCTGACCCCTGAATTCCAGGTGAATTCTCACTATTGTCCAGTACATGGAGACAATCCCTGACCTAGCCCTGCTGCCACACTAGTGCTGATCCAAACCAGGATGCTGTTGGCCTTCTTGGCCACCTGGGCACACTGCTGCCTCATCTTCAGCTGCTGTTGACCAACACCCCCAGATCCTTTTCCACTGGGCAACTCTCCAGTCACTCTGACCCAAGCCATGTTCATTACATGGCATTGCTGTGACCCACTCAACTTGACATTTGACCTTGTTGAACCTCATCCCATTGCCCTCAGCTCATCAATCCAGCCCTCTGTAGATCCTCCCTACCTTCAAGCAGATCAACACTTCCACCCAACTTGGTGTCATCTGCCAAATTACTGAGCTTGTCCTTGTCCAGATGATTGATAAAGATATTAAGGAAAACCAGTGCCAATCCTGAGCCCTGGGGAACACCACAATAAGTTGGTATCACAAAATAAACCATTTACATCCTAAAACTATCATTGCTATGACAGTCACAAAGCTGAAGGCTGCAAATAAATATTAGATGTCAGCTGGAAACTGTTCTAGCAAACAAAAATATCTCTACAGAAGTGTGTGTTGAAGTTCTGCCTTAAAGATCCTCCTGGTGCAAATGAAAACCTGGCAGGGTTTTTGGGGGTTATATTTTCTTTTTGGATTCTTTTTTTGACTGTTGATGTTAATAGGAATGTCCTGTTCAAAGAACTTCAACACCAGGAAAAAAGCAGACAGACACAGGGGTGAGGGGATGCTGTAGATCCCTCACAGTTAGAAATGAAAGACCAGAAAACACATCTGGGAGCCACATTGTTGAACAAAATAAAGCTAAAGAAGGCTGAAGCAGTGCTGGGGCTGAAGGCAGATAGAGCTCTGTGTGTGCAGGAGACCAGAAAGCATCATGTCTACCTCCAGCAGCTGCAGTGGAGGGATTCCAACTTTGCCCAAAGTGTTCTCAGGAGGAATGCATCAGCTTGTCTGAGCTTCTCACAGACATGCAAAGAGGGGAGACAGGAAAATGCTGGAGAACATTGCAGCTTTGCTTCTCCATGTTCTCCTCTGCCTTTCCCAACTTAATGCTGGAACAGCAGTGCTGTTTGGGTGTGAGTGGCCACCTCTCTTTGCTATTATGAGGAAAGGCTGAGAGAACTGGGGCTGGGTGGGCTGGAGGAGAGCAGTCTGAGGGGGGAGCTGCTCAGTGTTTATCAGTATTTCATGGGTGGGGGGCAGGAGGATGGGGCCAGGCTTTTGTCAGTGGTGCCCAGGGGCAGGACAAGGGGGAACAGGCACAAACTGGAAAAGAGGAAGTTCCAACTAAACACCAAGAGGAAATTCTTTCCTTTGAGGGTGGTGGAGCACTGGAACAGGCTGCCCAGAGAGTTGGTGGAGTTTCCTTCTCTGGACAGATTCCAAAGCCACCTTGACATCATCCTCTGCAACCTGCTCTAGGTGACCCTGCTCTGCCAGGGGGGGTTGGACTAGATGATCTCCAGAGTTTCCTTCCATCCCCTACCAGTCTGTGTGATTCTGTGGCTGGGGGGAATACTTACAGGTACCAGGAGCTGCTCAATAGCAACTACTGAACTCTTGAAAAGAGATGTCTGTAGATGAAGTTTCTGGTTTGGTTTTGTCTTCTTGGGTTGGGTTTTTTCTTTTCCTTTCTGAAGAAGTTCCTCACAGAAGCAATAGCTCCACAGAGCATGGCCTCTGGTTTTGTTATGCAGCCTTCCAGAACAAGGAGGCCCTGGCCCCACCAGCTACAGCACTGAAAATAATAAATAGCTTTAATTAAAACAAGATTGTGGCTTTAGTTCTTGTATTCTATATTTATTTATTTACTTGTTATGTTTTTGAACTGAACTGCCACTCCTAGAGCAGTTCAGTCAGATCTGCAGAAATGCAGACATATTAGAGTCTAGGAGAAACCAAAGAAAATGTTAAGTAGCTGAGAAGGGGTGGGGGGAAGTTAAAAAGAATAAAGGACTAAGTGTTTTGTATAAAGCTTAGCTGAACAGTGACTGAGGAGACATATGGTAATGGGCTACAGGCATCTGTTAGAAATAAACAGCTAGAAGGAGAATAACAAGTTGGGATAGTAAAAGAGCAACAGCTAGAAATAATGACAACACTAAGAAAGGCAAAATTTAGACTAAATATCAGTTTTATTTTTGTCCCCCCAGAACAGGTCCTAAGAAGGGGAAATACTGAGTAGAAAGACTTTGGCTTCCTACACACAGTTTTATCTCCTCAGTTGAAAGTCAGGCAGCATGGAGGACAGCAGTTAATCTCAGCAACTAGAGAAGGTTTCTCTCCACCAGCATCCTTTCCCAGATAAAAAGCCTGCTGGTCACAAGGAATATCACTCATGGCAGAAGTCACTGCTAGAAATTCTCCATTGATTATTATATGCAAGCTAAAACCAAACACAAGCAAGTGCAAACCAAAACAAGAAGTGGTCTGCTCATCAAAATGCTAAAGCTGAAGTAATTCAGGAATTTGGTACATTTTCTGATCTCTTTCTTAGGGCAGAGGCTTTTTTGGCTTCTTTCTTTTCTTCTTTTTGAACCAAATTAAAAGTACAGCCCATGGTACCCCAAACCCCAAGGTATTTTAGCAACAGTATTAGCCTGGCTACAGATTTTCCAGTGTCTCAAGCTTTAGGAACTACTTTGACCTATCTGAAGGTTTTCCAGTGTCTCAGAATTCTCAAGCTGGTTTCTCTTCACAGAATCACACAGACTGGTAGGGGGTGGAAGGGATCTCTGGAGATCATCTAGTCCAACCCCCCCTGGCAGAGCAGGGTCACCTAGAGTAGGTTGCACAGGATGGTGTCCAGGTGGGGTTGGAATCTCTCCAGAGAAGGAGACTCCACAACCTCTCTGGGCAGCCTGGGCCAGGGCTCCAACACCCTCACACCAAACAATTTCCTCCTTCTGTTTAGCTGGAACTTCCTCTTTTCCAGTTTGTGCCTGTTCCCTCTTGTCTTGTCCCTGGGCACCACTGACAAAAGCCTGGCCTCATCCTCCTGCCCCTCACCCATGAGATTTTGATAAGCACTGAGCAGCTCCCCCCCTCAGCCTGCTCTCCTCCAGCCCACCCAGCCCCAGCTCTCTCAGCCTTTCCCCAGCAGAGAGATGTTCCAGTCCCCTCAGCATTTCTGCAGCCCTTTTCTGTACCCTCTCCAGAAGTTCCCTGTCCTCCTTGGACAGGGGAGAAACAAGGCAACTCTTCTGCAGTCTGTTAAGTGAAAACCAGGTGTGTATTCTCCAGGGGCATCTCAGTGGATGTATATATAGGAATGACAATTTCTGGATGCTTTTCAAACATTCCTCTGGATCCCTGTCATCTTGGCAAACAGCTAGAGGTGCACATACTGACCTGCATCTCCTCATCTGCTCTCTGTTTTGCTCAGCCCTATAACCACAGCCAGTATATGGATTCCATCACACAAAGGTGCCAAGTCTCTGCAGGATTAGAAAAGAGGAAAACTTGTGTGATTTATCCTGAAGAAGACCAGAAGACCAGATGTAATGTTCTCATTACCTGTTCCAGTGAACACATCACCATTTCAGAACTGCCTTGGTTTTCAGGGCCTGCACTGACAGCTTCAGAGCTTTTCATTATCATTTGGAAGAAGTGATCCCCAAAAAGTCTTTTCTCCCATGGTGGATGCACAGGGAAGGAGCTTCAGCAGCTTTCAGCTTGAACTCACCTGTTTGGTTTACTTTTCAACAACTGTGGTCCCAAAGGGAACCTCCCTGACTTTGAGAAGTTAAACCAAAATGTTCAAAAATAAACTAAATTGCTGAAGATCAAACCAGTGTCAGAATGTGCTGCTCAGCTCCTCCCAGCACACAGAGATCCAGAGAATAGGAGGGGACAAAAATGATCTGAGGGCTGGAACCCCTCTGCTGTGAGGACAGGCTGAGAGAGTTGGAGTTGTTGAGCCTGGTGAAAAGAAGGCTCCAGGGAGAAATTCTTGCAGCCTTAAAGGGGCCTAGAAGAAAGATGAGGACAATATTTTTAGCAGGGTCTCTTGGGACAGGAGAAGGGGTGATGGTTTGAAACTAAAAGAGATTTAGATTGGAGAGAAGGAAGAGATTTTTTTACACTGAGGGTGGTGAGAGCCTGTCCCAGGTTGCCCAGAGAGGTGGGAGATGTCCCATCCCTGGAACCATCCCAGGTCAGGTTGTTTGGGGCTCTGAGCAACCTGCTCTAGTTGCAGATGTCCCTGCTGACTGCAGGGAGGTTGGACTAGATGACCTTGAAAGGTCTTTTCCAACTCAAACCATTCTATGATTCTATAAGTACACCAAGCTTCTGCCTAATGTTTATGGCTTTATGTTCAACTAAGGCCAAGGAAGAGGCTTGGCTGCTCAAGTTGACACTAAAGCAGTTTTTAAGTCATTCTGTCTTTACAAAAACCCTTCCTCCTTCCCTTACACTGTCACAGAAGCTTCCCATACTCCCTCTGATGTACCCAATCTGGTATCATTTACTGATGTCAGTCCTTAGGAATGTTGGAGCAAGCCCTCCTATGCTACCATCTTCTATGTGAGCTAACATTTTCCCTTTTCCTTGGCTTGAAAACATAAAACATAGGATAGCATCCTGCAGTAGTTGCAGATAAACCATCTGCTCCCCAAAACTCAGCAGCTGAATCCCTCAGTCATTTAAGAGCTGCTGATAGTTTATACATAACTTCCTTCAAAATAAATACAAGGACAGAAAAGAAAAAGGGAAAAATGTGACCTGAAAAATGAAACTGAAGACCTGAAAAAGAAACTCTTCAGTCTGTGAGGCTAACAGTACAGTCACAGAATCATAGAATATCCCAAATTGGAAAGGGCTTACAAGGATCATGGAGTCCAACTCTTGTTTATGCACAGGACAACCCCAAAGTCACCCCATGTGGCTAAGAGCATTGGACAAATGCTGCTGGAGTTCCAGGAGAGTTGGGGCCATGACTGCAGCCCTGGGGAGCCTGTTCCAGTGCTCCACCACTCTCTGGCTGAAGAACCTTCTCCTAACATCTAACCTGACCCTCCCCATGCTCAGCTTCATGCCATTCCCCTAGGTTCTGTCCCTAGTCCCCAGAGAGAAGAGATCAGCTGATGCCCCTGCTTCACCTCTGGTGAGGAAGTTCTAAACTGCCATGAGGTCTCCCCTCAGTCTCCTCTTCTCCAAGGCTGACCAGACCAAGTGATTTCAACCATTCCTCCTCTGGCTTCCCCTCCAGACCCTTCAGCATCTTTGTGGCCTCCTCTGGATGCTGTCTAACAACTTGATATCCTCCTTGTGTTGTGGTGCCACTCCATTCAAAGCCTTCCAGCAGCCTTTCCAGAGTTGCTGCCTGATCGGTTGCACTGGCTGGAAGCACGGAGTCAAGGTACCTGAGCTGGGAAGCAATAAACATCCTTTTGCTTGGAAAACTGTTGCTGTTGGGACCATTACATATCTGCAATAAACCAAGGATATCAATTTTCTGTGAGCTTGTGGCAACACTTGAAAATGACCTCCCCTGGTACAAAGCAAATCTCCACTCTGTTTATATTCCTCTGCTGAGTGTGGGGCCACCAGCTTACCCCTAGGCTGAGATCAGAGAAATATTGCAGCTCACATCAAAGCTGACCAGGAGCCTGAGACAATCAACACAATGACCTCATGTAAGAGAGGGGCTGAGTTCAAGAAGCTTCATCAAATGTAGAGAGCCAGGCCAGCTGAGCTGGGATTTCAACATTTCACTTTGCTGCTCCTTACCACAGAGGCACAGGCACCAAAAGAAAAGGGGAAACAAAATCATATTCATATATATCTACTAAATCAGGCAGGAATAGAATCATAGATTCTTAGAATCAGAGAATCAAGGAATCATAGAAACATAGAATCATTTAGGTTGGAAGAGACCTTTAAGATCAAGCCTGAAGTCAATGCCCTCTAGTTTCCAAGCTGATATCACAAGTTTTAGACTCAGAAACTCATTTAAGTTGGAAAAGACCTCTAAGATCATCAAGTTCAATCATTTCCCAACACCACCATGCCACTAAACCATGTTGCAAAGCCTCACCTCTGCATGTTTCTTCAACACCTTCTGGGCTGGTGACTCCACCACTTCCACATGTGATTTGCATGGAGCAGTCTGTTGTTTGCTCTGCCAATTCCATTTTGGGGGCTGAAAGAAAGGTATCAGATAGTGTCTGTGAAGTATGCAAGCTCCTTCAAACTGGCATCAGCAGCAACAGTTGGGTCAGGGAAGCTGGTAGGAGGACACTGAGAACAGGTACTGCCAGGTAAGACCCTGTTGCTAGTGGGCAAATACTGTTTAGGTGGGAAGGCTGTTCCCAGGGAGACTTTTGGACCATAGGAAAGCATTCTGTTATGGCTCAAGGCAAAAGGGGTTTGTGTTCATCTGGAACCTCTAGTATGTTCTGGCTGAGGAATTTCAAGTCCACCACAACAATATTCCAGCATTTCTTCCACTCTAATTGAAGAGGAGACAAAAATGAGAGAAGACAGCAGTGCAGAAGCCCACTCAAATTAAGTGTAATTCCAAATGAAAGTAATGATGGAACCTTTTCAAAGCTTGGAATAAATGATCATAAACATGCATTGATGAAAAATAAGGACTGTTCCAGGCTGTTCTGGAATAATGGTGAAAGCAATCATCTCTAGGCACGATCCTGGCACTGTTTAATCTCATGCCCCAACCTTCCCTTTATTAATCCCCTCATTTTCTCTTTGTTAAAACACATTTTCCAAATGTTGCTCATCCAAGACAACATTTCCCATGACAGATAATTGATTTCAGATTCAAAAGCAAACAGGAACTCCAATAACAACCAGCATATCCACTGGTAAAAGCCAGTCCTTGGGAGGTTCCAGTGATCCCTGTTGGACAGGCAGATACCTGCAGTAGTGTCCTCACAGCCTGGAAGAAGGATGTGAAACTATGAGAGGGGAAAGGGTTAACCTGCTGGAAAGCAGCTCTGTAGAGAAGGACCTGGGAGTCCTGGTGGACAAGAAGTTCAGCATGAGCCAGAAATGTGCCCTTGTGGCCAAGAAGCACAATGGTCTCCTGAGGTGCATCATGAAGAGTGTGAGCAGCAGTTCAAGGGAGGCTCTTCTCCCTCTCTACTTTGCCCTACTCAGGCCACACCTGGACTACTAGGTCCAGCTCTGGGCTCCCCAGCTCTAGAGAGACAAGGAACTACTGGAGAGAGTCCAGCAGAGGCTAGGAAGATGCTGGGGGCACTGGAGCTTCTCTGGCAAGAAGAAAGGCTGAGAGCCCTGGGGCTGCTTAGCCTGGAGAAGAGCAGACCCTGAGGGGAGCTGCTCAATGCTGAGAAAGAGCTAAAGTCTGGGGGCAAGAGGCTGGGGCCAGACTCTTCCCAGTGGTGCCCAGGACCAGGCCAAGGGGCACTGGGCACAAACTGGAAGCCAGAAGGTTCCAGCTGAGCAGGAGGAGAAGCTTGTTTGGCGTGAGGGTGTTGGAGCCCTGGCCCAGGCTGCCCAGAGAGGCTGTGGAGTCTCCTTCTCTGGAGAGTTTCCACTTGGACATGATCTTGGGCAAGCTGCTGTGGGTGACCCTGCTGGAGCAGGGGGATTGGACTAGATGATCCCCAGAGGTCACTTCCAACCCCAACCATGCTGGGATTCTGGGATTCTGTGAAGATTTGATATAACCTGCACCAGAATTCCCTGCCATTGACTACACTCATGAAAAGCAGCTTAAACATAGCCAAGTTATCCATTCTGGGAAAGGAAGGGCTGAGGGCAAAAACACAGCCACAAGTTATCTCCTGGAAGTCACCTGGATGTCACCTGGATGCCCTGTAACAAGATTTGGTGGCTAAACATCATGATTTTTAAAGAAAAGAGGGGAAAACAAATCAACCAACCCAGCAAACTCACCTCTCCTCTTGAAGTAGAGATGAACCAAAGCTGCTGCTACAGGACATGTATCCAGGCTGGAAATTCAAGCCCTCAGAAGAAAGGACATGGCACAACCAAGGCTGAAGTGCTCAGAGGCCAAGGAAGGACTTCTGCTGCAGGGAGGTCTGAAGAGGGACACTTCTACCTCTGGGATTTGACTGCATTTGCCTGGAAGTGAGAAGACAAAGTCAAGGAGTTGAGGGCTGGAGGCAAGTTAAACTTTGAACCCCCCAATTTCAAGGGTATCTAAGCACTTACAGATGCTGACTTCTGCTCCCTGACATCAGGAGCTATTAGACACTTCATCCAGCTAGGTGTTTTGGTAAATCCAAGCAGACATCTAAGCACCTTTGAAAATCATGTCTGCATGGGGACCACATTACTTCTGCATTAATAATCTGGGGAGCAGCTTAGTAAGGAAAACAACTTCTAACTGCTTTCCTTCATCTGGGCAAAATCAATAGTAGAGTAAAGGAAAGGGGTAATTCAAATGAAAAACAATGATGGAGATTTTCTTATTCTGTTTAGTATTTCTATTTCTTTTCAGTATATTGATGAATATTTTAATGAATAAATAAAATGCCTCCTAGGCACTCTGTACATTTTCAGTCAAACCTCTGTTTCCACCCTGAGCCAAGCACCTGGAACACACATCCCTTTCCACAGAACAATAGAAAAGATAGCAAGGAATCAAAATTAAATCTATCATTTAAACCCAGATTTCTTAATTCCTCTCAGAGTTGAGTGAAAAATCTGCTCTGGGACAGCTTAGGAAGCAAATCAGGAAGTATCATATAAAAAACTCCTGTGAAACTTAAAGACATTTCCTAAGTTCTTCATTGTTTCTCTTAGCTATTTCCTAAGCCTATTAGCATTCCTCTGTGATAACAGAACAAGGGAAAAGAAAATATTGTCTGAGGAACCATTTCTGTGCTACTGCCTTTCCAGAAACCCTGGCAGAAGAAATTTGGAGTACTTTAATTTCAACTTCCACCAAGCATTATAAACCTTCCTAGCCCAGTCATAACCATCTATAATTGCAAAAGAAAAAGGAAAAGAAAACCTTAGCATTGGTAAAAAGAAGCCACAAAATACATTTTCTTTTGCATCTAGACAAGAAAGAATCCAATTTCACTTTGGAGACTTGAAGTGGGGGGAATAAAAGGTGCATTTGTCCTTCCTCTAATAGCTTCTGACACACTAGAGAGGTCTCAGAATTCTTCTGGAGATCTGGAGTACCAGCACCTTTGGGACAGAGGAGGTAGCTTTTTCTCCACACAGCACTTGCAAGAAGCCAAGAGCACCCACAATTACCTGGCTACCCTGTCTTAAAGTCTGAGCCAAACCCCCTGGTAGCCTCCCTACAGCCTTCAGCAGACTTTGCAGGAGTCTCTAAGTGAACAGTGGATCCTTTCAAGTCAAAGTCTTCCCTCTATCCTTCTTTCTATACCCCCCTAACAGTACAGATAGTCACCTAGAGATGATTCATCCACAAATTGAGAAGCTGAGCTCTGGAAACTTCTTAGCCCTGGTTTTTTTTCCAGCTACAAGATGAAATATTCCTGTAGCAGATGCTACCTGGAAGAGTTCTACCCTTGTGGCTCCACCAATACATGAATACCTAGATATCTCCTAGGTATCAGGGAAGATTTCTTCCCAGAAAGAGTTGTTAAGCATTGGCCCAGGCTGCCCAGGGAGGTGGTGGAGTCACAGTCCCTAGTGGGGTTTAAAAAGCATCTAATGGACTTGGCTTAGTCTGAGGGACCTGGTTTTAGATGAAGGTGAGAGGTTGATGGTTGGACTTGGTGATCTTGAAGATCTCTTCCAACCTGGAGAATTCTGTGCTTCTGTGACACCCCTAATTCCTCTGGCTACCACCAGCTTCACTGGAGACCTCCCAGTGGAGATCTCTTCAGCAAGGACAGTCCTTCAGCAGCCACTACTTGAGAGAACAAGAAATTATCAATGTAATAGAGTGCAAGTTACCTCCTCTGACACCTAATCTATAACTGCAAGAGGCTGACCACCTCAGCCCTTCTCTCCTGTGGCAAGGACTGGAGCTGACAGCTCAGTCCATCACAGAAGGTTTCTTGTCATTGTAACACTTCTTATTCCTCTGTAAAGAAGCCAGGGCTTGCTAATGAAAATTACTCCCTTTCTTTTTTTGTTTTGGTGCCATTTTCAATTATAAGAAGATTTGGGAAGGGGTTTGGGAGATGTTGTGCCTCCCTACTACCTCCCACATTCATCTTTTTAGTTTGGCTTTCATCTCCTTTCTTGATGCCTCACATCCCATCATGCCACACTGCACTGGTTAAATAAACCCCTAAATCTAGCTTTTGTCTAGCACTAATCCTTTTATTTCCTCAATCTTATCTAATCCAAAGGGCTTGCTTTCATCTCTTTAGCTGTCAGTTGGGTCACTACTGTTTCCTATCAACAGCTCCTGCAAATCCTGTATGGAGTTAAAAAGCTTTCAAGTGTTTCTATGATTCCCATTAGGTTCTTCTCTCCCCAACACCTGCTAAAGGCCATATTGCTGCTCTTCATGCTCTCCTGCCTCCCCCTTTCCTGAGACAGCTCTCACTTCACATGAGCAATCACCATCTTAGAAAGGGTTTGCCTTTTTTTTTGTGGCTGGAAAGGTCCCTTCCCTAGTTCTGGCCTAGATATTAGCAAGGCTTCATTAAATATGAGTTGTTTAATCCAGTGCAGGAGAAAAAAACAAAGAGAAGTTTTTAGTTAGAGGAGGTTGGGGAGGAAGTCATGAGGGAAGCTTTTCCTGGTGCCACAGGGAATGGGTATCAGTTGGGTTTTCATGCATTAAATCACTGCCTGTAGGAAAAGGTGTCTGCATTTTCCCCTCGAGGTCCTGCTTCTCCTCTTGATCCCTCACTGACCAGTGGAGAAAAACTGGATCAGCAAGGTGGGAGGAGAAGCAGCTCTAGAAGGAGCATCCATCTGCAGCTACC
This sequence comes from Galbula dea, assembly GCA_013399015.1. NCBI lineage: Eukaryota > Metazoa > Chordata > Aves > Piciformes > Galbulidae > Galbula > Galbula dea. The sequence continues at coordinate 351,846 of VWZX01009655.1, forward strand.
CTGCTGCAAGGTCCTGCCTGCCCACAGCAAGATGTTTCAGAGCACTTCTGCTGGGTGAGATGCTGAGCAAAAGCTGTGGTGAGAGGACTCCACCTCAGTGCTCACACTTGCACACCATGCATGTAAGCTCTCTGCTCTCCACCCTCTCCTCACTCTGTCCTATTCTGCAGCTCTCACAGAGATGGTACAAACTCCTTAAGTGTCTCCTGCTCCTCAAACCCTCCCATGGCACAGGTGGCAGCAAGAAGGGCCAAAGCCCAGAGCTGCCAAGTGGAGAAATACCATTTCCTTTGGAGGAGATGTCTGTTGCTACCCCATGATAGGAGAGGAGTGCTTATCAAGCCACTCAGCCTTCCTCCAGGCACCCCCCCCAACTCCCTCCAAAAGCTCTCAGTGATTTTAAAGAGGTCAGAGATGACCTCCTCAGTCACTTCTGTAGCCTCCTGGATAAATAGCCCAGAGCATTAGATGTCATTTAGCAATGCAGGTGTAAAACAAAATGTGTGAGATTCATTTCCATTCTTTCCCCATCAGGCAGTGGGAAGTGGGAATGTGAGCACCTGAATGACACCAGGATCACCAGTGTGATCACACCAGTATACTCACCAGGTGATGAGCACCCTGGCTTCTTATTGATGGGTACCACATAGCAAGAAAATCACAGAATCATAGAATCATTCTGGTTGGAAAAGACCTCTGAGATCATTGAGTCTAAACATGCACCCAACACTGCCATGCTCACCACTCAACTATGGCCCCAAGCACCACATCTACATGTTTCTTGAGCTCTTCCAGGGATGGTGACTCCATCACTGTCCTAGGCAGGCCATGCCAATGCTTGGTAATCCTCTCAGTTGTAAAATCCTTCCTAACATTCATCTGAACCTCCCCTGGTGCAGCTTGAAACCATTTCTTCTTATCCTATCACATGTTACTTGGGAGAAAATGACCATTCAGAGCCACCATTTGGCAGCATCCTAGGTCATAGCTATCCAGCATAGAAGAGCAAGCATCTGTAACCCTCCTTTACCAACCCTCAATGACAGGCCAAGGCTAATCCTAGAATGTTCAGAGTTGGAAGGGACCTGAAAGATCATCTAGTTCCAACCCCCCTGCCTGGCAGGGACACCTCCCACTAGAGCAGGTTGCCCACAGCCCCATCTAGCCTGGCCTTCAAAACTTCCAGGGATGGAGTTTCCACAGCCTCTCTGGGCAACCTGTTCCAGTGTCTCTCCACCCTAACAGAGCAGAACTTCCTCCTAAAGTCCAATCTAAATCTCCCCTCCTCTAGTTTGTAATGTCCCTGTGCAACTCACCTCTCCCCACAGGCACCTTCAAACCCTGCCTTTCCTCAGCTGGTAAGCTGTCTCCTCCACATTTATTCCCAGGCTGAAAGCTAACCCCTTTGTACCACTTGGCCAACATCCATATCTTCAGATAAATGAGATTTCTGGATGAAGCACAGAGAGAAGGAAACACTGGCAGCGACATCGTAGCCGAGTCCCTTCCTCCCTCCCTCCCTTCTTCCCTCCCCACAGGGCTCAGCCACTGCACTCCCCTGCAGCTCCACTCTGCAGCCCTGGCAGCTGAAGCCCAGTGCTGCCAGCAGTGCTTGGAGTGGGTCCAGGGGAGGCCATAAAAATGCTGAGGGGGCTGGAACACCTCTGCTGTGAAGAAAGGCTGACAGAGTTGGGATTGTTCAGCCTGGAGAAGAGAAGGCTCCAGGGAGATCTTATTGTGGCCTTTCAGTACATTGTGGGGGGCTACAGCAAAGGTGGGGGCAATTTTTAGCAGAGCCTGTTGGGACAGAAGAAGGGGTGATGGTTTGAAACTAAAGGAGTGGAGATTTAGGCTAGATACAAGAAAAAAAGTTTCACACTGAGGGTGGTGAGAGCCTGTCCCAGGTTGCCCACAGAGGAGGTAGCTGTCCCATCCCTGTAATCATCCCAGCTCAGGTTGTTTGGGGCTCTGAGCAACCTGACCTAGTTGCAGATGTCCCTGCTGACTGCAGAAGGGTTAGACTAGATGACCTTGAAAAGTTCCTTCCAACCCAAACCAATCTAGAATTGCCCCCAGCTTCCAAACACTACCTCCTGAAGTCTATTGAGAAAGTCAGGCCCAGGATTTCCTGAGGAACAGCTACCACCTGGCCCCAGTGTGTGTAACCAGTTAAACTGGCTAGGTGGCTGCTGCAGCCAACAGTTGCTCCAGTTTACACTCAGAAGCAAGTTGTTATTTGCTCCCTTTTGCACAACACAAGCCTTATCTCCTGCAGACCTGCAGGAGCATGTCTACATCCTTCATGCTCCCATACCCATGCCTTAGGGTGGGCTCAAGCAAGTTTAAACTGCAGAGGCTTTTATTTATGCTAATATGTTGTCTAAGAAGGCAAGAGCAGGAGGAATGGAACTGTGAAAGCAGCATGGGAACACAGGGATTGTGAATTTCTCCCCACTCATCTCTCCTAATGCTTACAGAAAAACCTTCTGATGCTTTTAATTAGGTTTTGCTCAGTGTGAGTTCAGTATTTTATTCATGGAATAATGCCCTAACAAAGTTAACTTGCAGATAAAGTTTAGAGCTGGATTTTGTTTAGAAAAATAACTATTTTAAACCCACAGATATCTTGTACTGAAGGTCTATAACCTCACCTGTCCTCCAACCTAGGGACCAAATACTCCTGTTGTTGAGCCTGAGGAAGAGAGGGCTACAGGGAGACCTTCCTGCAGCCTTTCAGTGATAAAGGGACTTATAAAAAAGATGGGGACAGATTTCCTAGCATGGCCTCTTGGGAAAGAAGAAGGGGTGATGGTTTGAAACTAAAAGAGAGAGATTTACACTAGATGGAAGGAAGAAATATTTTCCACTGAGGGTGGTGAGAGCTTGTCCCAGGTTGCCCAGAGAGGTGGGAGATGTCCCATCCCTGCAACCATTCCAGGTCAGGTTGTTTGGGGCTGTGAGCAACCTGTTCTAGCTGCAGATGTCCCTGCTGACTGCAGTAGGGTTGGACTAGATGAGCTTGAAAGGTTCCTTCCAACCCAAACCATCCTATATTTCTAAGTTAAATGTAGTGTGGACAAATGCATCAGACTTCAGCTAGCTGAAAAGCTTTGTGGTAAGCCTTGCAGAAATCTAACAGCAGCATGTGCAGGTAACAGCTCAGAATGCACAAGAGTTTCTAGGCTGTGTGTTTCTAGACTGTGGAGTCTTGTGCTAAAGGTAACCTTTACTAAACACAAGCTGGCAAAGCTTTCCATTGTAAAGCAAGTTCTCCTGTAGATAGAGAGCATTACCACAGAACCAGAGAATCATTATGGTTGGAAAAGGCCTCTGAGATCATTGACTCCAAACATCCACCCCACACTACCACACCCACCACCAAAGCATGGCCCTCAGCACCACATCTCCAGGGCTTTTCAATCCCTCCAGGGATGGTGACTCCACCGCCTCCCTGGGCAGCCTGGGCCAATGCCTGATGATCCTCTCAGTAAAGAAACCCTTCCTAATATGCAACCTGAACCTCCCCTGGTACAGCTTGAAGCCATTTCCTCTTGTCCTATCACTCATTACCTGGGAGAAAAGACCAAGCCTCACCTCAGTATCAGCTCCTTTTAGGAAGTTGTAGACAGTGAGAAGGTCTCCCCTGAGCCTCCTCTTCTCCAGACTAAACAACTTCAGTTTTCTCAGCTGCTCCTCACAAGACTTGTGCTCTAGACCTTCATGACTGTTGCTGCCATATTTATCATCCAATTATATGTATCATTTGGCCAAGGAATGGCTGAGTGAGGTCATCAACTTGCTGCAGTTTAAAAGGAAGGGAAGAGGGAAAGTTAAACAATATCACAGAGGGGATTCAGAAATCAGCCTTGCCACAGAGAAATGAAATCCTTCCCATCATTTCCATTGCCAAAAATTGTTTGTGTTTATCTCTTTCTGTCCTTTGTGCCACCCTGGATGTGGGGAACAACTGCATCACTGCTGAGGTTGTCCAGGCAGCTTAGCTTGGCCTCATCAAAGCATCCTGACCAAAAGCTGTAGCATTTTTTGGGGGGGGAGGGGGGGGGGGACAGGAGCATGTCACAGCTCCNCATGTCACAGCTCCCTGTGAACAGGCTCAATCACAGCACTGTCTGCTTTGATCAGGCCTCTCTCCCAAAGCATCTGGAAGGAGCCTCAGACAAGAGATGTTCAGAGAAGGAGTTGGCTGCTTGCCCTGCTGCAGCTGAAGAATTTGAGAGGGGTGGAGGAGATGGGAGGGTGGAAATGGGGGATGTGTTATTTCCAGCAGTAAGAGAGATGTAGCCCAAAGATATCCCAGGTTGGAAGAAGCTTTATCAGTGTAGGGAATCAACACATTCCCTTACCACAGGAGGTGGGAGGTAGGAGAGGCTGGGGTAGGTTGTCTGGATTTTGAAAGGTCTTAACTCCAGCTCCAATCCTAATGGCCAAATCTAGGCATCATTTCTTCTGCTGTGATAATGTATGGAATTCCTGGTGACACTATCAAACCCAAACCAGGCCAAATCCCCTTCCAGGTTTACCTGGGAGATAGAGATAAGGTCAATGTTGTGGGGAGGTTGTAACCCACACATGCACTCTCTGGAGCAGCTCCTTCTCCCCTACATCATATGATCAAGGTGCAGACACATGCAATTTCAATTTAGTGTGTGCTGAGAGTGGATGTTGCCCTGATTGGCACAGACAGGGAACTCTGAACTGCCCTTGGTCAAAACTCATGGTCTTGAAGGACATCTGTGCTGAGACACATGTACAGGAGCTGCTTCCTCTCCCCTGGAAGCAATGTGCTGTAGCAACTTGTCTCAGCTAGGTGAGAAGCAAGATAACATTTTCAGCTGCTCTCCCACCTCTTCTGCACAAATGACAGCAAATTGTCTACTGTTCTTTATTTCATTTACTGTGCCCAGCTCTGAGGCCCCCAGCATAAGAAAGATATAGACCTGGTGGAGCAGGTCCAAAGGAGGCCACAAAAAAGATCTGAGGGTTGGAAGCCCTCTGGTGTGAGGACAGGCTGAGACAGTTGGGGTTGTTCAGCCTGGAGAAGAGAAGGCTCCAGGAAGAATTTATTGTGGCCTTTCAATACTTGAAGGGCCTAGAAGAAAGATGGGGACAGACTCTTTATCAGGGTCTGTAGTGATAGGATGAGGAGTTAACAGTTTTAAGCTGAAAGAGGGGAAATTTAGATTAGATATTAGGGAGGAATTTAAAAGCCATAGAGATGTGGTGCTGAGGGACATGGTTTAGTGGTGACTTGGCAGTGTTGAGTTAATGGTTGGACCTGGTGATCTAAAAGGTCTTTTCCAACCAAAATGGTCCTGTGTGTCTATGACTATAAGGAAAGGAGGATTTCTCCCTCCTTGAACCTGACAGGGGCCAGTTAGAAGACCCCCAGAACCTTCATTGCTCTCATGCACATGAAGTCAGACATAAATGAGCACAACCCTGCCAGTACCTCATCCAGAAGAAGAGGCAGCAGCACTCCAGGTGCCTTCTCCCCCTGCCATGCACATACTGGAGGTAGGAAAGTTGTTCTTGGCAGAAACTCAGTGGCCATCTCTGCCTGCAAAGGTCTGCACTGCAGAAGAGGCGAGAGAGCTCCTGGGAGCTTTAAAGTCACACAGGATTCTGGTAAACAGCAAATTATTGCAGCACAAGACTTAGCAGCACCTCAGAGAACTTAAAGCAACTCTATTTCTACATATTTGCTCCACCAGACTCAGTGAAGCTGCTACAGTATTTGCATCCACTGAGAAGGAGCCAGAGGTAGAGCCAACAATCCTGCACGTGTCCTCTAACCTGGGTCTGATTTTTGCTGCTTCAGTCATGGGTAGCAATGGAAGAATTCTTGTCAGGGTGTTTTATTGACACAGATGTCTCACATATTTTTGTCTCTGCTGCAGGAGACAGCCCTGGGTTAGACTCTGCAACTACAGCTGGTCAGCAGAGGAAAGGAAAAGCTATCTGATAGAAAAAGCCAAGTCCTGCCCTCAGCACATGGTGCTCCCAAACCCAGTCCTTTTTCATGAAGCCTTTGTCTGTGGATCTTGGAACCTCCCAAATCCAGTCCTTCTTCATGGGGCCTTTGTCTGAAGATCTTGGAAAGGCAGCACAGAAGAGAGAAATAGTCCAGGGTACACCCAGCTGCCAGGTTTTACTCCCCCTGTGTAGATGTGGTGCTGAGGGACTTGGTTTAGTGGTGGACTAGGCTGTGTGCTGGGTTGATGATTGGACTTGATGGTCTTAAAGGTCTCTTCCAACCAGAACAAGTCTATGATTGCATGATTCTCAGCAGCAGCCATATCACCAACTCTGACAGGCTTTTAACAGGGCTAGGCTGCATAGGACCCTTTTCAGACCTGCTGTTGACACTGTCTGCTGGCCTCCTGCTGCACAAGCCAAGAAGCCTTGGCAGGATGGTGTCCTACCCCACCACTGTTTCCTCCAACATCACTTTTCTTCCCAGGAGCAGGCTGTGTTCTGAGCTCAAGCAGCAGAAACAGAGAAGGGCTTAGCTGTACAAAGCATGACCCAGCATGCACATAAGAGAGGAAGGGACTGCTCAGGCATACAGCAGTTAAACAGTGAAGGGACATAGAATCACAGAATGTTTGGAGTTGGAAGGGAGCTTTAAAGGTCAGTGGGCACTGGGCACAAACCAAGGAGGTTCCAGCTGAGCAGGAGGAGAAACTTGTTTGGTGTGAGGGTGTTGGAGCCCTGGCCCAGGCTGCCCAGAGGGGTTGTGGAGTCTCCTTTTGGGGAGACATTCCCAAGGCAGCTGAAGCTGATCCTGGGCAAGCTGCTGTGGGTGACCCTGCTTTAGCAGTGGGGTAGGGGTGGATGATCTCCAGAGGTCACTTCCAACCCTCTCCATGCTGGGGTTCTGGGATTCTGTTTTTCAGAGAAATAACTGTTTCCAAGAAACTGTTTCTTGGTGAGCTTTTCCAACAGCAGTGGAAGGACAGCCACTAGGCCACATCCCACCACCCTCTGGGATGGTACAGAATGAGCAGCATTGTTTCTCAAGCCCTGGGGGAAGGCAAAGCTTCATAAATCTTCTCCTCCCATCTTAACTCCCAGCATCAGAGAGCTCCTCACTCACTGCTGCTGCTAATTCTGCACACCACAAGCACTCTGAGTCCAGCTGAGCTCTGGCAGCTCCTGAATCCCTCCCCAGAAATCTCTTCCTCTAGAAAAACAAGTTCTTCAGACTCAAGAGAAATATTTAGAGAAGCAGCAGGACCTAAGAGATAAAAAGCTGGTCTGGCCAACAGGAGACTAGGCTCCTATTCACTGATGCATTTCAGGTAGCAGTGCAAATTAATTAGGTTTTTTTTCTGAGCAGTCAGTCACATTGGCAAGTACAAAGGCTAGCAGAGAAGAGTCAAAACTTCTCTTGGATAACTCCAGTGTACATGGATTTATAGTTTTGATGTAACTTATGGAATGATACAAAAGTTTTAAAAGCAGATAGAGTCAGCCTGGAGAAAAGGAGACTGAGGGGAGACCTCATCCTGGTCTAGAAGCTCCTCAGGAGGGGAAGGAGAGAGGCAGGAGCTGATCTCTTGGGGAAGCAAAAGGGCAGGAGCTGGTCTCTTGGGGAAGCAGAGGGGCAGGAGCTGGTCTCCTGGGGAAGCAGAGGGCCAGGAGCTGGTCTCTTGGGGAAGCAGAGGGCCAGGAGCTGATCTCTTGGGGAAGCAGAAGGGCAGGAGTTGATCTCTTGGGGAAGCAGAGGGCCAGGAGCTGATCTCTCTGGAGACCAATGACAGGATCTAAGGGAACAGCATGAAGCTCTTCCAGGGGAGGTTTAGGTTGGATATTAGGAACAAGTGCTTTAGCCAGAGGGTGGTGATGCACTGGGACAGGTTCCCCAGGGAAGCAGTCACAGCACCAAGCCTGACAGAGTTCAGGAAACCTTTGGCAAACACCCTCTGGCATGTGGTGTGATTTTTGGGGTTGTCCTGTGCAGAGACAGGAGTTGGACTCCATGATCCTCGTGGGTCCCTTCCAACTCAGGCCATTCTATGATGTAAAGGTGCTAAACTACCCTGTTTAAGGTACTCTTGCTGTCTTTTTACATCTCACAGCCAAAGATGTCATTATCATGAAACTGTAAAGAGAAAGAAAGAACCAAGACTGAGGATATGAAGTTTTTATAAGAGGATATAAAAATATCAAAGCAACATTATAAAAACATTTCCAAGGCTCTGTTGAATTCAAGACAAATCAACTTCAGCAGCTGGCAGTGAGCTGCCATTGCTCTACCCTGTTAGAATGCAAAGTGAATGTCACTCTCTGCACATATTTCCCTCACAGGGCTTGGCCTTCAACAGCAAGATCTTCATACAGCCTCCACCAGCTCTAACCAGTGCAGAGTAACTCCAACATGAAAGAAAAATGGCAGCAAGAGAAGAAAGCAGAAGATCAGTCCTGCAGCCCCCAAAGCCCCACCAGAGCTGCCAGCAGGTGAGGGATCTGCTAAAGAGTCAAGGAATAATATTGAAGCCTCTAAGCAACCTGATCTAAGTTGAAGATGTCCTTGCTCAGTGCCTGGTGGTTGGACTAGATGACCTTGAAAGGTTCATTCCAACCTAAACCATTCTGATACTAATGAAATTACATTTGGCAAGATGTTGAAAGCATGGAGAAGATGTGTGGAGCAATCACCTGAGGCAAAATGGAAGAGCAACAATCTTAGGAGAAGGTCAATGCAAGGAAAACTGAGCTGCACTGTGAAATGGCATCTTAGCCCAGATAAATTGATTTTCTTGTGGATGTATGAGCTATATTCAAAAGACATCCCAAAACCCTGATGGAAAAAGTAGTGCCCTGGTTTCCTGAACCACTGAAGAAATTTAAGCATCCTCACATTTTGCAGTTAAAAGAAATAAGAAGAATTTGGGGGCTGGGGGGTGGAAATTAAGCTGGCTGAAGGCATGGTTTAATTTGTCAGCAACTTTAGCTCAGCTGAAAAGAAACAAACCCACAAGCCATTCTGGCAAGGGGAAGAAACAAACCTCTTCAAGAAAGTTGTTGTTTCTCAAGTTGTGTATTGATGTGTTAAGACTTGACTATCAGTGCAGCAGGGAACCCAGAGCAGAATTTCATTACTTTCCTGAGTTTCTGAAGCAATTGGTGCCTTTAGAACCACTCATTTCTTTTTTTGTGCCATTATCCTTTGTTGCTCCATCCCTGCTTTTTAATTACCTGCTGATAGAGTGCTTAACAAAAATCCCCAAAACAAACAAACCTCCCAGCCTAGGAATAAAGGGAAGAATTTTCAGCCTCCTCTTGCAGAAATAATCTACTCAAGAAACCCAGGGCTGGGACTGCTGAGAAGCCTCCAGTCCCAAGTGGCAGGCCCCTATCAATCTCATGTCTCAGGCCAGGGGAAAGGTGGCATCCCCTGGCCCCATCCCTCTCCCAGCATTATCCTTTCCAACCCATAACCAAGCTGGGCAAGATCACCAGTCCATGTGGCAAGCTGCCTGCTCTAAAACACCCAACAACCTCCAAATCCTCTCTGGTGGGGATCTTCCAGAGAGGCAAGGAGTTTCACCACACCAGGGGAAGTTAGCAACCACCTCTGCCCCACCTCTACCCCAACATCTGTTAGAGAAGAGTCCAGGCAGACCCTCTCATTTCACTGGAGGCTCAACCTGGACTTCCTTGCATTCCAAACCTCCTCTCAGAGAGGAGTCAAGGTGTGGCTGGATCCAGCCTTAGCCCCCAGCTGTAAAGAAGAGTTTGGAGCCCAGGTTCTGCCACAGGGTTGGTTTATCTCAGCTTGAGCTGGATGCCTCCAGAGAAGGTCACCCCTCAGCTGTTTCTTGGTGCCTTCTGGGGCCTCACAGTCTGTTACACAAGGTGTTCACCTTCTTGTCCAGGTGAAATGCACAGACTTTATCCAACCACCTTCTTTAAGAGCTGTTCTTCTTCTACAATGCTTGGAGTAACATCTTCCAAACTTTTCTTATTCCTGTAGTTTCATCACCCTTCCACCTTATCTGCCCTTGTGTCTCCTCTCTTTTCTGTTGGCTTCAGGTGGAATGGTTTCCATCTTTCCTTGAAGGTCTTCTCCTTGAATTAGAGGCTAGCTCCAGTTAGTCTCATTATACTCCCAGTACTTTTCCATTTCAACCCATGCTAAGCAAAGCAAAACAAGTTTTGATTCTACCTAAGCCACCAAACAGTTAATTCTAACATGCTACAAGCAGACTATTCTAACCCCAAGACAAAGCCACCCACCAGCACCTCCTCTCCAGCTCTCCTTGCAGAGAGGCAAGGAAGAAAGGAGGAGGCTTGAGCATGGAACAATTGTTTATATCTCTGGGCAGGGGAAATCTGGGATTATTTATGGAAATTCAGATGTTGCTAAATAACAGATGCTCTTCTGAGATGGGAAACTTCTTTTGTTTGAGGAAGTTGGAGGGGATTTGGGGTTTGTTCCAGAATGTAGAGGAACTACATTGAATTAAAACCAACATTCCTTGGTGGATATGTTTCATGCAGTACCTATCATCACTGGACTTTTGGGGCAACCTAGCAAAACATGAGAAAAAGAAGGTCTCCTCCTTAATTGCCAAAAAGTAAACAACATTAACTAGGGCTTTATTAGCAGTTTGGTCTGTGCCAGTAAAGAAAACTTGCTCTTTTTGGTGCTATTGCTCTGCAGAGCGTGGCAGGAGGAAGGGATTCACATCAAATAAGCAAAGAATTACAACTAGACTGAAATCAAAAACCTGACATTAAAAAGTTAATCACTGAAAATGCCAAGTTCAGCAGGAGATGGAAACTCCAGCTAGTTCCTCCAGCTTGGCTATACCAACTTGTCCTCTGCATCATCAGCACAGCTCTTCTCCAGGTTTCTCTATAAACATGTGTAGCACAGCTCTCACTTTGGCTTTTTATCTTCATAGAATCATAGATTAATTTTGATTGGAAGAGACCTTTAAGATCATCAAGTCCAACCATTAACCCAGCACTGCCAAGTCATCACTAACCCATGGCCCTCAGCACCACATCTCCATGGCTTTTCAATCCCACCAGGGATGGTGACTCCACCACTGCCCTGGGCAGCCTGGGCCAGGGCTTGACAACCTTTTCAGTGAAGAAATGTTTCCTAATGTCCAACCTAAACCTCCCCTGGTTCAGCTTGAGAACATTTCCTCTTCTCCTATTGCTAGTCACCTGAGAAGAGACCAAGCCCCACCTCCTCTCAGGGAGCTGTAGAGAGTGAGAAGCTCTCCCCTGAGCCTCCTCTTCTCCAGGCTAACCAAGCCCAGTTCCCTCAGCTGCTCCTCACAACACTTGTGCTCTAGACCCTTCACCAGCTTTATTGCCCTTCTCTGGACACACTCCAGCACCTCTATGTCCTTCTGGCAGTGAGGAGCCCAAAACTGACCCCAGAATTCCAGGTATGGCCTCCCCAGTGCCCAGTCCATGAGGCCAATCCCTGCCCTAGCCCTGCTGCCACACTAGTGCTGATCCATGCCAGGATGCTGTTGATGTTTACTTAGAACTCAGGAGACAGCCCAAAAATTCATGTCTGCTCTCTTGCAGCTTTCCAGAGTGACAAGATGACATCTAGGATATGTCTACACTGCTAAATGTATCCCAAATCAGTACAAGACCAAGCCAGCTCATCTCTACAGCAAGATTACCCCATAGCAGCTCCAGACTAAGCCTATTTACCTGCAGCTACACCCTGAGACCATTCCCAGCCTGTGAATTCCCAGTAAAGCCTTTGTCTCTTCACAGCAACTGTGAAGGTAGATAGGCTGATGGATGCCAAGCATCAAATCTTATGGTCTGGGTAAGGAACCAAAGAGATTTGGGATCCCAGGTGCAGTATCACACTGTATCACATGGAGGTTACCTCTTTTTTTCCCCCCATGGTGTTGTTTTCCTGTGAGCTATTTTCTCCAGTGTTGTCAATCCAGCAGTTTTCCCTGTGTGCACTTGTAGGAGCAGAAGAGGCAGAGAAATAAACTGAAGTTCTCACTGAATATAGCAAACTAAAATAAATAGAAATATTTTAGAAGTCTGTAAGTGAACTTTTTGTAAAGGAAAGGAAAGAATTCTTTCATGGAAAGCTGGAGGGATGAAGCACAGAGAAACCTTCCAGTAAGACATCCAGGCTCTGTGTAGCTCCAGTTTGTACAAACATCTCAATCTCTATTAGCTCACCAAAACCATCCTCAGGCAGGTGGAAAGCTGGCCTGGCAGGACAGGAGAGCAGCAGCCAGCTGCAATCCTCCCAAACCTTCCACTGCTTCAAGGGTACAAAGAAGGTGACAGCAGGAACCAAACCATGTCAGACAATAGCTTCCCTGTGAAACTCCTCCAAGGTTCAGGACTTGAGAGTTGCCTGATTTGTTGCTTAGCCTGGAGAAAAGGAGGCTCAAGGGGAGACCTTGCTGCCTAGAACTCCCTGGCAGGAGGTTACAGCAAGGTGGGGATTGGTCTCTTCTCCCAGATAACAAACAACAGGATGAGAGGAAATATATTGGCTTCCTTCAGCAGCTTTCATCTTCTCTTTTGTTGGCCATATACCTTTCAAGCAAACAACATCTGGGTGCAGATGACCTGATACAGCCTCCTCAGATGTGAAATTGTTGTTGTACACCAGAAAAACTTCACCATTTTTTTTTCTACCCCCTTTAATTTGCATTAGCATAATTAGAAGATGGAGTTGCTTTAAGTCTTTTGAGTTTTTTTCCCCTTATTGCAACAGGCCAGGCAAGTGCACAGGACCCCAGGGGAAAAGTAAAAATTAAAAGGAATGGAAAAAAGAATGCCCTTTTCTGTCCCAAAGCACCCCACCCAAGAGGTCTGCTCTGCAGATCTCCCAACACAACACATCAGCATCCTCCATCCATGCCAGTTGTACTTTTCCCCTCTCCTTTATTTTTCCTTTCTTTCTAAGTCATGATGATCATCTCACACCCCATTTAACCATGTACCACAGTCCTCATGTCATCACCACTCTTCCTGACAGTGCAGGACAGAACCCATGACAAGAGGTTGAATTACTTAGACTTTGTTGCAGCAACTCCAGAAGAAAGACAATAGGGGAGGATTCTGCCCAGCATCTGCAGAAGTCACAAGGCTGCTGGTAAAAGAAGGATTCAAGAGATATCTCAGCTATATGCTTGTCCTGGTTTGGCTTGGGACAGAACTGACTCTGTCCAATGATATCCAGCTGCAAGTCCTCTAAGTAACTGCATTTTCTGCACCAGTTCTGAAGGTTTCTGCAGAGCAGGTGCCATGGCAAGGTACAGGACTTCACCTGGTAGAGGTGGTGGCTTTACAAGGTAGAGAACTGGGGAAATAATATGGGGCTGCATCTCTCAAAATGAAAAGCAACATGCAAAAACAATAGTGCACACTCCCCCATTCATCCTAAAAATGCTGAAGCATTCATGCCTCTAAATGTAAATGCTGTCAGAATCCAAAGCACACCAGGCTGTTTCTCTAGGCAAGGCATCAGTTAGCAAGTAGTAGGTGAATGAGGCCATGCACCAAGCTGATCAGACAGCCTTGAGATGGTCACAGAGTTATTCAGATTTGAAGAGACCTCCAAGACCATCAAGTCCAACATCAATCTATCACCACCATGCCACTAAACCATGGCCCTAAGACCACTTCTAGAAGTTTTTGAAGCCCTGCAGGGATGGTGACTCCAGCACTGCCCTGGGCAGCCCAGGCCAATGTCTGACTACTCCTTCTGTGAAGAAATGTTTCCTAATATCCAATCTAAACCTTCTTTGGTGCAACTTGAGGCCATTTCCTCAAGGTAGAGACCAACCCCTATCTTGCTCCAATCTCCTTTCAGGGAGCTGGAGAGAGAGAGAAGGTCTCCCCTGAGCTTCTTTTTCCTCAGACTAAACAACCCCAGGTCCCTCAGCCACTCTTTGTAAGACTTGTACTTCACCAGACTCCCTGCCCTTCTCTGGACACACTCCTGTGCCTCTATGTGTTTCTTGTGGTGAGAGACCCAAAACAGAACCCAGGATTTGAGCTGTGGCCTCATCAGTGCCTAAAATAGGAAGACAATCACCTCTCTGGTCCTACTAGCCACACCAGTGGCCAGGATGCTCTAAGACCTGTTTTCAAGAAGTAGCTGGGGATCATAAAGTACAGCTCCTAGGATACACACTTGCTGTGCCCTCAAATGATGCATCTGATGTTCACACTGGTGCAGTAGCCTGAGCTGAAACTTCCAGTGTGGCAGAGGTACTTGAAATATGTGTTGGTTGTAGGAAAATAAATAGTACTAGCTCTTGGTTCCTGCTAATATCTTGTGTCCTGGTGCTAGCAAGTATTCACTGCTTGGAGAAAACATGTCTTGATTACTGACAAAAATAATCTTCAATTAAAATACAATAGGTATATTAAGAAATCTTTCTTAGTAGCAGCAAATTAGGAACTTCAAATCCTGCCAGCTCTTACATATGCACTTCATTGTACACTCATCAGTAATCCCAAACTAAGCAGATGCAGAAGTGTTGAAAGGATTTGGGCCATCAGAAAGTCATCCTCCAAGTACTGACAACCTCAGTAATGTGCTAGTTTCAGTTAGACTGTTCAGAGTTCATAGAATCAAAGGCTGGTTTGGGTTGGAAGGGGCCTTTAAAGTTCATCTAGTCCAATCCTCCTGCAGTCAGCAGGGATATCTCCAACTAGATCAGGGTGCTCACAGCCCCAAACAACCTGACCTGGAATGGTTGCAGGGATGGGACATCTCCCACCTCTCTGGGCAACCTGGGCCAGGCTCTCACCACCCTCAGGGTAAATGACTTTTTCTTTTTATTTAGTCTAATTCTCCAGGCTGAACAACCCCAACTGTCTCAGCCTGTCCTCACAGCAGAGAGCTTCCAGTCCTCAGATCATTTCTGTGGCTTCCTCTGGCCCTGCTCCACCAGGTCCATGTCTCTCCTCTGCTGAGGACTCCAGATCTGGCCCCAGCATTGCAGGTGAGGTCCCCCCAAAGCAGAAGCAGAATCCCCTCCCTGCCCTGCTGGCCACCCTGCTGGGGATGCAGCCCAGGATGTGGTTGCCTTCTGGTCTGTGAGCACACATTGCTGACTCATACCCAGCTTTTCACTCACCAGTACCCCCAAGTCCTTCTCCTCAGGGCTGCTCTCCTTTCCTTCATGCCCCAGCCTGTATCAAAACTGAGGATTGCCCCAACCCAGGTGCAGGACCTTGTGCTGGGCGTTGTTGATGCTCATGAGGTTCACTTGGGCCCACTTAGGCTTATCTCTATCCCTCTGGATACCATCCCATCCCTCAGGTGTGTCAGCTGCACCACTCAGCTTGAAGCCTCCTGCAAGCTTGCTGAGGGTGTTCTCAATCCCACTGGCTATGTTGTTGATGAAGATATATTATCAGCACTGGTCCCAGTACAGACCTTTAAGGGTCTTGTCACTGTTCTCCATCTGCAACTTGAGCTGGAACTAACCTGGAAATGGGACTCTCTTCATCATTCTGAGCTTAAAAAGAAGGATTACAAATTTCAAAGGAGATATTTTGGGAGGTTTTGACTTTTAAACTGAACATGAAGCAATAGCAGACAACTTTCATAGTCTAGAAAGATTGCTTTTATTGGTTCCCATCCTTTAAGTCCAGTTAGATATTGAAGGATTTGTGTGAAGGGTAAGGTTTTGATTCAGTACACCACCATGGGACTGGTCACATGTGTATCTACTTAGGCCAAGATGATATTTTGTATTGTTCCAGGATGAGAAAACCAACCCAGGCATCCCTTAAATCTTTGTCCCTTACTGGGAGAGCAAAATCCCACAAGAGCCATCAAAGCACAATGTGGCCTTAAAATAGCAAATTAGTAATCAAAACTACCCAGCACATTCATCTTCAACATGAAGGCTGAATGCATGCTCTGCTTCTCCCTGCAGCAGACCAGGGGGTTGATGATGATGGAGGGCTTCAAAACATGAATCAAGTGTAAATTTGTCAAGAAAGGGAGGAAGGGTAGGCTGCTCAGTCACAGAGGTGAGGTCTTTCTCTGTCACCATGCTTCTAGAGGAAGAGGAAACCCAACCTATAAATCAGGTTCATGAAGAGAAAGCTTTGGGGTGCTATGGAATCATTTTGGTTGGAAGAGACCTTTAAGATCATCAAGTCTAACCATTAACCCAGCACTGCCAGGGCACCACTAACCCATGGCCCTCAGCACCACATCTCCAGGGCTCTGAAACCTCTCCAGGGATGGTGGTGACTCCACCACTGCCCTGGGCAGCCTGGGCCAATGCTTGACAACCTTTTCAGTGAACAAATGTTTCCTAATGTCCAACCTAAACCTCCCCTGATGCAACTTGAGGCCATTTCCCCTTGTTCCTTGGGAGAAGAGACCAAACTGCACCTGGCTCTAACTCTTTCAGGGAGCTGGAGAGAGTGAGAAGGTCTCCTCTGAGCCTCCTCTTCTCCAGGCTAACCAACCCCAGTTCCCTCAGCTGCTCCTCACAACACTTGTGCTCTGGATCCTTCACCTGCTTCATTGCTCTTCTTTGGCCATGCTCCTGCACCTCAATGTCCTTCTTGAAGTGAGGGGCCATGTTAAGATCTTAAAGGTCTTTTCCAACCTAAATGATTCTTTGATGGGCAAAATATGCCTGAAGTGTAAGGAGATGTAGAAAACAGAGAGTGACCTTTTGGCAGAGCTAAGATGAGGTTTGAGTTTTTCTTTTGGACTGTGGGAGAGCAGAACACGTGGCAGTGGCAGGCAGAGCATTGCTAAGTCACAAGGAGCCTTGAGTTAATGGCACATGCTCACTGTCTGGAGAAGGCCATTCAGCAATTCTCATAAGCATGAAGGTCAGAGTGAAAGGCAAGGATGCAGTAGAAGGCTTCAAAGGAGTAAAGTGAAAGCACCTTTTGTTATTTCTTACTTTTTTTCCCTCAGATGAGTGCTGCAGTAACAAGCAATCCACTCATTTATAGACAGAGAAGGACCCATCACACACATTTCTTAGTCTCTGCCTTCTCTAGGTCTCCCAGCTCTACCTACATATGTCTAAAGCCTCAGCCAGTTAGGCTTCTCTTTCCATCACATCCCAAATCTGAGTTTTGCCTGCTCTGAAATAAATGAAAAAGCTCACCCCTAGGAATCCACCCACCCACTTTGTGACCCATCAGGGGTCACTTCCAGCTTGGACAGAACTCAGTTAATCAACAGTAGATTCAACTTCTCCCCTTCCTGTGGAGGTGGAGAGAACAGAGAGTGTCCTCACCTAAATCCAGCCAGATCCTTGCCAAACATATCATAAGACAGAGCACTGTGCTAAATGCATCTTGGACCTTTCTCCCACCATGAAGCCCACCAGCCTAAGTCACTGTTGTTTCTCTGGAGTCCCACCTGGTGGCTTTAGGCAGCTCCTGGGTGGGTTATGCTAAATATATGTTGGACCTTTCTCCTAATGTGAAGCCCACCAGCCCAAGTCACTGTTGTTTCTCTGGAGTCCCACCTGATGGCTTTAGGCAGTTGCCAGCAGGTCCCTCCAGATGTGCCTGCTCCTTGTGCAGACTGTTTCAGCCCTGTGGAGATAAAACTTCTGACTTCAGTAGCAAAGGGGTTATGGTCCTTTTTACAAGGGGAAAAAAAGGAGCCTTAGGAAGTCTTAGTAGATAGAGCACTATAAAAGGAGGGTGGAAGGGGATCAAAGGATTTACTGAATGAAAGTGTTGTGAGATGCTAAGGAAAGAGAACAACAGGAAGCAAGTAACTCACAGAGGTTCTGGCAGAGCCTGCAATGCCCCTAAGCATGGAAATAACCCAGAAAGAGGGGGAAAAAACCTGCACAGGGCTGGAAGAGAAACAGCATCTCTCAGTGCATGGGTGGGAAAGGGGAAGATGGAAAGGATTGTTCTCCTACCAGCCAGCTTTGTGCAATTGTTCTACCACAACCTGGCAACCCGCTGGTGGGTCTGGCCAAGGTTCCTCTAGAGTTTCTAGTGAGGCTGCTGTCAACAAAGGCTCTTCCACTAAAGCCCAGAGAAAAGAAGCCATCTGCTGACACACTCTGCTTTCCACCAGTGCTACAGTGGCAGGGGAGCTCAGAGAGGTTCCTGCCATGGGGAAGAGAGCCGCGCCACTTCACTTCGCTTCACTTCGCTTCCCCCCCCCACCCCCCTTTCAACTTCATCTGGTGAACTGAATCTGGTTTTGCCTATCCCAGGGCAAAGCAGAGCTGGCTCCAGGCCAGAGGCTTTTGTTCACAATTCTCACAACAGGGAGCAAACAGCCACAGCCACTGGGAATCCAACTTAGCAAGGGCAGTGCTCTTCAGGCTGCTGAGAGCTGCTCTTTCTGCCCTGCAGGAATAGCAGTATTCCATCTGTACTACAGTCTAGTGATTCTGTTAATAGATGGAGATTTGGAGCCACAGCCTCATCAGGCAGAGGCAATAGAAGCAATTATGATGGATGACTTGAAATTAGGAGGGTTGGAATTAGATGACCCTAAAGGTCCCTTCCAGCCCAAAGCATTCTATGACTATAGCAATGTTCCTCCAAACACAAATCTAATTGGGACAGAACAAAATATATTGACAGAGAAAATTCATCTGGATTTCAAGGAGACAGAAAGAGTCTGATGGTTTTTTTCTTCTTCAATATTGCCCTATTTGGAGAAAGGACAAAATATTTTCCTGAATGTTGATATTAAATGTTGAGGTAAGTCAGAAGTCCTTAAATAAAAGCCTGGAGAAGAGAAGGCTCCAGGGAGACCTTCTTGCAGCCTTTCAGTACTTCAAGGGGCCTAGAAGGAAGATGGGGACAGACTTTTTAGCAGGGCCTGTTAGGACAGGACAAGGGGTGATGGTTTAAATTCAAAGAAGACAACTATATTAGATAGAAGGAAGAAATTGTCTACTCTGAGGGTGGTAAGACCCTGGCCCAGGTTGCCCAGAGAGGTGGGAGATACCCATGACCTGGAACCATTCCAGGTCAGGTTGTCTGTGGCTCTGAGCAACCTGATCTAGTTGCAGCTGTCCCTGCTGACTAAAGGGAAGTTGAACACATGAATCAGCAAAGTCCTGCTAGTCCTCAAAGCCTACTTGTGGTCTTGAAGGAACCAGGAGTGGTATTCCCTGTGGCTTTCCTCAGCTGCCTTGATCTGCAACCAAGTCCCAAGGAGTGTGTGTGATGCAGAGAGCAGTCAGCAGATGCCCCACAGTTGCTGCATGTGCTTCAACACCACAAAGCATTTTCCACTCAGCTCATATTATGCTCCCCAAGATTATATTCCTCCTCTGAACTCCAACAACTCTTCAGCTAGAATTGATGCATATTGAACTAAAGCAGCTGTGTCCTTAAAATACCAGTTGAACTCCAGCAACAGCTATTTCAGTGCAGTAATAAAGGGCTATGTTACAAGCCAGTAATGATTTATAAGACAGCAGAACCATAGGGATTGGGAAAACCATTGCAAAAGGGACCTAGGGAGAGAACCAGGTTCACCTTCTGGCCCTGAGACCCTCTCAGTGTCATTCCTTACTGATGTTTGAGCTACTCTTGCTCTAGACTCTATTGTAGTGTCCTCTAGGTAATTAATTCTTGTACTTCAATGTCCTTTCTGTCAGAAAGTTTTTCTAACATCCAGGCTGTACCTTTGGTGCTGCAGTTTTAAACCTTTTGTAGCTCACTCCTATTCACTGAAGACCTGGAGGAAAAATGACTCCTTTCTCTGTTGCATTAGTCACTTAAATACTTGAAAATTGTAACCCTACCTCCTCTCAGCCTCCATTTCTTTAAGCTAAGTAACCCCAGTGTCTGAAGTTCCTATATTATAGCTGGGTGTTTTGAATCCAGTCATTTTTCCTCTTTTTTCTTCTGAACTTGTCATTTTTATCTAGGCAAAAAGCCCCAAACCAGACACAGTTCTCCAGCTGAATCCTAACCATTCTGGAACAGAGCAGGAACTTTCCTCACCCATCTTGCAGGCAAGAACTAGTTTACAAATGACAGAAGTCCAGCTAAAACCATGGCAATCACAACTTTCTATTCAAATTGTGACACAAAGCAACCCTCAGACACTTCTCTTGCAAGAACTGCTACCTAGCCAGTTGTTCTTACCCTGTTTGTGTAGTTCTTGCTTGACTTTACTACCCCTGATTTGTAACAGCAACTACTTCTGTACTACTGAGTTCAAAGATCATGAATAATAGAATAAAAAATGATAATCCCATCCCCTCAGACCATTTCTCTAAGCCCCTTCTCCAAGCACCCCCTTGGTCAACCCAACCACTCCTTGATGTTCTCACCTCCAAGCAGAGAAACACTTCTACAGGTTTACTCCTTCCAAAGTAGTGCCTGAGATCCCCCAACCACAAATGACTGCTGTTATGGAGATCTTGGTTACAATAAGGAACAACTGAAGCCAAACACAAATGAAGCAAAATGAGTGAGAAGGAAGAGAAGACCCTGAGGAGTAACTGTGGTGCAGCCCCACACTCCTGCCAAATGGCTGGGAACATGGCATAGTAGGGAAGGACAGAAGATATTCAATGATCAAGCAGAAGTGCCTTAGACACAGACAACAGAGATGGAAACTCTATCCCTCTCCAGGAAGAATAATAAGAGGAAAATCCAATCTCTGGATTACACTGGGAAAAAAAAATGGTGTTTTTTTTACCTAAGTGTCTTGCATATCCTAACCATGAGGCAATAAAAATCAGCCTCTAATTTAACTCCCTAACCTATTGTCAGTATGACCACTCAAGCATGGAGGAGTAACCTGGCAGCAGATAAAGACCAAAACATGCATGATTTGGTTTATTCCTGTGTAAGAGTGCACTGAGGAAGAGCAGAATGAAATGATCCAGCTGGATATTCCAGACAGTATCAAACAGAGAGGAACCTGAGATCTGAAAGCCTGAAGAGTATCTTGGTTTTTATCACAGTTCAGCTACCACCTGGAAAACCTTAGGGTACTATCAAGCATGTCAGAAAACCTTGAGACACTTACTGGGCAAAAGCCTGCAATCTCCTGACTCTGAATAGGACCTTTCTCCAACATGTTCACTTGACAGGAGTATCTGCACAGGAGAGGGAATGCCCAAAGCTCAAGCAAAACCAGTTGTTTCATGGGCAGAAGAAGTAGCAATACAGGATGAGCTCATCTTTTGACTCCTCATTGTCCAGTAGGGAGGCAAGGTCCACTGGAAACTCATCCCATCAGTGGGGATGTCAAGACATCTTTACCTATGGTACCAGTTCCCTAAGTGTCATGCTAATGATTCTCTCTCCTCCATCTGCCCAAACTGCCAGAGGTGTAAAAGCTTTCTGGTTATTACTGAATTTTCTAGTTTGATTGAAACTTCCAGTGTGTTCAAAAGAGGATGGGGGTATCAAGGGACCATAGAAGTGGACACAGAGGTCTCCAAACTATGCAGATAACAACTTACTTGAGTTTGATGAGTGCTTTCTGAGCTGCAGCAAACTCAACTTCATGGATATTCTCATTTCTTTCCTCAGAGGGTGGTGAGGCACAGAAACAGGTTGCCCAGGGAGGTTGTGGCTGCCCCATCCCTGGCAGTGTTCAAGGCCAGGCTGGATGTGGCCCTGGGCAACCTCATCTAGTGGGTGGCATCCCTGTCCATGGCAGGGGGGTTGGAACTAGATGGTATTTAAGGTCCCTTCCAACCTGGGCCATTCTATGATATCAGCAAAGAGTTTGCTGAAGGATGGCATCTCCCAAGCTCCACAATCAATACCACAGACCCCCAGAATCATTCAGGTTGGAAGAGACCTCTAAGATCATCATCATTAAGGTTGGAAGAGACCTCTAAGATCATCAAGCCCAACACTGAGTCTTTGTTTTCTTTACCATATGAAGTTTGAATAGATTTAAATACTTGTTAGGCCTGAATTTAATAAATACCTCTGCATTTTGATCATTCTAGAACTATTTGATGATGTGAACCTCTCTAAGCCTCCTCCTAAGACCAGAATGATCTTGTCTATTCCTGATTCCTGGATTGGGGCATTATTCTGCTTTGTGATTCTGTGATTAGTTTGCTTTTTTTGGTTCTCTTTGCTGTCTCATTCAGAACCAGACACACTAAGTCTAATTTTTTTTTCTTCCTGGCAAACAGTAGATAGGAAACCTTGTTTAGAAGAGAAGAGGAAAGAAAACCTTGCTTGTAAGAAAAGAGGGAAAATGATCTGGACAATTAAAGGCCTTTGAACTGCAAAAACTCATCCACAGTTTCAACACAGGATTTGAAGGAGAGAAAAAAAAGTTAAAGACATGGAAGAAAGTAGAAAATTGGGAGCATAAAGTAAGATGGGGTTGGACTTTCCAGAAGAATAGATTTTCAGACAAGGGAAATGAACCAGTTTTTGTATATCTGGACTTCATTAAAGTTCTTTCTACAGTGTCATATGGGAAAAGACTATGCTGTAGAAAATGGGAATTGAATTCAACTATTGTAAGATGGTAAGGCACTAACTACAGGGAAGGATGTGCTGACAGCCAAACAATTGGTCTAGGAGGGAGGTTGTCTTGGAGTTCTTCAAGAAACTCTGTATTTTCCTTCATGTCCCTGGCTTAAAAAGCAATGTCAGAAGGGTGGACCTTCTGAGTGTCAAAGAGCAGGGCACCTCAAAAGTGTGTGTGGCTTGGGCACCACCTGTGATCTATCTCTTTCAGTAGATGATGTGTGGCTTGGCACCCTGCTAGAAGCTGAGTCACCTCCTAACAGGAGGAGCAAGAACCACACCTATGATGTCACTGCAAAAGAAAATATGGTCCTCATATATGTGGAGGCAGAATAATTTCCCTATCCAGCAGGAATACAGATTGAATCATACAACATTGCTATGAAACCACCTCTCTAATATAAAGCAGTCCCAGTCATGCAGGCAAACATACACTGGAAAAGGTGTGGATTGTGGAATGAGGCTGGATGAGGCTAAACCAATTTGACTTCTGCACCCCACAAAAAGGAGGCTGAAAGGAGATGTAAATGTTATCTGTAAAAACCAGCAGGGAGTATCAAAGGCAGATACTAGTAGAAGTTCCTTAAGCTGCAAGACCAGATCAGCATAAGAGCAAAAGGTATAAAATAACCATCAATACATCTAAACTGCAGATTAAAACTGTTCCTCTAAGAAATACAGGACCTATGTTTTGACCCCAACCCCAAACCTATCAATAATTTATTGGAAGATGCACTTGGTGACTCAGAAAGTCCTTTCTAGTCCAGCACTTTGCTATTCTTCTTTGGTATTAATGCTGAGAGCCCTGGAGCTGCTTAGCCTGGAGAAGAGCAGCCCCAGAGGGGATCTGCTCAAGGCTGAGCAAGAGCTGAAAGACAGGAGTCAAGAGGTTGGGGCCAGGCTCTTTTCAGTGGTGCCCAGGACCAGGCCAAGAGGCAAGGGGCACAAACTGAAAGCCAGGAGGTTCCACCTGAGCAGGAGGAGAAACTTGTTTGGTGTGAGGGTGTTGGAACCCTGGCCCAGGCTGCCCAGAGAGGTTGTGGATTGTCCTTCTCTGAAGACATTCAAGACTCCCCTGGATGCCATCCTGTGCAACCTACTCTGGCTCTACCTGCTCTGACAGAGGGGTTGGACTAGATGATCCCCTGAGGTCCTTTCCAACCTCTACCATGCTGGGATTCTGCCTAATAAATAGGCATCCTAACCTCCTATACATTGAGAGAAAGACAACTAAACCCAGCAGGTCATGAAGCTGGTAAATTAGATGGAGCCAGCTGCTAAACTGAGGCTTACCTCTGCTCAAATTCATGTGGACAGAAGAGATTTTTTTCTTAGGTGGTGCAGGATGTGTAAGGGAGACATTTAATCTCTAAAGCTGGTGTGCTGCATTTCATGCCAAGAGTTTTACTTCAGACTTGCAGGCTCAGCTCTATAATCATTAATCTTTTGAAGAGACTCAGTTCAGTGAGAGTTAAATGCACACTAGGTCAGTCACCTGAACTCCAAAAAACCCACAAGACATTGATTTAACCTGATCAAGTCTCCCTCTGTGAAGCTTCAGGCCACACCAGGAGGAATTTTCCACTTCTCTGTTTCAGTTTGAATAAATCAATGGAAACTGCATTTCTATAGGGTCCACATGGGCATAAATAACAACCAGCAAAGAAGAAAAGCCATGAAGCCATCAAATTCCACAGCACTTTAGATGAAACCACATGAGTTCATGCTGTATTATGGACTGATTTGGGTGAAAGGACAATTGTACCCAGAAGTTGAAATGTGGAAGAGCTGAAGGGTTTTGTAATAGGGGAATATTCCAGGAAACAATTCTGCTCCTTTGGTGTCCTCCTCAGCTAAACAACTTCCCTCCTCTTTCAGCAGTCTCCATGTGTTTATTTATAGAGGGTTCATTTCTTCAGACTCTTTTCCACCAACCCAAAACCCTATAGAGTCAGAAGAGTGCACAATGCAAGAAGAGGACAGCCCAAGGATGGCAAAGTCTATGTTTTCCAAGAATAAGAGTTCATTTGTTGCCAATGTTTTCCTAGCCAACAAAGACCAAAAAGAATCACTAGGAAGCTCCTGAGGAGGCCTCACTCCTACCAATAAGCACAGCAGCTGAAAATGAATCCATATACAAGGGTTCATTTGAGGACTTGCAGAGTGCTCTCATAGAATCATCTGGGTTGGAAGGGACCTCCAGAGATCATCTAGTCCACCCCCCTGTAGTGAGCAGGGACATCTCCAGCTAAATCAGGTTGCTCAGAACCTTGCCTAGCCTCACCTTGAATGTCATGTTATGTGCACACATTGGCATCCACCAAGAGATGACACCTGCAGGGACATCTGCAACTAGAGCAGGTTGCTCAGAACCAGAAACAACCTGCCCTGGAATGGTTCCAGGGATGGGATATCTCTCACCTCTCTGGGCAACCTGGGACAGGCTCTCACCACCCTCACTGTAAATGACTCTTTATCTAGTCTAATTCTCCAGGCTCACCAACCCCAACTCTCCTAGCCTCTCTTCACAGCAGAGAGGTTCCAACCCTCAGATCATTTCTGTGGCCTCCTCTTGACCTGCTCCACCATGTCTGTGCTGTGCTGAGGACTCCAGAGCACTGCAGGTGAGATATCCCCAGAGCAGAGCAGAGCAGAGGCAGAATCCCCTCCCTGCCCTGCTGGCCACCCTGCTGGGGATGCAGCCCAGGACACAGTTGGCTTCTGGGCTGTGAGGACAAATTGCTGGCTCATGCCCAGCTTTTCACCCACCAGTACCCCCAAGTCCTTCTCTGCAGGGCTGTTCTCCATCCTTTCATCCCCCCATTCAGAGCAGGGAGCAAAATCTCCTGGCTTTGAGACTGTTCAGGAGTTCTCATCAAAGTCCCCCAAACCTATACCCAAGTCTGTATTTCAGCTACCCCACACTTTGAAGGATTTCAGACACATTTTGACAACTAAGGTTTAAACAAAGGACCCCAGGGTCAAAGAGCTCATGGCTTTAATCCTCTTTGAGCCTCTGACCCAGTGTCTGATTTTGGGGTCAGCTTTTAACTTTCTTACACCTCAGTCAGCTCAGCTGGAAAAGTAGGTAGGAAAACAGCTTCACCCAAAACCAGATGCTCCATCCAAGCCAAATTCCCCTAAAAAAAGAAGGGAACATAAGCTTCCCTTAAAACAATCACTGCAGTCAATAAACTGGGCTGTGGGGGGAATTCCAGCACAGTCTCTCACAGGATATAAATCCTAGATTATGATTTGTTACAAGTAAACCAAAAAGAAAATGAACTAACCCAAACAGGACACACACAAAAACATTAGGTTGCACAGAAGGAAGGCAGCAGGAGAGTCAGAGCTCTGCAAATGTGCATCTGATGTGTCTATATTTATATGTGTGTGTATGTAAGTGTACAGCTTTACTCCCAAGAGGTGTTTGGAATTCCCTAGGGTTAGTTGTGTGCCTAAAGAAGAGAAAACCCTGATAGGGACCTTTCCATGAAGTGTGAAAGTGAAGTTTTCCATGCCTTGTAAATTTAAGCTCAGATTCCTTCTCTCTTTCCTGGCTGACATAGTCATCAAGCAATGAAGGACCAGCAGCAGGAAAATCAATTGCATTGCACCTCTCAGTAATGCTCAGAGCACAAGCTGAGGTATCCAGGATAGTGCTCATGTTCCCCTGCACTTCATTCTTTCTCACTAGTTCAAAGCACTTAGCTTGGGGTTTTTTGTCCTCTTTATGGTCTCTCCACCTAGGTTTGTGCATCCTTGGCACAGAGACCAGTTTCACACATGTCAGG
Source organism: Galbula dea (assembly GCA_013399015.1). NCBI lineage: Eukaryota > Metazoa > Chordata > Aves > Piciformes > Galbulidae > Galbula > Galbula dea. The sequence goes on from VWZX01009655.1 coordinate 378,119, forward strand.
TTAGGCTCTGAGGCACCAAATAAACAGACTCTTCTTGGTGTAGTCTATATTTTCCCCCAGTCCACATAAAAAAAACAACCAAAGCCAAATGAAGATTATGTTTTAAGGGAGTCCATAAATCTGGGGAAATTCCATTTAGTTTGCTTCTTTTTTTCTTCTTAAAAAGATGGCAAATTAAGGCAGGTTGCTGCTTCTTCATTAACAGAGAGTATGGAAATAATGAAACCAGAAACAGAAATTGGCTTTGATTTTGCAGAATTTTTTCCTCTTTCCTCAGGAAGTCTCTGCAGGAAACAACCTAGAGAACATTAGAAATTGGAAGTGTGTTCTGCAGGACTCCAATTTCCCCTCAAGCCTTGTGTTTCTCAGTTAATATTTCTTCCCTGGCCACACTACTAGGCTTCACCTCTCTTTAAACCTAAAGGCTATTGGCATGTTTCACCCAAAGAAGAAAAGGAAAAGGAATACTCCATGGGATATATTCACAAGTAACACAGGAGGTCTGAACTCCAGCAAGGCAGTTGAGGAACCAGTGAATATCCTGGTTTTGTCTTCCCACATCCAAACTAACAGCAATGGTGACTCAAGATGAAAACATGGAAGACTGTGATCTGCTTTACACCAGCTTCCCTTTGCACTGTCATGTGATTTCCTCTATGTCATCCATAGAGTTTCCTGTCACCAGTGCTGAAAGGAAGGTCCCAAAATGTTAATGCTGTGAGATTTCCAGTAGACAGCTGGAGGCTCACATGCACTTGGGTAAAAGTTATTCTAAAGAATAGAGTTGGAGGGAGTATAGAAATACAGGTGGTACACAAGGGCCAGGGCTGGGCTGGCACTAGACAAGTGCCAGATGTTCTCTCTGAAGCCCCAAAAGGAAGAGAAAGGGAATAAGGGAGAGAGACTGATGGCTTGGGAAAGAAAACTGAACCAGCTTGGATGGAAATAAGAACAACAAAATGTAATAGATACAGAACCAGTATCAAACCCAACCCCCTGATGGCAGCTACAGCACTGATGCTGACTCAGTGGCAGAAGGGAACTGGATTCTGGAATTGGATTCAGGAACACATGGATCCAAATCCACAAAACAGAGTCCTCCTTGGAGGACTAAAGTCAGAGCACTGAGTTCTGTGGAGATGAGGAACAGGTCAATGGTTCCCACTGCTGATCTCCAATGGTTTGCTTCAACAGTCAACCCACAAACATCAGATTGCTAACATTCCCCAGTAGAGGTGAACATGATCTTGGGGCATAGGGAGGTTTGGAACCTGCCCAGAGAGAGGCTGGAATTTGTAATGTCAACATCTTATTTGAAGGCTGTTCTCTTTAATATCTTGTCTGTGATCTGGATGAGGGGACCAAGTGCACCCTCAGGATGACTGCACATGGCACAAAGTTGTGCAGGAAGGAGTGTTGATCTGCTTAAGGGTAGGAAGCTCTCCTGAGGGATCTAGACAGGCTGGATCAATGGGGCAAGGCCAAGAGGTAAGGTTCAACAAGGTCAAGTGCTGGGTCCTGCACTTGAGTCACATCAGCCCCATGAGTGCTCCAAGCTTGAGGAAGAGTGGCTGGAAAGCTGCCCAGAGGAAAAGGACCTAGGGGTGTTGGTCAACAGCAGCAGAAGATGAGGCAGCTGTGTGCCCAGGTGGCCAAGAAAGCCAACAGCATCCTGGCTTGGATCAGTGCTGGTGTGGCCAGAAGGATTAGGGCAGAGATTGTCCTTCTGTACTTGGAATTGGTGAGGTCACACCATGAATCCTGGGTTCAGGTTTGGGCTCCTTACTCCAAGAAGGGCACTAAGGTGCTGGAGTGTGTCCAGAGAAGGGCAATGAAGCTGGGGAAGGGTCTGTGCTGTGAAGAGTACTTGAGGGAACTGGAGTTGTTTCATCTGGAGAAGAGAAGGCTCAGGGGAGACCTTCTTGCTCTCTACAACTACCTGACAGGAAGTTATAGCAAGGTGGGGGTTGGTCTCTTCTCACATGGATCAAGAGATAGGACAGGAGGGAATGTTCTCAAGTTGTGCCAGGGGAGATTTAGGTTGGACATCAGAAAAAGTTTCTTCCCTCAATGAGTGGTTAAGCCCTGGCCCAGGCTGCCCAGGGTGGCACCATCCCTGGAGGGATTTAAGAGGCAGAGAGATGTGGTGCTGAGGGCTATGGTTTAGTGGTGACTTGACAGCGTTAGAATAACAGTTGGACTTGATATCTTAAAGTTCTCTTCCAACCAAAACAGTTCCATGATTCTATGATCCTAGGATCCTATGATCCTACAATTCTATGATTCTATTTGGTGGGAAAGGCCAGGTCTTTTTGCTACCTTTAGCAGAGCATACCTCTCCCTCCTTGGACTGGTTTCTTGTTCCATCCAGCTCTCCACAGCCTTTTTTTCCAGAGGACCATACTGACTGGAACATTAAAAAAAGCATTCATTTGGCTGACACCTCCCAAGGGANACAGTGTTAGAATAACAGTTGGACTTGATATCTTAAAGTTCTCTTCCAACCAAAACAGTTCCATGATTCTATGATCCTAGGATCCTACAATTCTATGATTCTATTTGGTGGGAAAGCCCAGGTCTTTTTGCTACCTTTAGCAGAGCACACCTCTCCCTCCTTGGACTGGTTTCTTGTTCCATCCAGCTCTCCACAGCCTTTTTTTCCAGAGGACCATACTGACTGGAACATTAAAAAAAGCATTCATTTGGCTGACACCTCCCAAGGGAAAGCATGTCCTCAACCAAATCATTGTCAGCAGCTTTCAGCATGAAGGGGTGATACCATGGCTCCCTGGAGAACATCTGCATGTGTCCTCGTCGGTAGCTGTCTTCCCTCCTGCCGAGCACAACTTGCTGCAACTGCACACACCACTTCAAGGATTGTTTTTACTCCACCCCCGTGCTGCCAGGAGCTTTATTCAGACTTTCAACATGCTGTTTCCAGGGTGACCATTGATCTCAGATTTCAAACGTTGCCAGAGCTGCTTATCCTCTTGCTGTTCTCTCCCCTTTTTGGGGAAAAGAAAACAAAAAAAAAGATGTCTGTGAGCTAAATTTTGCCATGAGGAGACTCCCTGCTACACACATCAGTGGGGGTGTCACAAGCCTGTTACTTGATGCCTGAGGGTTCCTCTTGGTCTTGTATCTTCCACAGTATATAAGCACCAGGAAGATATAAAGTGCTACCAACCTGATGTGCCTTGAGGTAACTGAGTCCTCAATGTTTCATTTCTTCTTGTCCTCAAAAAATCTTACAAAGAAGGGGTTAGGTCTTGTTCAGGGTGTCTAGGTTATGTGGCAAAGGTCCTTCCACTAGAAGGAGACAGTTATTAAGCCTCTTTCTACTCCTTCCCAAACCACTGCTGTGCAGNCAGCAGGGTTTCCAGAGGTTCCCCTGCAAGGTTTCCAGTGGCTCCTCAGCAAGGTTTCCAGAGGCTCCCCAGCAAGGTTTCCAGAGGTTCCCCTGCAAGGTTTCCAGAGCAAGCAATGTTTCCAGAGGTTCCCCAGCAAGGTTTCCAGTGGCTTCCCAGCAAGGTTTCCAGAGGTTCCCCTGCAAGGTTTCCAGTGCCTTCCCTGCAAGGTTTCCAGAGGCTCCAGAGAAGAGAAAGAAGCAAGCAGGAAAACCAGAGACAATCATACCATGTGCAGACATGTCCCCACCTGCTCCAGATGGGCAGCCTACAGCCCAGGCACAGTCATTCCAGGAAGAGCAAACCCCAGTGAACTGGTGCTTTGACCTCCTGCTGAGCATCCCAGTGGCTGCACAGCTTCCAGCTCCTGAGAAAAGGGGCAGGATCAGCCCTTCAAGCAATCTGTGCCTGGAAAACAGGCAAAATCCAGCCCCAAACAGAGTTCTTTTTGTGGCCAGCACATCAAGAGAGCTCATTTCTCCCCCTCTACTCTGCTCTGGTGAGATCCCACCTAGAGTGATGGGTTCAGCACTGGAGTGTTCATCACAAGAAGAACATGAACCTGGTGGAGTGGGTCCAGAGCAGGTGATGAAAATGATCTGAGGATGGAACACTCTGCTGTGAGGACAGGCTGAGAGAGTTGGGGTTGTTCAGCCTGGAGAGAAGGCTTCAGGGACACCTTCCTGCAGCCTTGCAGTACTTCAAGGGGGCTTTTATAGCAGGACTTGTTGTGACAGGACAAGGGGTGATGATTTTATAGGAAAAGGGAGATTTAGACTTGATAGAAGGAAGAAATGCTTTATGCTAAGAGTGGTGAGAGCCTGTCCCAAGTTGCCCAGGGAGATGGGAGATGTCCATTCCAGGTCAGGTTGTTTGGGGCTCTAAGCAGCCTGATCTAGTTGCAGATGTCCCTTCTCAGTGCAGGGGAGTTAGACTAGATGACCTTCAAAGGTCCCTTCCTACCCAAACCATTCTATTCTCTTATTCTTTGCTTCTTTTATGAAGCCAGTAAACACAAATCCCCATAGCTTACCTAGCCCTAAAAGTCAAGCTCCTCAAGAGATCCACCTCCACCACATGCTTAAGGACACAAAGTAAAGGAGTCCAGCTCATGCAAAACACCTTGCTGCATCCCAGCCTAAACACTCCAGAGAGAAGAGACCAAAAGCAGCCTTCTTTAAGATTCCCTTCTGAGCTAGCTGCATTATTTCTGGGCTGTACATCAAAACAGATGTCTCATTGATTTCCCAGCCACAAAGAAATCATTCTTTGCTTGTCTTGTGAGGGATGTTTCTTCAGATGAACAGCATCAACTTCAAACAGGACTCTTTTTTTACCTTATGGAATAACATTTCCCAAACTGATTTAAAAATCTCTATGGCTTTTAATGATTCTTTTCTCTTTTCTAGCAAAGCAGAGCCAGCCTCATTGTATTTCTGAAGCAAAGGGTGAGGAGAAATGCTCTCTCTTTCCATAGAATCACAGAATATTAGGAGTTGGAAGGGACTCAAAAGATCCAAACTCTGCAGAATGTCACTGGCATTTGGCATTTTTGTCCCATGCTGATGATCAGGGAACATAATAGGTGCCTCATTAAGGAGCACTGGCTTATCTTTTCTTTTGGGAAATCTCATTATCAGCCCTGAAAGAGCAAGCCTCAGACACATCTAGGTTTCATTTCAATCCCCTCACCTTCATTAAGGAGGGCAAGTTTCATGCACTTTCTCCAACTGCTTTTGTGGGGTTGGCTTGTTTGGTAATCCCTGGAACAAGCTGAAAGGGAAGGCAGAAAAGAGAAGTTTATATATAATCACATTTTTCTGCTTTGAAAGTAAAATGTCCTGTGCTGAGGTAAAGGAGAGAGAAATAACTTTGTGATTTACTGAAATGGAGGAAGGGATTTGGGGGCTTTGGTTTAGAGAAGGATCCAAATGCTGGAAAAGCTACCTTGTGTTTTGTTTCTTAATCCTCAGCCACACAAATCCTTTGTCCCACTTGAAGTCATTATAAATGGGGAATAAACTTCTCCCATGAGCTCCTTAGTTAAGCAGAGTCTGCTGGGAGGGGGAGGTGAGATGCTAGATTCCAGCTTTAACACAGCTCTTTCATTTAGCCAGGAGAATTTCTAGTGCCTTTCCCTCCAGCAGACCTCTTATTTCTCAGGAGATTCTGTCAAAGGTAAAGAAAAGAGCAGCTAACATATCTTACAATGAGTAGTGACATGAATAGCTACACACCCCAAACAACTTCACAGGCTGCTTCTAGCTGACCCAGAGCACACCTGAGCATCTGTTTCTTCAGCAGATGGTTGCAGCAGGTGCTGTTTGCCTGTCAAAACAAACCAGTACTGGAATAGGTTGCCCAGAGAGGCTGTGGCTGCCCCATCCCTGGCTGTGTTCAAGGCCAGGATGGATGTGGCCCTAGGCAACCTGATCTAGTGAGTGGCATCCCTGTCCATGGCAGGGGGGTTGGAGCTAGATGATCTTTAAGGTCCTTTCCAACCCAAACCATTCTATGAATGTGTCCCTGACTGCATGCAGATCCCAGGAGATTTGAAGCTCCAGCACCACAGGCTGTGTTAGCCCTCAACACATCCCAGCAAAGCAGCTATTTTAGGCACTGTAGAAGAGTGTGGGTTACACATGCATACAAAAACAAACATGTGGGGTGACATCCTCTCCACATGAAAAGACAAGCTTATAATCTCTGTGGGTGTCAGCTTAGCATCATCCCCACAGAAAGGTTCAGCTTTAAAATACACAGCTGGATTGAAGAAGGGCCTATTCATTTTGGGCCCAAAACACATAAACATGCCTTGAGTAATAAAGGGGGGGGGGTGAAAAAAAGGCCTTTTTGCTGAAGTGTTGTGGTTTCAGATTTTTGAGGAGGTGAAGGATGGAGCTCAGTTGTTGTTTTCATTTTCTGAAGGTTTTTTTATTATTATTATTAAGCTTTAATTTTGGTTGGCTCAATCTTTATTATTAATCCAGTGCCAATAGCTAGAGCAATAATTCTGGTTGAAATGAAACACAGAGCTTTAGGCTATAAACCTAAGACCAAAAAAAAAAAATCAAAGGATTGAAATGAAATCTGACATGGCAACTCATTAAATTCAAGACTATCCATGATATTTTATTAAACATCAGTTAAGTGCATCTTTAAACAAGCTGAATGCAAGTTCAGGAAATGAAACAGTCATTGCCTAAAGATTTAACATGCTGGAGACAAAGGAAACACACCACTGGTGAACCAAGCCAGAGGGCTCACCCCAGCTACTCCTTGGCTTTATCTTCAAGACCTGTCCACATCAGCATCCTCAGAGGCTATCTTTTTCATAGAAGAAACTCTAAAACAGTCTTAAGCCTGGATGACTGAACTGGACACTGTTTCTGGTGAGGCTACATCAGATCATTTAACTGTTTGCCATCCTATCTCTAAAGCATTGGACCAAGAAGTCTGATTTTTGAATTATTTTTTAATATGCTGAACAAAGCTTATAAAAGAGTGACTTTCAGCATAGAAAAACTGCAATATTGGATAAAAGTCAAAGTCTCAGTCCACAGTCCTGTTTCCAACAATGTCTAGGTGATTCCTGGAATCATCCCAGCTCAGGTTGTCTGGGGCTCTGAGCAACCTGCTCTAGTTGCAGATGTCCCTGCTGACTGCAGGTGGTTGGATTACATCACCTTGAAAGGTGCCTCCCAACCCAAACCATTCTATGATTGTATGATTCAGTGGAAGACTCACAAGACCTCCAACAAGTAACTGAGATGATCTTGCCCTTCCCTCCTCCCATGCAGGAGATCTTCCTTTTCACTGCTGTCATGTCATTAGGATCCAATTAAAGTTCATTACTGGAGTGTAAAATCTGTGCCAGTTCCATTCAAGTATATCCTGATAGCCTTAGCCTTTTATTGCACTTTCAATGTCCTTTTTAAGCAAGGAGAATCACTTGATGCAGATGTTGCTGCTCTGTCATTATTCACATTGCCTTTTGCCCTTTGAAAAGCTACAGATCCAGCACAGGAAATAAATGAAAGCAGGTAAATGAAAGCAGTAAGAACTACAAAGTAGTGAGACCTTGAGTTACTTAGCTACTGCCTTAAGCACTGAATGGTAAGAAACTGCTCTGTTATATGTGTAAATAATCAGGATGTAGGTGAGGGAATAGCAGAGGCTTGGAAAAAAAAAAGAAGTAGTCCCATTCCTGGTGTTTTTGAGAGCTATGATGGAAGGGGAACTGCACATTGCAAGCAGCCCTACTGCTCATCTCACTGCTCAGGCATACAGCCATTGAATGGCAATTCAAACCAGACTTTCCCAGTCCACTCAATCAAAGCCCCAGAAGATTGAAAGTGGCTAATAACAGGGAAACTGAAGGAGCTGCCAAAATACACCTGAGTGTGGCTGTTCTCCTCAACCTCTCCTGCTGCAACTGCCTCTACAAAGCCTGGCTTGTTGTCCTACCCATCTGAGGCTATGGCCACACTTTCTACTTCAGGTTAGATGTTAGGAGAAGGTTCTTCAGCCAGAGTGTGGTGGAGCATTGGAACAGGCTCCCCAGGGCTGCAGTCATGGCCCCAACTCTCCTGGAACTCCAGCAGCATTTGGCCAATGCTCTTAGCCACATGGGGTGGCTTTGGGGTTGTCCTGTGCAGAGACAGGAGTTGGACTCCATGATCACTGGGGGTTCTTCCCAACTCAGGGTATGACTCCACTTGTCCAGAGCTCTGCAAGGTGCCTGCAATGGGTGTGCAACCTGCTTCTCAGAGAGCTCAAGACTGCAGCAGAGATTATTTTCATCAAAGTTATCACAGGCAGTGTATTCAAGTTCTAAAGGTTTCTCAGCAATGCTTTAAAGAACAAGAAGGGGGAAGAGGAAGAAAGATCAAGTCAAAAAATGTCTATACTAGAACCACAGATATTTTACTCTGCCAAATACAAAGGATCAGTTCCTAAAAAGTCCTCCTTGGGAGCAGTATGACAGCCACTACACATGGGTGCCATACAGATGAAGCAAAATTCTTCATTTCTTGAGGAAAATCAATAGTGACCATTTAACCAGAAGGGAGAAATCCACCTTGGTGTGGCTCCTCTGCATTAATCTGCATCTGGTTGGGAATCCTGAGTTCTTCATCCATATGGAGCAGCCACAAAGGTTCCAGTTACTGCTGGAAAACCAATTTCTTGACCTACTGGTCATGCTGCTTTGGATGCATCCCAGGAGGTGGTTGACTTCTGAGCTGTGAGCAGCTCTAGTAGTATTGTCTTTCAATTTCCTTTAGCTGTGCATAACAGCTGGGCAACATGTTCATTTTATTTACAGCCAGTTCTGATTCACAGAACACCAGAGATGGCAGGGGAACAGCCTGTTTAGTTTTGACATGAAGAACTCTTCTTGGAGAAGAGTTGTGCTGAGTGGTTTAGGAGGACTTGGCTCTTATTTGGTTTGCATTATCAGTTTGGACTTAAACATCTCTTAAAGCTCTATTGTTCTCCCCTGGAAACTCTTCATCAAACATGAATCAAAAAGGAAATCAAATGAAAATTACCTCTAAACTCCAGTGAGTTATGTCTTGGCAACTCTACCCTTTTGACCCTGCTATCACTTTGATGAATCCAGCCTATTGTGTTGTGCACTGAAGTTTTGGCTTCCACAAGCTACAGCACAGGCTGCCAAGTAATACACTGAGTGATTTGGGGATGTCTCTGCTACCAAAGCCTCTGAGTGTGTCCAGACAATGGCACAGATTGCTTTAAAGCAAGCAACTGAACACTGAACCCACATCCAGGCAACAAGTCCCATTCATCAGGAAGAAGCCTGGGAGTGACTTGAGCCTTGTACCATCTCAAGAAGATCAGTAGCCTCAAACTCTCCTAGATCAATGAGGAGGAAAAGTCACAGATAGTAGTTTTCCTTAAGAATAACTGGTTGGGATCTGTAATTAAGAGATCTACCATTAGTTGGTCATAATCCATTAATACTACTTTATCAACCTGCTCACCTCACTTGTTTTGGCCAAGACAAGTAGCAGTACAAAAGATCTTCCTCCAACCTGGGTAAGGACTCCAAAACACTTGAGAACAACAGCCTGAGTGTCAGGCTGAGCTGTATCAACATCTTCAGCTGCATCCAAAAGCAGAGAGTCCACCCTGGAGTAGAACTGATCTATTCTCTCTTCCTCTGGAAAACCACCAGACCTGAACTCTGTGATTATGGTTTCAAGTTCAAAGGAGACCTCAGGTGCTGTGACAAAGTAAACCCAGAAGAGACTCCCAGCTCTGCCATCACTCTGTGGTGTGACCTCACTCATGTCATGGCAAGGCTCTGTCATTCTCATCATCTCTGCTTTAGCCTGACTTTTTGGCATGGCTCTCACACTGGGTCATGGAGGCAGCAAGACTAATAAAGCTCTGTCCAGATCTAGATCTAGCTGTAGCCTGCAATTATCATCAGAAAAGATGCTTTTCTAGTGATATCATCCCAGTGTCATCAGAGCTGCCTGACACAAACACTTCATTGTTTTACTGCATAAACATCCTTCTAGGTCATGTCTGCCTTGCTGAACTTTGTCAATGCCATCAGAGGATGGAAGATGACAGAGGGAGCCAAAATGCATCAGCTCTTCAAAGCTTCCTGCTTCCACAGCTTGACTGAGCTGTGGCCACACATCACTGCTGGGGAGCCAGCTCCTTCCCAGAAGGAAAACAGAATTCCTTGTGGGACAGCTCCAGCACACTCACTAGAATTACACACTATCACTTCATAAGCAAAACCTGCTGCTGAGGGGAAAGAAAGGTTAGGTTTGGGTTTGAGGTTTTACAAGCAGTTTTTGTTTTGGGGTTTGTTTTTTTCCCCTCTTAGCCCAAAGGGATCCAAACCAGAAGTTCCTTCCTGTCTGCAAGAGTCAGGCACAGGACATTTGTGGCCTGATTCTCCTCTCAGTTTGAGTTATGTCAGATAGATCTCCAGTGAGTTGACAGAGCTACTTCAGAGGAAAACCAGGGTGAAGGAGACAAGAATCTGCACCACACTAATGAAGTCATAATAGCAGCAGCTGTCCAGAGCAGTGTCAGCATTTTCAAACCAAAAAGATGTTGATCTTTCAGCTGGAACACACAAGATTTTGAAGCTCATTCAAGTACTCTGCACCAAAACATTCAATTCCTTTCCAGCATCCTTTCATTGCAGTCAATAATCTGGGCCTTGTAGCCTGTTGAGGCCAAGAAAAATGGCAATGCCTTTCCCCTCCTTTCTCTGCTTGCCAGTTTTTAGCCCAGATGAAAGAGAAGACTGACTGGAATAAACAACAGCAGTGTGGGTGAGGTGTGGGTCTAGGTGACCACCTAAGGTCTTAGGTGACATGGAAGGTCTAGATTAGAAGGATGGGGACACTAAAAATGATTTCAGATATTTCAGACATCAGTGACCATCATGTACCTCAGATCTTTTTCTTCTTAAAGCTAGTTATCTTCAGAGGGTCTACAAAAAGATGAATCTCAGAGGATTCTGTCCATGATAAATAAATCTCCTTTCTTGGAGGAAAGACAAGTGCAACCTCCAAGTTTTCTCCCTGTAAGAATTTGAGATCCAGCACAAAAGCAGAGTTTCTGGTCCTAGTTACTTGAGTACAGGCAGGCTCTGCCATGGAGGAGATGGATGTTTTGAGCATACAGTGCTCCTTGGCTGCTCAGGCTTTGCTTTGGCCTTTGGACCTCACTTGTAATTCCCTACTTAGCTCTTGACCTTTCTTCACAGGCTTCTGATTTGACCTTTGCTAATTTTCTTCCTCCTAATCCTGACCTGCTTGTCTTACATTGCTTAAACCTTATCTCCTTTGCTATCCCAGAATCTGCTCTGCAGTTTATAGTCCCTAATCTTGAGGTTAAGCCTCTGAGGACCTTCTTGACCAGACCTTCTGGCTAAGTGCAACTTATTTCCCCCATTCTAATTGACTGCAGTACCTTCATGTCATCTCCAAACCTGAATCCACAGAATCATAGAATCATTTAGGTTGGAAAAGATGTCTAAGATCATCAAGTCTGATTGTTAACCCAAAATCCCCATGCCACTAAGCTACATCCCCAAGTGCCACATCTCCATGTCTTTTCAATCCCTCCAGAGGTGCTGACTTCACTTCCCTGGGCAGCCTGGGCCAGTTCCTAACCACTCTAGCAGTGAGGAAATGTTTCCTAATGTCCAACCTAAACCTCCCCTGGTGAAACTAAAGGCCATTTCCTCTTGTCCTACTGCTTGATACTTGGGAGAAGAGACCAACCCCTACCTCACTCCAACCTCCTTTCAGGGAGTTGTAGAGAGCAAGAAGGTCTCCCCTGAGCCTCCTCTACTTCAGACTAACCAAGCCCAGTTCCCTCAGCTGCTCCTCACAAGACTTGTGCTCCAGACCCTTCAGCAGCAGCAAAGTGGCAGCAAAGTAAGGAAACAGAGTTGGGTGGGGGTTCATGAACCTGACAGCAAGAAGTTCTGTGTTTTTCCTCATCAGCTGTAGAAACTACTCACAGACTGACTTTTCCTTTCCTTTCTGGGGAAATAATCCAACCTGCATGCCCTGGCACACTGATGATTCTTTGACTTTCTCCCTCTCTTCTCTTCTGACAGACTACACAAGAAGCTAAATAGGTGGAGGGTTTATGTTTTATTACTTCTCTAGCCTTATTCTGAGATGTTTATAAAGAAGGAAATGGACCTTTTCCTGGATACCAATGCACTGTTGACTTCCTTCAGCCAGCTTCTTTGTAGCACATGAGAAGCCTTTCTCCTAGGTAGCTTTATTTTTGCTCCAGCTATAAAAGAAGAGAGAAAAGAAAACAATGAGGATCATGCCTCAGATCCTCCCCTTCAACTCACAGAATCATTGTGGTTGGAGAAGACCTCTAAGAGGATGGAGCCCAATCCTTAACCTAACACTACCATGCCCATCACTAAACCATGTCCCCAAACACCACATCTACACATATGAACACTTCCAGGGATGGGGATCTCACCCTGGGCAGAATATTCACCAGAAACAGGGAGGAGCTCAGTATGTGGAACACATCTCAGGCTGTGTTCATGCTTCTTGGATTTGGAAAGGCTTTGAGCAAGGAGAAGGCAGGCAGTGTGTCAGAGCTTCCACCAAAGCAAAGGGGACCTTAGGCAGGACCCTTCCTGCACATGGAAGCACCCAGAATAAACCAAGCATTGTTCCCAAAGACAGAAACAAGAGATTCTTTCACTTTCACACAAGCCTTGGCAATTTCCATTCTTCCCTTCACACATGTATCTGGAAATGCTCTTTGCTAAAATACAAATGCCCTGATTCTCTGGGTCCCAGCAGGAAACCTGGGGCCTCCATTAACAGCACTGGAGTTTGCCAATACCCTGAAACTCCTACCACTGGGTAAAGCACCTGGCCTGACAGTTCCTGGGTTCATTTTGATGTGGATTTCTTTTTTTAACCCCCTCCCCTCAATAAACCTACAGGCAACTTTGTACTTTTCTCAACAAGCCTCTGGAGGAGAGTTCTGTCCTCTCTACCTTAAGGGAGGGGTTGGTTTCAATGGTTTTCCAAGCTGGGCTGGGATCCCAAATCAGGCTTCAACTATTGACCCACCTCTCTCAAATTCTGGGAGGTGAGTTGGAGAAATCCAGGCCCTATATCAGATGGCTGAGCCTGGTGGGGATTTGTATTGGGTGGGCCAGCTCAGACTGTACCTTTAGCAGGATTAGGACACCAAGCCACATACAGCTTGGACAAAGAAATACCTGTTGATCAAGAAGAGGAAATTCACACTTTCTAGATATGATTTTGAGCCCTCATATATGAGACAAGGTCTAGGAAAAGCCCCTCCTGTACAGTCAGTTGGTTCACTGGCCAGAAAAGTGTATTAAGAAGGGGGTAGAGAAAAGCCAAGTTCAGTGCAGAAGGTAGGAGGATAAAATGGGTCACACCCCTGGGAGGCAGAGAGCTGCCTGAACTCTTCCAGAACAAAAGCAGCTGAAGCTTAAGAAGAAAGAAGATCAAAATAGCTGTAGAGGCAGCCCAAGGGCACAGCACTGCACCCTTGCAAGGAGCCAGGGAAAGAGCCCTTTGTGGTTATTGGTCCTGGTGGGTGGTTGTGGTGGGATCTTTAAGTTTTGATACTGGGAAAAGAGAAGCTGTTGCTGCAAGAAGTTGGCTTGGCTTCACCACACTATGGGGAAGAAAGGGCTAACGGAGAAGCTGAGGAGGAAAGGGAACCATGGGGCTGAGCTTAAGGCCCCCCTCACTAGCAGCTTGCCATGCTGTAAAAGAAGACAAGTGTGTGACAGGGTCATGGCCTGATGGTCTCAGATAAACTGGAAGGCAGGACCCCATGTTAAGAAGCAGAAGAATTTCACATGTAACTACAAGTGGATTTCCTCCTGTTCTTCTATTTCCTCCACTCCTATGAGAAGCAGCTGAGGGAAGTGGGCTTGGTTAGCCTGGAGAAAAGGAGGCTCAGGGGAGACCTTCTCACTCTCTGCAACTCCCTGAGAGGAGGCTGGAGCCAGGTGAGGGTTGGCCTCTTCTCCCAAGGAACAGGAGATAGAACAAGAGGAAATATCCTCAAGTTGCACCAGGGGAGGTTTAAGTTGCATATTAGGAAAAATTTCATCCCCAAAAGGGTTCTCAAGGCCTGGCCCAGGCTGCCCAGGGCAGTGGTGGGGTCACCATCCCCAGAGGGATTGAAAAGCCATGGAGATGTGGTGCCAAGGGATAGGGTTTAGTGTTGCCTTGGCAATGCTGGGTTAACAGTTGGACTTGATGAGCTTAAAGGTCTCTTCCAACCAAAATGATTCTCTGATTCTGTGATTGATTCTGTGATTCTATTCTTTGCTCCTCTGGCTTACAACATGCTTTCCCCTGGCATGAACAGCCCAGGGCTTCATCACTTCATGCTATCAGCTAAGATAACATTTTGTCTGGAGTGCATCCTTGCCCTCCCAACATCAATCCATGGTTTTGGTTCTTTTTCACCTCTCAGAAGTTACTGGTGAAAAGTCAGAGCTGCTGCAGCTCCCCTTGCTTCCTGAGAAGGGGAAGAAAGAAGGGAAGATAAAATCACCAAGAAAACAGACAACTGTCAGAAACAGCTTTTTTTGAAGCCATTCTTTAGCCAGCAGGAGACAGAAAGCAGTGAAAGGTGTTTTGCTTCTAGGGAAGCAGACTGCATTAAAAATGGACATTTGCCCCCAGATCTTTGATGTGTTTTAGGTGCTCCTTCCCTCATTATCCCACTGTCCTGCTCCAAAGATTTCAGGAGAACAGTAAGCACTTTATGCTGGGTTTGGAGTACTGTCAGGAAGGCTGAGGGAAGCTGAGAAAAGTTATATCAGACACTCAGATTTTGGGGCAGTGCTGCTGCACTTTTGTGTCTCCAGAACTGGTTTCTAGTCCTAAAAGAGCAGGGACAGAAAAAGATGGACAGGTCTGGACACATCAGTATAACCTCCCTACTACTTCAACACAGCAACTGGTTCTACTTATGTTCTTCTACTGCACAACAGAAAAATAACACAGAAAAAGATAAAATCAATACAAAAGGTAGAATAAATCACCTTGGGGGGTTTTGCCTAGCTGTGATTCTTTCACAGAATCATAGAATCACAGACTGGTTTGGGTTGGAAGGGACCCTAAGAGGTCATCTAGTCCAACCCCCCTGCAGTCAGCAGGGACATCTGCAACTAGAGCAGGCTGCTCAGAGCCCCAGACAACCTGAGCTGGGATGGTTCCAGGGATGGGACATCTCCCACCTCTCTGGGAAATCTGTTGGCTCTGGACACTTTGATGCAGTTGTGCAACCTCCAGTGCACAGGTATTTCATAGAATCCCAGCATGGTAGGGGTTGGAAGAGACCTCTGGGGATCATCTAGTCCAACCTCCCTGCTAAAGCAGGGTCACCCACAGCAGGTTGCCCAGGATCACCTCCAGCTTCCTTGGGAATCTCTCCACACAAGGAGACTCCTTTGGAATTCAGTCCAAAAACATTGCTTCTCCAAAAGCACCAGGTAGGGGTAGCTGAGAAAGCACAAATGAGGCTCAGAACAACTTCAGCCTCTACCTGATTCTCAGCAACTTTCTTGGTGCAGCTCTTTCCATGCTTGCTCTGAACTGAGGCCCTGATGCAGCAGTGCACAGAGCATGTGTCTAATGGAAATGATGCCCACTGGCATCAACACACCTTGAGCTGCTTGTCTCCAGCAGGACCTAAGGAGAGAGGAACTCATCCCTTACAGGCACACTAAACCTCACTGGCAGTCTGGGTTGCCTCCCCAGCATGAAGCCATGCCTCCATGCCTGCCTGAAAGGCTCCTTCCAACCTTTCCCCTCTCTCTCCCAGTGCCAATGTTGTTTCAGTCTTGCACTTGCATTTCCTGCAGTGATCTCACCCTGACCTTTGAGAGGCTCCACACAGTTAATTAAGTTTGGCTGTAAAAGCTGCTTCATTTCTAGCAGGGGTTTCATTTTGCCTCTTCCCTTTCCCCCCTCCTCTGCAGGATACAGTTCTTGAAGTGAATTCTGTCTTCAGATGAAAGTCCAGAGGGTTTCTTTTTTCATTGACCTAAATTAAACTCCAGATTTGCATTGACATCAGAATTCAGTCCTAGGACTTTCAAGTCCTGCCAAATCCCTAGAAATGGAGAGCAGCATGCTCAGAAATCTACCTCCACTCATTATTTTCATTAACCAGTATTTATAGTACAGTTGGACATAGAGAGGTGTATTTGGAGTGAACCTTAATATTTTAAATGATGCAATTAAATGAATTATGAAAAGAAATTAAATGCTTGTGCTGAGGGAGTCAGCAAAAGCAGGGACAGAGAGGATTTCTCCTCTTGTACCTGCTTCAGAAGAGCTGAAATTATATATGTTAATGTCAGAAGGTGGTTCTTGAGTGAAAATATCACAGGGCTCTGCAAAGGGAATGAAGGGCTAGGTAAGAATGATTAATGTGCTTTTACACAAAGAATGATACTTTTGATATATCTTTGACCTTCTAAGGTCAAAGGGATTATGGGACTGTTTGAAGTTCAGGAGGAGCTGAGCAAGGAAACAAGAAGGCTTTTCATGGGGTGATGAGAAGCTGTGGCTGACATGTCAAGAGCAGAAAGCCTGGTTTTATTAACTCCTTCTCTCTCAGCTGAAGAAAAAATGCTTTTGACAGAAGAAAAGAAAACAAAACAAGTCTATAAATATGCAAAATAAGAATCCAATTTCCTCTGCAAGCACACTGACCTAAACTTGGAGTGCAACACAACCAGCATGGTCATCCATAAGGAGGCAGAAAAGAAAGACCTATGGGAGGTAGGGCCCAGAAAGCAGGGTGAGGTGGTGTTATCAGTGGTCAAATTAACATTGCTCACTGCACTCCTGGAAATTCCTGAGGACAGCTCTTCAGATTCTGCACCATTAGAGATTAACAGCTCAGATTTCCTGATTTCAGCATTTTGAAGTGTGTTTCTTGTATGTTTCAGTGGGTAAGAGAGTACCAGGGCAGTTATTGGGGAGTACAGATAACAGCAAACATAACATGGGAACTAGAGAGAGGAGTTCAGCATAAGGACTTTGGGATACATGAGGTTATTTGCTCTCAGTGAGTATTTACTGACTGAAAACCACTTTGTGCAAGCAGGCAGGGGAAGGAGAGGTTAAATTTAACTCATAGTTTTGGCAGTGAGATCTTAGAATGGCAGGATAAAGTGTTTCATTTCATATTTTCACTCTTCTTTCCCTTTCTTCTTTCAAAATAGGATAGTTTACCTCTAAAATTCTCCACTTGCTTTAAAGAAGTTTGGGTGTTTTTTAAAGGGTTTTAAATCCCCCAAAGGAAACTGGGGATTTGACTTTGAGTCAAATGAGACCTTTTGATAAATATGAAATTATTGGGGGGTTTATAGTATAATTACATACAGGTATGGAGGGTTTGGGATCTTAACAGTTTGTAAACATATGCAGTTATACCAAGCATAAAGTAAATTCTCTGTATCTACTTACTCAGCCACAGTGGTGAAGTGTGGAGAAAGGCATTTTCTTCTTTATCTCTCCTGAAATATAGTAAAATACCATATTTTAATGCCCAAAACAAGTCCTAATGTAAAGTCTTTACAAAACAGGAAACAAAAATCCCCCTCAGGGTCACCACTATAGCAAGAGCCTGTTCCAGTGTCCTCAGTGCAGCTACCAAACTGAAAATTCAGTGGAGATCTTCTATGGAACACTTGGGTCAGGACTTGCTTCTCCCTTTTCCCTTTTGTTTACAGTTTCATTCCTTTTAGCAGGGTCTGTTGCCACAGGACAAGGGGTGATGGTTCTGAACTAAAAGAGGGAGATTTAGACTACATAGAAAGAAGAAATGTTTTACACTGAGGGTGGTGAAACAGGTTACCCAGAGAGGTGGGATATGTTCCATCCCTGGAACCATCCCAGCTCAGGTTTTTTGGGGCTCTGAGCAACCTGATCTAGCTGCACATGTCCCTTCTGACTGCAGGGGGTTGGACTAGATGACCTTTAAAGGTCCCTCCCAAACCAAACCATTCTATGATTCTACTAACTTCAGGAACTAACTAAACTGCAGGTTTCCCATCTTTCAGCACTGATGATGACTGTAGGGAGTCACATTCACTTGCTCTAATTGTCTCAGTTCCTAAAAACCTCATATAGGGTAGAAGAGCTTCAGCAGAAGGTGTGCCAAGCATATCTGAGTAGAAGACAATATGAGTATTGTAAGACAGGTGGGAAAGGGAGAGGAGAGGAGAGGAGAGGAGAGGAGAGGAGAGAACTCTGTGCCAGTGAACAGGACAAGTCCCCATGCTGTCTGCCACAATCCAGTGTGTAAAGAATTTCAGCCAGTGGAGGTGACCAAAATGAAAGTTCCCTGGCTCCACANAGAAGAGAAGGAAAGTAGAAGAGAAAAGGAAATTGTCTGACACAGTCTGCAACAAGGCATGTCCCATTTCAGACAGTTATTCCAACCTGGAAAAATGGGAAAAGCAGGCAGGTAATGGGCAATATGGATCTGCTGCTCTGTAACATGAATGAAAAGCATTAAAAAGAGAAAGCAGCCCAAACTCCTACACTTCAGCACTCCCCTGCATGCAGGACAAGGTGAGCCTATGCCAATTCCCCCCAGCATGTGTGTTGAGACTTGGCTGATGCTGCATTCCACAAATAATTCCTCTCCTCTGTGCCTGCAAGACATTTTGGTGCAGGAATGGGAACACAACACAGCACTTTCCATTAAAGCAGTTATTTCAAGTTGGCAAACTCTGAGCTACTTCTATTGTTTCTTGCTTAAGAGATGGCATTTCAACTTCTGGAGATAGGCAGAGGAGTTTTGTTTGCAGCTCAAATGTAGCTCTAAGGAAATCCTGCAGCTCTCCTGAAGATCACAGAACCCCTCTAAGGCCTCCTCATGAGAGGACATTGTTAGTATGGGAGGAAAATGTTGTTAAGAAAGCATCAACTATAAATACTGGGCTGTAAAAGGGACTGACTATCCTCTGGAATTATTGTATTCCCTGTGTGGAACAATGCACCCTCTCCCTTCCTAATGCTTTCCTATTCATTCAACACCTCCCCACCTCTTTGACATGCTTCATCTGAGTTTCTCTACTTAACACAGCTCCAAAAGAAAAAGGCAAGAGATGATTTGGCTTTCTTTAGACTGAGCAAAACTAGCCTTCTTCTGGATTCATGAGAACAGCACATATAAGCAAATAGCCTTCTTTTAATTACAAAGAGCTATTAAGTCTCATTTTTTATGCAGGATCATTCTCCCAGAGAAGCTGGTTTGATGCAACAAGACTCAATGATTTCTAAGCTCCCCTGGTTGGTGTGTGTGTGTGTGTGTGTATATGCATTACAGCTTTGCTGAGGGAAGTTCCATTCTTTGCCCCTAAATGTCTCCCCTGTGGCTCAACCCTTTCCTGTTGCTTTCATGAAAATGAGAAATAGTCTTTGATCACAAAGTTCCCAGGTTTTTCCTCACATTGACAAAAGAGATTGTTGTTAGCCTGCTGGCAAGTGGTTTTTTTTTTGAAGCCTACCAAAGAAATGGGATTCAAGTGAATATTATTATGGACCAGGAAGGGGGAGTTTAATCCTCTGTAGATGTGTTAAGGGCACAGCCATGGGAGCATGGAGGAGAGGCCAAGGACAACTGTGCACTAAACACAGCTCCTTGGACAGTTTCTCACAGTTTTCCACTCATGACCTCACTTCCCAGTGCACTTGGAGGCTCATGACCCCACTTCTGATTGCAAGCCCTACTCCTGCAATCAAGTTCCCATCAAGCCACCTCTTATGTACTATAACCTCTTGTTTGCAAACTGGTGTCCTAAGGATCTGGTAAAGAGCTAAATCCATTCTGATTGTCCCAGCACAGCTGCTGCCAGCAAGCTATGGAGATCCCAGGCTGCCTGCCTATATATTGTATTTCCTCCCAGCAGAGATGAAGAGATTTCCACCCAAGATTTTGTCTTGGAGAATAATGGTCCTGACATTAGGTACTCCTCTCCTGAAACTGTAGAAATAAGGAGTTTAAAGCCTCAGAATACATGGAGGCCCACACAGGTCTTCTTCTGGCCAGCCTGCACCCCTGGCCCATGATTCCTCAGGATCAAAGGGACATTTCCAGTGACCACCTGGCCCACCAGGTAGGATGATGCAGGGCTGAGCATGGTCACAAAGACAATGTGAAACCACACTTTGCCACAGCTCTTTCACAATCACTTCACCCCAAATTTGCAAGTTTCTTCTGTCACCAATAGAAGGAAGGGGAAACTAAGGAACCCTGGTAAAACCTCCTTCATTTTCAATCCTTCCTCAGAAATCAGTTCCTCTGCTCCTGGCTCTGGGGCTGTTCATCTCTGGCTTTCCTCTATTTTACCACTGAAACTGGAGAGTTCTCAGCACTATGGTCTTTCTTAAAGGCACTCTTGAAAGGAGAGGACACAGCTAATCACAGAAGAACAGGGTCACAATTAAGGATTGTTAAATGAAACTGATGTCTAATCAGCCTCACACATGTTCTGTTCTTCTTGGTTATCTCCTCTTCTAAACTGCCCAAAATCCCACTATGTTTCATTCATCAGATTGGAGATGCCACTGCAGCTTAGTAGAACCCCACAAGGATCCACATTCTGTTTTGCATGCAACATCTGCACAGGTCAGCTTCAGGAACATGCATATACACCCATTAAAGCATCAGAAGTGAAAATGTATCTTGTTTCCATAACAAATCTTTCCTTACAGTGTGTTGGAACATCTGCCACACACAAAAAATTCCATCTCTGACTGCAATAACCACCTAGAAAACCATGGATGGAACTGAAACTTTCAGATGCCTGTTAGTAGTAATGCCACATACCTCCTTCTTTCTGAAGACCAAGTTGATCTTCCCAGCAATGCACAGAAGCATGGCTGGATGATTTTGATTCCCCCCTCCCCTTAATGTACACACTTGCCAGAAGGCAAGCCAGGAAATACCAACTTCCATAGGCAGTGCCTCTGTGGGTGGTTTGAGGCTGGTGCACCCACCCCTCTGGGGGAACAGATGTTGCCACTGATTCACTTTGCAAGCATGTGAGTCAAAAGTCTACATCTGTGACAACTTACAGGAAAGAATCCTGAGCAGCTGCAGAGCTAAAAAAAAAAGCAGAGAGTGAAGAGTCAATCAAGATGGAAGGCAAGATACAGCATCAAGCCCAAGCAGTGACAAATGGAATCCATTTGATTCTAGCTGCAGCAAATCAGCCTGAGCAGAAGAAAGAAAGAGAGACAACAGTTTGCTGAGTGACCTCCTGCACAGTCCACAGTGACTGCTCTCTGATGTCTCTGAGGGTCGCAGGTAGTGTTAGGACCAGGGGGAATGGATGCAAACCAGAGGAGGGAAGATTTAGATTAGATACTAGGAGGTTCTTCCCTGTTAGGGTGGGGAGACATTGGAACAGGTTGCCCAGAGAGGTTGTGGAAGCTCCATCCCTGGAAGCTTTTAAGGCCAGGCTGGTTGGGGCTGTGAGCAACCTGATGTAGTGGGAGGTGTCCCTGGCAGGCAGGGGGGTTGGAACTAGATGATCTTTAAGGTCCCTTCCAACTCCAATGATTCTATGATTCTATATCTTACATACTAGGTTGCCCAAAGAGGTGGTAGAAGCCCCATCCCTGGAAACATTCCAAGTCAAGGCATTAGGACAAGAGGCAATGGCTTTAAAGTAAAGGAGGGGAGATTTAGACTAGATATAAGGAGGAAATTTTTCACACTGAGGGTGGTGAAGCACTGGAACAGGTTGCCCAGAGAGGTGTTGGTTGCCTGATCCCTGGATCCTTTCCAGGTCAGATTGGACAGGACTCTGAGCAACCTGATCTAGTTCTAAGTGTCCCTGCTGACTGCAGGAGGGGTTGGACTAGATGAACTTGAAAGGTCTCTTCCAACTCAAACCACTCCATGATATGATTCTGTTCTATGCTGCCTTTCACCCTACAAAAGAAAGGTGGAAGAAGTCTGTATGATACTGCAGAACTTCTGATGATCTTCTGATCATTGCAACTCTCAGCACCTTCTCCCCATCCCCTCCCTGACCCAGTGAAGCACTCAGAAGGTCTGGCTGAAATGCTACCCTTTGCCATTTGCAGTTCCACACAGGCCTGGGCTGTTCTTCACTGCAATAAAAGGGTTGATTAAAGTCTGCTGGACAAATTCCTTTTCTCTCTTTTATTTTACCCCTTTTGATACAATATCAGAACAATATGTCCAGGTGACAGCAAAGGAACTGAGGTTTCTGTATTGCTTCTTGTAAAAGGGGTTAGAATTCTTTAGGTGAAAAGTATTTGCCTCCAAGAAGAAGTAAAGCTACCTCTGTGCCCACAATGAATACTGGAACAAAAAAAGAAACTAAAAAAGAAGTCTGCAAATATTGGATCAACTTTCTAAACAAATATTTCCCTGCTGTTTTTTTTTTACTCTCTTGTTTGATTGGATTGGATATTTATGATCTGGGGGATTACTAGCACAAATGTTTGTCCAAGGCAGAAATACACAAGGTTGCTTCTTGAGAAGAAATAAATATGTGATGTGCTTTGTCCTCTAACTTAACCAGAAGCAGGATTTAACTGCTGCACAGCTCAGTCACAGAATAGAAGCAATTCCATCAGGCTTAAGGAGATGAAGTTTGTGATGTAAGAACTTTCTCAAACCTACTAGCAGTCTGGGTATAGCAAAAGATAGTTATCTTTATAATCTTCAAACAACTCAGAATGATAATTAACCTAATTTAGTCCAAGGCAGGGGTTTGGCCAGTCAGAACACTTTTCTAAGCCATTACCAACACTATAATTTTGCAAAGGGAAGCAACATCTTCAAAATTATGTTCTTTATGAATGTTTTGTCTTTCAAACCTGTGTGGTTCAGGGAGTTCTTCAATTTAAAAGGAGTGATTTGCCTACCTGAATAGTTTCTCTCTCTTATGTGGGTAGGACTTTCCCTACTGCATATGCTAGTTGTAGCAGCTTAGTAGCTACATGCTGGGCAGAGATATTTTTCCTTTTGTTTCTTGAATTCCTGGAACACTTGACTGTCTACAGGCTCCAGAACACTTCTCTACATTTGCACTCTGCTTATCCATTGTTTTTATAACTGTTACCTCATCAACTTTACAGATTTATAACTGTTACTTTACTATTCATTTATAAATTGCATTTCACAGAATCACACAGAATCCCAACATGGTTGGGGTTGGAAGGGACCTCTGGGGATCATCTAGACCAACTCCCCTGCTAAAGCAGGGGCACCCACAGCAGCTTGCCCAGGGTCACCTCCAGCTGCCTTAGGAATCTCTCCACACAAGGAGAATGCACAGCCTCTCTGGGCAGCCTGGGCCAGGGCTCCAACACCCTCACACCAAACAAGTTTCTCCTCCTGCTCAGCTGCAACCTCCTAGCTTCCAGTTTGTGCCCAGTGCCCCTTGGCCTGGCCCTGGGCACTACTGGAAAGAGTCTGGCCCCAGCCTCTTGACCTCCATCCTTTAGCTCTTGCTCAGCATTGAGCAGATCCCCTCTGGGGCTGCTCTTCTCCAGGCTAAGCGCCTTTCCTCCTGCCAGAGATGCTCCAGTGCCCTCAGCATCGTCCTAGCCTCTGCTGCACTCTCTCCAGTAGTTCCCTGCCTTTAGCAGTACTGAACTACATTTGCTATGATTACTTCATTTATCTCAATTTCTTAAGGCTCACCCAATTTTTCCTAGTCTTTGTCTTCCTATCTTCTCCTTTCTCCTTCCCTAACCTGATTTGTTTGGGGGCCATCTGCTGACATTGCCTCTGGGCTCACCATCATTTCCAAGTTATTACAGGATACACTAAACATGGGCCCCAATACAGAAACTCTTCAGACTCTGCTCTTGGGATTGGCAATAATGAAAGCTGGTCACCAATGGAAATCAATTCCTTCCCACTTGTTAGTGATCACAACTTTCTGATTTTTAGCCAGGAACTACTTAAAGAGCTGCTGTCAAATGTCTTTCAAAGTCTAGCTAAATTTTACTAACCCATTTTTCTTTATTCACTGACTACTTCATTGATCCACTCAAAGAAGTCCAAGGCTTCACCCAACAACAATCTCCCACTCCAAACACACAGGTTCATTTTAGTTCATTAGTTCAAAGCCTTTTGCAAAGTCTGAAGGCAAGGTTTATGGCCTGAAACTTCCTAAGTCATCCCTAAATCTTTAAATCATCCTTAAAAATAGGGAAAAACAAAGGAAAATATGACATAAAATGTTTTCAAAGCAAACTGTGAAAAGAAAATTGGGGTGAATTGCCCTAAAAATGTTAATATTCCTCTCTTGTTTTCCTTAAACTCTTCTCTTTTTGCAGCTAGGCTGCTCTAGTCTGGCTCTCAAGACAGACACAAAGTGATGGCCTCTAAGACAATGACCCCTCTGGAGTAAAATATCCCTTTCTGTGGATATTTTCACATAAAGAGAAGTTTGGTATCAAGAAGTCATCACTAAGGAAAATCAAACAGTGAGGCTTTTCAAGAACAGCCCACAAAGAGCTGCTATGATCATGTCACTGCATATGTTTCTCATGTGCCTGCACCTTGAAGCCCCCTTGCAGTTTTGCTTCTCTGACCCAAAAAAAAAAAAAGGATATATTTGAGCCAGGGAAGGTTCAGGGAAAGGTCACTAAGATGATCAAAGGTGTGGAACAGCTTCCCTACCAGGAATCACTAAAGAGAATAGGCTGGAAATGAAATGACCAGGTTGGGGTATGCCAAAGGTCCATAAATCACACCCTGTGTCTCAGGGGAAGATGCTGGGTGCAATGGGAGCACTGTCCCCTCAGGGCAGGAACTGAGGCTGCAGCATGAAGGGAGAAAGTGGGAGGTGGAAAACAAGAGACAGACAGAGGCTCTTCACACAACATGTTATTAACCTGGGGAGGCTGTGGATAATGGGGGCTTCAAAAAGCAATGGGTTCAGTTCACAGGCAACTGTTGTGTTTCACAGATATAGGGCTGCAAGATCCCTCCTACAAGAACAGGCTGAGAGAGTTGAGGTTGTTCAGCCTGGAGAAGAGAAGGCTCCAGGGAGACCTTACTGCAGCCTTTTGATACTTAAAGGGCCTAGAAGAAAGATGAGGACAATCTTTTTAGCAGGGCCTGTTGGGACAGTACAAGGGCTGATGGTTTAAAACTAAAAAATAAGAGATTTAGACTAGAGAGAAGGAAGAAAGGGTGGTGAGAGCCTGGCCTGGGTTGTTCAGAGAACTGGTAAAAGTCTCATCCCTGGAACCATTCCAGGTCAGGTTGCCTGGGGCTCTGAGCAACCTGATCTAGTTGCAGATGTCCCTGCTGGCTGCAAGAGAGTTGGACTAAGAGACCTTTAAAAGTCCCTTCCAACCCAAACCATTCTGTGATTCTATGATTCTAAAATTTGAGATGTTATGGAGGAGATGAGTAAATATATCTGTTTGTCAAGCTCAACTATGATATTTTCAAGCTTATCTAACTGTAATCAAAAACTCAGGGCCTGTGAACTTTTTGTCTTGTTTACTCACATGCAAACATTCCCCATTTGTTCAAAACAAGAGACTTTTCAACTTATTTATACCCACTGAAAGCATAAACACCAACACAGCAACAACACAACATCCACCAGCAATCCTGGCTGCTAAATTTGACAGGGTCAAGCTGAAAAAAAATCCCCTGGGCTTGTTGAATAAATAGTCATTCTAAAAGGGGTCAGTAACACTTAGCCTGGCCTCATCCCACACTGCAGCTTTTCTGATGCCTCTCAAAGCAAGCCTTCCACACTCCTGAGACATCCTGCACTAAGAGCTGGCTTGGCTTGGAAAAGAATGGGGCAACATGGCTTGCTTGACATGAAGAAGAAAATTTTCTGGGTCTCATTTCTAGAACTGTCACCAAACCATTCTAGAATTTACTCAGGCATTTTTTCAATTAGAGAGGGTTTTCTTCTGTCAAAAAAATGTGATTTCTGTAAACATACAGTTTTGATGTTTGTGGTTTTTAAGCAATCCCAACTGAATTCCTTTTAGTCTTATGTTTTTCAAGCTTTGATATCATAGAATCAAATGGTTAGAAAAGACCTCTGAGATCATTGGGTTCAACTATCCACCCAACACTACTATGTTCACCACTAAAACATGTCCCCAAGAACCACATCTACATGTTTTTTGAACACTTCCAGGGATGATGATTCCATCATGTCCTCAGCACAGCAGAGACATGGACCTGATGGAGTGGGTCCAGAGGAGGCCACAAAAATGATCTGAGGGCTGGAAGCTCTCTGCTGTGAGGACAGGCTGAGAGAGTTGAGGTTGTTCAGCCTGGAGAAGAGAAGGCTCCAGGGAGACCTTCTTGCAGCCTTTCAGGACTTCAAGGGGCCTAGAAGAAAGCTGGGGACAGACTTTTGAGCAGGGCCTGTTGAGACAGGACAAGGGGTGATGGTTTGAAACTAAAAATTAAGAGATTTAGACTAGATAGAAGGAAGAAGTGGTTTACACTGAGGGTGGTGAGAGCCTGTCCCAGGTTGCCCACAGAGGTGGGAGATGTCCCATCCCTGCAACCATCCCAGCTCAGGTTGTTTGGGGCTCTGAGCAACCTGATCTAGTTGCAGATGTCCCTGCTGACTGCAGGGGGGGTTGGACTAGATGACCTTTAAAGGTCCCTTCCAACCCAAACCAGTCTGTGATTCTATGATTCTTTTCAAAGAGTAGAAACCCAAATGTATTCCATACTGGTCTACACGTGCAGGTTGAGATCCTTTAGTATCTTGATGCACCCATATCATTGCACTAGGCTTCCAATGCTTGCTCTCCTGTCCCTAGGCTCATGTGCCCTCAACCACACAGACTAAACAAAGTACAGAACTGCTGGGTTTTTTTACTTCAAGTCCCCTTCTTTCTCACATGCTTTCTGTTTTGGTTGGGCAACTGGCTAAAGCTTTAGAGACTGCTTATTAGTATCCATGTGGATGTAATTTAACTGTCTTTTATTCCAGCCATTCCAGCTTTTAGTTGAAATTTTAACAGATAGTGGGACAATACTAAACAGAAACAAAGAAAACAGGATTTCACAGATGATTCCTTTCAGAAAAGGCCCATTATTCTCTGGAATGGTAGAGCACTGTGCAGAATAGATCAGGCTATTAAAGAATAAGAATTTAAATAGAGAAGTAACAAATAATAAGAAGTATCAGTGTCCAGCAAATGCTCCTGTAATGGCTCTGTACCACAGAAAAGATTTAGATTCCATTCTTTCATGTATTTATGTTCTTGAATAATCTTATATATAGGGAACAGATTGCCCAAAGAGGCTGTGGCTGCCCCATCTCTGGCAGTATTCAAGGCCAGGCTGGATGTGGCCCTGGGTAACCTGGTCTAGTGGGTGGCATCCCTGCCCATGACAAGGGGGATGGAGCCAGATGATCTTTAAGGTTCCTTCCAACCCAAACCATTCTATGAATCTATGAGCCTGGTCTTCACCTGTGTCTGGAGGCCATGGTTCTGTGTGAACTGATGAATCCATTTCACTGTTAGAGCTGTGGGTAAGTGGCATTAAAGCACTGGAGTCAATTAAATCAGATTAAAAGGTTCTCATAATAACCTTAAGGAGCAGGTGAGTGTTATCATCTACATACAGGCAAAGATGAAGCACACTCTGCCTTCTTATGTGTGCACTCTGTAGGTCAGGCAGCTAAGTGGATTTTGACTCTATTTCCCATCTTTGCTAAGTTGTATCCAACAGTGTAACAGACATGATTTCCATGCAGAATGAAGCAAGCTCCCCTAGCCACATAGTTTCTTTCTGACAAGTTTGTTTCTCATCTATTTGTAAACATTCCTGTTTCCTTTCTGGAAGCTCCTAACCTTATGCATAACTTCATCAATTTCTAGCACAACCATTTCTGACTTAACATGGACTCAAGCATGCAGAACACATTAATGGAGGCTTTACAGAGCCCAGTATTAGCTGCACTCTCACATAAGGATGGTAGTGTTCAAAACAAAATTGGATGAGTCCTTGAGCAACCAGGCCTAGTGGAAGGTGGCCCTGCCCATGGCAAGGGGTTTGGAACTAGATGATCTTTAAGGTTCATTCTATGACTTGCCTATCTGAAGGGGACAAGCAGTTTCCCCAGGGCACCCTCCTGGAGTATCCCTGGGGCAAGGACCAACCTGCCCTTGTGATAGGGTCTGGGAAGTTTAAAACATAAAGAAAACATCTTTGCTGTGTGGGTGCCAGAGCCCTGGGCCAGGCTGTCCAAAGATGCTGTGGAGTCTCCTTCTCTGGAGAGATTCCCAAGGCAGCTGGAGGTGATCCTGGGCAAGCTGCTGTAGGTGACCCTGCTTTAGCAGGGAGTTTAGACTAGATGATCCCCAGAGGTCCCCTCCAACCCCTACCATGCTGGGAGTCTCTGATTATGGTGTAACATTAGATGGGAAGCAGACTTCCACCTGCTACACTGTTAAATTCCCACTGATCAGGCAGTTAATCTGTATCAACAGCACTCAGAAAGTGTAGCAATTAGAAAGTGTTTTCCCTGGTAGATCATGAAGTGATTGCCCCAGGTGGGTAAATACATCCTCTGCTTCTCAGGAAAGAGAACTGAAGAGAAATCTGGAATTGATTCCATCTAAGAAGCAACTATGTATTGGGGGAAAAAAGTGTCTTACATTTCAGAAAGCTGGGTACCAAGACCTGACTGTAAGACCTGGGATACATCATGTAGATTAGATTTTAAATGGTCACTAATTTTGGATGTCTCAGATGGAGTCATCTTTTTTTGTATGTTTAATATTTTCTTTTAAAGATGCATGGTTCCTTTATACAAGAAAGGGTTGTCAAGCCCTGGCCCAGGCTGCTCAGTGCAGTGGTGCAGTCACCATCCCTGAAGGGATTGAAAAGCCATGGAGATGTGGTGCTGAGGGCCATGGGTTAGTGGTGATCTGGCAGTTAAAACTTCAACTCAGGAGAAGCATTTACTTCCAGCCAACAGATCCTTTAGCTTCAGTTTCTGTGTATGTGATGTGATTATTTGAGCTGAAATTATTACAGAAGCTTATGTGGGTTGATGTTCACTGAATGCAGTTGCAGCCTGCACAAATTCCTTACAATGCCAGGGCCTTTCCAAGCAGCTGTTTTAGTTTAGTTTTACAAACCCAAGCTGTTTAATCTTGTGACACAACCTACAGTTTAGACATAAAAGGATTTGGCATGTATGTGTGTGTGTGTGTGTGTATGTACATATAGATATATACACAAACACATATATGAACAGACATACTTAAGGTATAACTGAAGTATTTTAACACTAATACTCCTATGCAGAAGAGAAATAGCCATGGGAGAACACAAACTGGCTCCCATTCTGCTTCAGCTGCAGCTATTTACCATGGCCTTCAGCAGCAGCTCAATATTTCTATCTAGAAAGCTTATCAAGCTTTTCTTGTTAGCACATCCCTCTAAGTGTTCACTGTCACCATAGCTCTGAGGGAGTTACTTCTTTATATCATTATAACAAAAATTTGGGGTGCTTATGAGTGGTTTGAATTGTCTCTGCTCTGACCATCTGACTGGGACTGTTCAGTGAAATTATGGGTTCTTCAACTTCAGCAACAAGTGGTTGTGCTATTAATTAAAAGCTATTCATTACAAAAGAATTCAGGCTAGACCAAGGCTCCTTGGTGTTATCATCACAGAGAGGTAAAAGACCCTGAGCTCTTACAACCTAAAGTCAAAGTAGGAGAAAAGAGAGGAGGTCTGAAAGCAGAGGAGCAATAAGGGCTCCATCCACATGGCATTGCTGCAATGCAGGCAAATCTCCTTCAAGCTTAGACTATGGAAATGTGCCTTCACTCCCACTCTTAGCATTCATACCTTCTTGGAGGCAAGATGCAAAGCATGCACTCAACCTTAGAACTTGGAAAACAAACACTTGAAGCCATTTCAGACCCCAAACAGCTCTTACATCAAGGAGACATAAAAAGAAACCTAACTGTTCCCAAAACATGAAGGATTACAATGTTGGCATTGTTTTCTGAAGCATTTGTACAGACACCTTTTCCTTCCATGTTAACTCTGACAAATTTTAAATGCAGCCTATCACAGCTCATGCTCTAGCCTGAACTACTGTTGCTTTCCCTACCACAGAAGTGAACACTTTTCCCCTTTGAATACACCAACAAAAACAAGACAGAAAGTTGAGGTCAGGGTCTCCTTTCTGTTGCAAGCAAACACCCCTAGAATATTTCTTTGCTACTCCACCATACTAGGCTCAATCAAAAATTTCAACAACAGCCTCAGGGAACACCTCCTCCTTCCCTTTTAGTGGGAAAGAACCTCCTTCTCTACTTGCAAATTATTTTAGAAGCTTTTAATTTGTGGCAATTTAAATGTTTTTAAGAGTGCACCTTTCAAAGTGAGATTCAGAAAAGTTTTGCAAGAAAGAAGTATGTCTGTGAGATTTATGACAAAGCCAAGAGCCACAGAAATTAAATGAGAGAACCACCAGAATGCTAGGTTCATGGCTGAGCTAGTACTGGAACTTGAGAGTCCTGCTTCTGAGCTCTCTGATGTTAGATGGTATGGATTTGAGAAGATAGACATCTGGGACTCCCAGAGGAAAGTGCTCCAGACAAAATAAATCACTGTCAGAAGTGGGGGAGATTCCACTGAAGTCATGCCAGGGCTGAGTTGAGCAATTCATCTTCAAAGAAGTTCACTGCACCTTATCTCCAGGAAGATATTAATGATATTAATGGCACATTTACACAACCTCAGTTTCAACATGCAAATAGGCTTTGTGAAGACATTTCTTTTCGTTGTTGGCACTTGCTTTCAGGCTGAACTAGAAAGGGTTTGTCACTAGCCCTACAACCTATCCCAATTCTGTTGAAACCCAGAGTGAAATTCCCACTGACTGCAGGAGGAAAGGACTGAACTCTAGAAACTTGGACAAAACCTGCTTGGTTTTAGAGGTGTGCTTGAAGATTGAAAAAGCTAATGAAGGGAGGAATGTGTTCACCACCATCACTGTTGGTTACAAGTAAGCTCATTGACCACTTCAGGATCTTTCTGTTCCTGGGATACAAGTTGTCCTGGCTACCATGCCACAAACCATTCCCAGTGCTTACATCTAGGACATATCACCAGTGAAGAAGGAATGCACAGCTCTTCAGAGCAAACTTCTGTACTAACAAGATATCCAAGACCCAGCATAAGCAAGTAAAAAAAAAAGTTTGGGGAGATGATAAATAGCTACAGACTCATGCCAGACAGGAATGGGATGAGTAATTACAGTTTGGTAATGGCCAACCATGAAAGTATGTGAGCAATTAAATTGCAATTGAGTTCTTGATTTCCCAGGCTTGATGTTCAAGGGAGGAGAGAGTCTGTGAGTGGTGGAGCATGATGCAGAGGGCCCTTTACACCCAGCTGTCTCTACTCCTCTTCCTCATATTCTTCAGAGGTGTTAGCCCATAGGAATGTGGACCCTGTTGTGGTGGCATCATGAGAAAACAGGAGCCATGCTACTGTCTATATTCCTGATACACAATGATAAAGCCAGACAGTAGCTACAGAAAGCCCTTCTGGTTTATAGTCTGTGACTGAAATGCTAGCTCCTATCCACTGTTCCCTCTTTTAGTTTCAAACCATCACCCCTTGTCTTGCCCAACAGGCCCTGCTCAAAAGTCTGTCCCCAGCTTTCTTCTAGGTCCCTTTAAGTCCTGAAAGGCTGCAAGAAGGTCTCCCTGGAGCCTTCTCATCTCCAGGCTGAACAACTCCAACTTTCCCAGCCTGTCCTCACAGTAAAGGGTTTTTCCAACCCTCTGATCATTTGTGTGGCCTCCTCTGGACCTGCTCCAACAGCTCCATGTCTTGTGTTCTTCTCACAGCAGGAAGAGAAGGTACTTCTATATGCTGTTTGACACAAGGTAATTGTAACTTTGTCTAGACCAAACAAATAAAAGGCAGGAGAGGTGAAATGGGGTAGCCTCCAGACACAGAGGTCATATGGCTGCTCAGTGGAATTGTCTGTAACAGACAAAGATGCAAAAGATCTAGGAGTAGCTCCCTCTTTCACTGGGCAGTTAGTCACTAGGTATTTTCTGAAACCTAAATAGCATCAGCCCCAGAAAACAGAGAGATGTCTTACTCCATCCCACCTGTTATACTCCTGCTTCTTGTACCAAGCACAAAAAGAAGAGAGGAAAGAAATGACCCAGAACTCAGCTGGTTAGTGTCTTCCATTTCCTTCTCCTCTTTTTATTACCTACAATTCTCACTGCTCTGAGAAACTTGGAGCTTCTCTCCAAGAAGCTGCTGGCAATATTTTCTCAACAGATAAGCAGTTTCCCTACAGGACCTGGCAGCTTTTAAGTAGCCTAGAGAACACCTTGCAGCTGTAGACAGAATTCTCTGGGAAGATTGCAGTTTAATTCAGGCACTCCCCAAGCTGGCTGGTTGCATGTGGACTTGAAGAGCATGTGCTTGGATAATGCACTGCCCAGATGCTCCAAAGACTTCATGCATATAGAAAAGGGACATATATTATACATATATACATGCTCTGCTTCTACATTCATCACCTACACAAATGCATGTATTTAACAGACATTTTTCATTGGTAAATAGATGGAAATGATGGAAGGAATTCAAAACTTAACTGCAGCTGATGGGGAATATCCTGAAGTGATGTACATAGAGGCTGTGGAGTCTCCCACCTTTGGAGGTATTCCAAAGCCATCTAGACATGGTCCTAGGCAAGTGGCATTGGATGGCAGGAGGGTTACACCAGCTGACTTCCAGAAGTACCTTCCAACCTCAACCATTCTGTCATTTCCTGATAGTTCTTATTTAAAGCCATATTAATGGCATTCTATCCATGGGGGAACAACTAAGTCACAGAGCATGCTGTGCATGCATTGCTTTTCATCTACAAAGTTATCCACAGATTTGCATTTTTTTCCCAATGCTGGGAAAACTGAAGCTCTGAGAAACCAAATGACTTGCACTGGTCTTGCACATCAAGCCAGAGCAGAGACTTGCCTTTGGCCCCTGCTCCACCTAAAAACAAGACATGATAACTCTCCAAGGTTTCTTGTTGCTTGTTCTTCCTCCTCCTTATTTTCAAATTACTTGGGAAAAGATTTGCTTCTATGAATTTTGGAGCTAACTGTGCTCTCATTGCCCATGAGGACACCTTGATTATGTCCTTGCAAGTTCATGGCACTAGTATCTTTTTGCTAAAAGATGCTGGTTAGCCCTGTTTGGGAAGGAGCTTTGTGCTTGAACATCCAAGTGGTTTTGAAAGCCAGGAGTCTGAGTCTAAAATTCAGTAGAAGTTTTGAACAAGAGTCAGCTTTGTAATGAATGAAGAAAAAATGCCTACACATGGGTATGGCTGAGATATCTGCAGACTTCCAAGGCTCTGACACCCATGACTTACCATCAAGGGTGGCTGCTGTCATATCACACTGAGACATAAGCAACACAAGAATGAGACTGGATACCAGCTGGCCACTACAAAAACCCAGGGGCACTGGGAGACAGAGTCATACCTTCAACTTGCACTTGGCCATTTGTGTGTCTAAGGCACATTACAAGAGATCCATCACCAACCACAATGATTGAACAAAACCATGAAAGAAATTTTCCCACCAGCTTCCTCAAGGTCCACCCAGTCCAGCTGAACACTTGAGCTAGCTATGGGCAGAAGGGCAGGAGAGTTTCTTCCTCTCCTAGCTGAGGAATGGCTCCTCCTTTAACAGGGCTGCCTGGAAGAGGTTCAATTTCTCACTCTTTTGTCTCTCTCCAGCTGCAGAAGTTTGCCAAGTGGAAGGAAGACCATGGGCAGTGCTCTGTAAGGGATGTAAATCTCATTTCCCCAAGGATGTTATTAACTTGGAGAAGCATTGGCCCCAAAGGGATTACATGAAGAATATAAACTAAGAAAGTTCTTCCCAGGAGCATTAGCTGCTACTTGAGGCTCTCACACAAGCTTGGCAGGTCACATGAAACCATTTTTCAGTTTGGAAATGAACTCAGCTTCTCTGGATAGTTTATAAAAAATTGCCAGAACTTCCATTTTCTCTGAGAAATTAATCAAAATCCAAGATTCATTTCACACTCAGAAAACAGAAGCAGTAATGGACAACACTGTGCATGTGTTTGAATTTTTCCAGACATCCTCATCTGTCCTCAGAGATGGAAATTGTCATTACTCTGCCCAGTTGCACAGTGCTGCAGAGCAGGAAGATACATGGAGGGCATTTCTGCCCAGACTGCCACAGATTTTCAGTCTCCTGGTTTGGCTGTGTGGGGTGGTTTGTTTTTTTGTTGTCACAACATCACTATGCAAACACTAGAAGACACAAAACATTTATGAAGGTATTTTCATGGTATCTGAGTGTCATAAAGGAGTGAAATCAGCAGCACTGGAGAGGTTTAGGATGGTTGCTCAAACATATGCTGGATGAAGAAATACCTTTGGCCTCCATGTGCTGTACTTCCAGATGAATTCTGCCAGCATACAACAAGCACTCACTGTTCCAGTAGACATTTCCAACAGCTTCATCCAGGGCCTGATCCAGCCCTTGCTATAGTCAATGGCAAGACCCCCACTGAGCTCATTGGGAGCTGGACCCTGCCCTGAAACTCTGGTTGCAGGAACAGCACTGTGAAATCATCCATGCTTGTAAGTAAAGTAAATCTACACAGAGAAGATCCTCTTTGGTTTTGAGCAATCAAATCACAAGCACATTTTGAAATGCCAGAAACAAGTGGAGGAACAAGAAGGAGAGAGCTTATTTTATGGAAAGTAGTTTGCTTTGTTTGAGTTCTTTCTATCTTGCTTCGATTTCTTTGTCTGGAGTGACCCAAGCTCTGCAAAGGCTACTCCTCATGTTGCTTTAGACCTTTATTCCCAGCTACCCTTCAAACTGTGATAGGAAAATTGAAAGAAACAGCTTCAGATAACTACATTTTTAGTACATTTTTGTGACATCAACAAGTCTGCTCTAGCAAATGGGCTCTTGTATGTGTGTACATGCATGCCCCTGCCTGCACCTGAGAAAAAGACAGAGAAAGGAGCCTGTCCTGACAACAGCCACAAGACTTTCAGTTTGACCATCAAATCCTAGACTGGTTTGGGTTGGAAGAGACCTTTCAAGGTCATCTAGTCCAACCCCCTTGCAGTCAGCAGGGGCATCTTCAGCTAGGACAGGTTGCTTTCTAGATACTAGATAAGTTGCTTTTTACTATGTTTGGTCTCTATTTTTTATGCCTGTTAGCAGGTAGCAGGTCTTCAACATGCACTAAACAGATGACTAAAATAATTTCATTTGCAAAATATACTTATCTGACTAGTTATCTACCCAAACAAGGAAGGGCAATAAAGGATGGAGCTCTGTGGTAACCTGCACCATCCCAGAGACACAGTTTGCAGGTGAGCATGACCACAGGTACATGCTTTAGAAAACTAAAACCAGATTCAACATCCTTTAAAAGAATCATAAAATTCCCCTGGCTTCAGTGGTTGCATTGAAGATCAAGTCTCTGGCAGGGGACAGTGAAATGTTCTGCACAATTTGGGAGAGGAACATCTAGATAACATTGTCAAAGGCTCTTTCAATGACTCTTTTTAACAAAGAATAAGAAATTAAATCTGCAGCTTAAACACCTTATAAAAGATAAAACTGGTAGATGCAGTAACTGATAAACCCTGCTACACCTCATAAACTGCAGTGTTTTCAGTCCAAATTAAAAGGAGAAACAAACTGATAGGGATTTAAATGCTGTAAAGCATTTCAACTTCTTTCTCAAAGAGCTAAAGCCAAAATAAGAAGCCACATAGTGTATATTCCTGTGTACCAGAGAAGCTCCAGGCTCACCCTGTGGATTCTAACTGAAGCTGGACATGTAGGAAAACATCTCCCAATCTTCACTTCTTTTGATGAATTGATCACTGACAACTCACAACTAGAAACCTGC
The DNA here is from genome assembly GCA_013399015.1 of Galbula dea. Classification (NCBI taxonomy): domain Eukaryota; kingdom Metazoa; phylum Chordata; class Aves; order Piciformes; family Galbulidae; genus Galbula; species Galbula dea. Next base: position 414,058 of record VWZX01009655.1, read on the forward strand.
CAGCCATTTGACTCTGGGTGAAGGAGCCACTCCACTCCTTTCCAATAAACCTTTACACCCTGCTCCTTTGACTTACTCAAGAGCACAGATTGTCTTCTGAGAAACATTAATTACTGAGTCAAAGAGTGCTGCCCCATCCCATTCTCCTCCAGAGCAGAACTTGCTGCCTCCATTCTTTCCCATCCTCTCCCTCTATGAAACACCTTTCAGCACCAGATTGGCACTGGCAGGCAGCCAGCCAGCCAGCCAAGTGCTCTGCTGATGTGCCTGGATCTTTGAAGTGTCACACAACAAGTTCAACAAGTTTCCTTCTTATTTTAATACTTTTTTTTTTTGCAGCCACAAAGCACATTTCCCAACAGGTTGGTTTGTTTGTTTGTTTGTTTGTTTTACAAAGGTTCCTTACTTTTGATTACTTCCTTTGTGAAACACTTTCACCTCTAGGATATTTTTGAGTATATGGCCAAGAGGTGCCTTTGTAAATGGCATCAGGAATATAACCTGCCCCAGGAGCTCAAGTTCAGAAAGTCATGGTTGGGTTGGTTAATACAATTTTTAATGAGCACTGATGTGACATGCTGCTTAGATCAAAGAGCAAAGAGCTGCTATTTGTCACTGCTTCCTATTACAGAATCATAGAACCATTAAGGTTGGAAATTACACCACATTCTGAAGAGAGGCACAGTAATAAAACAAGTAGGACTGGGCATAGAACTGTTGGACTCCATGATCTTAAAGGTCTCTTTCCACCAAAACAATGCCATGTTTCTATATTTTAAAAGAAAATATTGCATACCACTCTGAAAAACTTCATACCTTTAAAATAAAAGAAAAAAAAGACAAGAAAAAGTACAGCCTGTGTTGTTTTGGGGAAGTTCTCCTGTGTCTGAACCCATGGAGTATTGGTTTCAGTTTATTTCAATACCACATCTGAAGCTGCACTGATTGTAAATCACAAGCAAAGCCTCATTGACCAAGTTGGAGCAGTAAAGTCATTCCCCTTTCCTTTTAGGAGAAGCTGTTAGTGATGCTGCTATGGGGGATTGTCAACTCCCAGGGGAGGAATTTTGAGCTGCTGGGATAATTGATTTTTAGGATCAATGATTTTCTGCAGGCAATCCTCAGTCTCATCTTTTTCCTGATAATTATGTTGTTCAACCTGGGTATGGTTGTGCCTAGAGAAAAAGCTGCTGCTTCTCCTTTTGGATGTTGCAGCTTTTATGCAATTCTCAACTAAAAAAGGGGAGATTTAGACCAGATAGAAGAAGAAATTTTTTACAGAGGGTGGTGAAACACTGGCCCAAGTTGCCCAGAGAGATGGGACATGTCCCATCCCTAGAACCATTCCAGGTCAGGATGTGTGGAGCTCTGAGCAACCTGATCTAGTTGCAGATGTCCCTGTTGACTGCAGGAGGGTTGGACTAGATGACCTTGAAAGGTCCCTTCCAAATCCAACTGCACTTACAGCACAGGGGTTCCAGCCCTCAGATCATTTCTGTGGCCTCCTCTGGACCTGCTCCACCAGGTCCATGTCTCTCCTGTGCTGAGGACTCCAGATCTGGCCCCAGCACTGCAGCTGAGGTCTCCCCAGAGCAGAGCAGAGGCAGAATCCCCTCCCTGCCCTGCTGGCCACACTGCTGGGGATGCAGCCCAGGACACAGGTGGCTTCTGGTCTGTGAGCACACATTGCTGGCTCATCCCCAGCTTTTCACCCACCAGTACCCCCAAGTTCTTCTCCACAGAGCTGCTCTCCACCCCTTCATCTCTCAGCCTGTATTGATACCAAGCATTACTGCAGCCCAGGTGCAGGACTTGGATTAGTCCTGAAATTTTGCCCTGGATAAGTCCTGAAAACAGACAAACAGACACACAGCTTCCCAAACAATTTTACCAAATGCATTGTGTGCACAGCAAAGAATCACCTCCCTTCACACCTACCTTTGTGGCAACTCCAAGGATGGCTTGAAGAGGAGCAAGCAACCTTGGGTAAGGGTATGTTTATAACCTCACCCAGTGTTACCTGCTTATGGACACCTGTTTCTCAAAGGATGTTGCTTTTCTCCAGGTCACTGAGAGGATATCTGACCTCTATGAGCTTGTACAGATGGGAACCATTCTTTGTGGCTTGAAAAACATTTGCATGAAGGCACAAGCATAACCCTGAGAATCCAAGGCACCAGAGCTCTGATTCTGACTCATCACTCCCTTGTTTGTCTCCCAGTTTCCTCCCTATCCAAGTGAGGAAGATTCAATTTATTCTTTGCTCTCAAGGGAGGTGGAAGGAATCATCATTGTTTGCATTTCTTTTTAAGCATGCAGGGTGTAAACTTTTCAGCCCTGTTAAGCTGTTCAAAACTCAGTTAATGTTGATTTGCTCAACATTACCTCCAATTTGTTACACATTCTTTACCATGAGGCTCTACAGCTGAGCCCAGGAGTCCAAACAACAACTAGAAAACACGATGGCCCTGGCCAGGGGACATTACAAACATAAACCCCATGCTTAAACTCAGGCACAAGACTCACTCACATGTGCAAATTAAACCTATGAGTGTTTGCATGTCCTGGATCTAAGACTAGATCTAAAAGCAAAACAGATCAACAACAGACATGAGGAAAAGTGTGCAGGGGAGTGCAGAAGGTAAATTTGACATCTGTTTTTAGCTTTGCAATGCCTGATCTATGTGGAGAGCCACAAACAAAGATTTTTTTAAGTGGAAAGGACACACACCAGCTTTCTTCCTCACCAGCTTATGGGTGCAGTGGCAAGGACCTGCTTGGCGCACCTAAGGATGTGGGATTCAGGCACTGGGAGCCACAGCCCTTCCAACCCTCCTCAAGCTGCTTTCCCTGCAGCTGAGGAAGGAGACACCACCTTAAAACGGTCTCACACACCTCCTCCAGCCTCTCACACAGAATCATGGAATCATGAAATCATGGAATCATTTAGAAGGGATTTTTAAAGTTCATCTAGTCCAACCCCCCTGCAGTCAGCAGAGACATCTGCAACTAGATCAGGTTGCTCAGAGCCCCAAACAACCTGACCTGGAATGGTTCCAGGGATGGGACATCTCCCACCTCTCTGGGTAACCTCGGCCACCATCTCATTACCCTCACCAAAACCAATTTTTCCTTCTACTCAGTCTGTATCTTCCTCTTTCAGTCGAAAGCCAACACCCGTTGCCCTCTCACAACAGCCATCCCACTTTCCTCCCGTCCTCAACTCCCCTGCCCACCTCCCTCCATCCCCAGCCCAGGTCGCTCTCCCCGCTCCCTTCCACCCTCACTCCGTGGAGCTTCCGACCGTTCCCCGGCCACCCCTTCCCCGGCCTTGGAAGCGGTGTCCCCGCCCTGGGAGGAGTCCCCACCTCCCGACCCCACCTCCTCCTCCTCCTGCCGCAAGGGGAAATATGAAGCGAAGCCTCCGCCGCGCAGAGGGGAGACGGTGTGGGACAGGACGGCGACGGCGGCGGCGACGGCGGCGGTCGTGGTGGTGGGACGGGCAACGGCGGGTACGGAGCGAGCCGGAGCGACAGTGGTGTGCGGGGCAGGAGCCCTGAAGAACGGGATCAGCTTCCATCCGGAGGGTGTCCGTCGGTCCCCGTCGGTTCTTCAGCCCCGCCAGCCGCCTGCTCCCCAGCGCCGGGCCGTGGGCTGGCCGCGGTGGCGCTGAGGCGCGGGCGGCGCGGCGGGAAAAGGCGGGAAGCGGCGGCCCCGAGGCGACCGGAGCGAAGGAGCCCAGGGAGGCAAGGGAGAGAGCTGCGAGGCGAGGAGAGATGTCCGCCCCGTACGGCAGCCTGATGCGATACCTGTTCCCAGCCCTGCTGCTGCACGGTGAGTGCGGGGAAGGAATCGGGTGGGCTGGGTGGTTGGTGAGGGGACCCCCATCACCCCGGGAGCGGCGGGAGAGAGGTGCGGTGGATCCCAGTCCTGAGGGGATCTGGCAGAAGAGAGGTCTGTAGTGAGGGCAAAGACCTTGGTCACGGTGCCTGAACCCTCTTTGTTAGCTGCACCCCTTGGCAAAGGTGTTGCCCGTGTAGGTGAAGTCATCCAGAGAGCACCTGGCTCCAAAGTTAGTGTTGGTGTTTGGCTTTATGTTCATAGAATCATAGAATACCAGGTTGGGAGGGACCTCAAGAATCATCTGGTCCAATCTTTCTTGGGAAAGGTCTCCAGGAGACGGCCCAGCACCCTGTCCAGCTCAACCTTAAGTGTCCCATGTCTCCATGCCTGCAACTGCTTGGATGGAGCAGCTGGCCTGGTGCTCACCCCCAGAGAATCACAGATTATTAGGAGTTGTAAGGGACCTCTGGAGAACATGTAGTCCAGCCCTCCTGCCAGGTGAATGGCTGGCTCTGCAGAGCGCTTGGCTGAGACATCCTGCAGGACCAACGGGCCGGTGTGGAGGAAGAAGGGAGTTTTTGCTGTGGAGGTATTAGCTGGGAAGACTTCAGTGGCAGAGTGTGCCAGCACTGGGTCCTGTACCCGACTCTGAGCGCAGAGTTTCTGGGTGTTGTTACACACAGTCCTGCTTTGACACTCTCTCAGCTTAGCCTTGGGCTGATGTTTTCCTAAAGCTACCCAGTAGGCAAAACTTTAGTGGGAAAAGCCAGCATATTTAAACTTACACAGATGAGTTTGGCTTGTAAATCTGTATTTAGGCACTTAAACAGATAACCCAGCTACCAAGAAATCCAGTGTTCTTCAAGAACCACTTCTGCAAAGGGGGCTCTTTAATGAGCTGCTTTGGTAGGTCTAACATTTGGCAGCCAGATTTGAAAACTCTGGGCACGATGTTGTTCTGAAAGAGTGACTCAACCTACTCGGTTGCAGCATCCCTTTGAGGGGTGTTGCTAATTCTGAAGTCCTTTGTAGCATCCAGCCTTCTTCAGTTAAATCTCTTAGGACCCCCACCCTTTGTTGTAAGCAAAGAAAAAAAGCATTTTGTTTAACTCTTACAATGCAAGTGACCTACATGGCTTCAAGCATGAGATCTGTGAGCTGGGGTAAGGATTTCAAAACTATTCCTGGGGTTGATTTTGTGGCACAGGGATTGTCTCTCTCTGTGTTTGTACAAGTGCGAAGCACACAGAGGGTGTTTAATAAATAACAAAGAGCATGGGCTTCTGATGGTGTATTTTGTTTTCAGCAAGAAAGAGCAGGACACCTCGTTACCCAGGAGGGGCTTTTATACCCTTCTCAGCTCAGCTATGAAATCTGGAGAGTGTAGGAATGTGTTTAGCTGAGCCAGACCTGCTGGGATGCCGGAGGTGTTCTTTAAAGCTCTGTGATCTGAGATGTAACAGTGGAAATGGGAGGTTTGAAGTTAGAGAGTAAAGAGAGGAGGTATAATTACAGGGTTGGACTCCCCGGCTCATCTGCTTGGAATTACAGAGCAGAGCTGAACCCTGGCTGGAGCAGGAAACAAATCAGGGCCAGGGATCAGATCAGAAGAGCAGCTGGCAAAGGAGGATGAAGGAGGAAAATCATCTTTTTCTTCCATCTGCAGCTTTCTTTCACCAAAGAACAGATAGCTGAGTTCTTGTAGAAAGATATAACTCAAGTGCCTTGTACGTAGAGTTGGGTAGCAGTGCATGGGTTTGCATCTGAGCTTCAAGTGCTGGGAAACTACTGCCCTCTTACAAACTTGTAAGTGAGATCAGGGGCATATCATGCCCTGAAAAGTAGCATGTCTAAATATATTTACCCTGTCAGCTTGAACTTGGCCTCAAGCTCTTCCCTCTGTGCCATAGCAATGGGAACATCCTTTGGTCAGGGGCTAGCCCCAGTGAGTAATTTGTAAGAATAACCAGCAATCCCAAGGGATTGCAGTGTTAAGCCTCTTTACAGCACATGATGTTTTCTTTTGAGTTTCGACTGTATGTGGCAGTTTAAGGGTTAAAAGCCAGCGAATGTCGGTGGGTGGTTGAGGATTTTTAAGGCTTAAAGCTTTATAACCCGAGTTAAAATGCCCTGTAAAGCTAAAGCTTCTGCTTTCATTGCATTAAGAAATGCCTATTTTAACATCCCTGAATCGAGATTGGGGAAAACTTGTCTTCATTAATCAAAATAAAACCTGTCCAGTGTCAAAAACAAAAAATCCCCAAAGCCCCCCACCCCCCCCTAAAAAGAAAAAGCCCTCAAACCAAAAAGGTTTGCAGCTGGAAGTTGTCCATTATCACTGTTTTCTTTGCTTAGACAAAAAGCCACAGAAGTTTCAGATGTCAAATGCAAACATCATTCAGCTCCAGAAAACCTGATTAATAAAAGCTACATTCAAGTGGGTTCAAAACAAGCTAATTTCTTTTGTAAATGTAAACTTTCTGGGGTTTTTTTTTGACATAGAAGAAGAAACTGAAGTGTATTTCTGATTGTGTTACCATTAGAGTAGTGAATTAGAAACTTTAAAACCAGTTTGTTGATAACATCATGGAAATAGCACTAATAAAGATGATAAAGACAGGATGAGGCTTTTCAGAGCTAAACTGCTTATGCTTTTAAAAGTTGTCTGGCAATGTTACTTAAATTAGTTACAAAGAAGTGATTTATTTCAGTTTGATTTCTTTTCTTGATTTATTCCAGCCCTGCTCAGGAAAATAATAAGTAAATGTAGCAGAAGATGTAAATACCCATATCCATTAAATGGGCAAATACTGTGCTCCCTGCTCAGGGCATATGTGATCTGTTCTCTCAGTAAAATACCACATTTAGAAGACAGTCTGGAAGACAATGAAGAGAGAAAGAGAGGAAGAGACACTGCTTGCTTGGGGTGAGGCTTGGAGAGTTTGAAAAGACAGGAGGTGGACTCAATTGTATTCACAATTCCATCAGTGCAAATTCGATTTCACCCACCTCTGTAGCTTGACTGTAGGCTAACAAAGGTGTGATGGAGGTATCAGAGACAGTAAGGACAGGTTTTGTGCTCTGTAGGAGGTAGGCTGACAGGTGATGAGGCCCAAAACAAACCTCATCCACCCTGGAGGCAAATCCCTTCAGCTATTGAAGGCAAGGCAAGTATTTTATTACTGATGGGACAGGGGCTGGTGGAGGGTAGGATTATATGTGGTTAGCTGGTTCAGTGTTGGCTTTACTCAGATACAAGGCCTGTTGGCACTGGGAGCAGTTCCACCCTAATCAGTCCCGGTGCTGAGGTGTGGGTGGAGGTCTGCAGGCTGCATGGCAGATATCTCTCCTAGCCAGCAGATGTTTCCTTCAAAGAGGGCAAGACCAAACTACAGCTGAGACTGAATTGCACTTACAGCCCAGTGCTGCACTCAGTGGCAAAGTTCCCATTGCCCTGAAGGGAGATGAGCTTTAACCCTTCAGGGCTTCATAAATCATAGACTCATAGAGTCATAGAATGGTTTGGCTTGGAAGGGACCTTTCAAGGTCCTCTAGTCCACACCCCTTGCAGTCAGCAGAGGCATCTGCTACTAGATCAGGTTGCTCAGAGCCCCAAACAAGCTGATCTGGAATGGTTCCAGGGATGGGACATCTCCCACCTCCCTGGGCAACCTGGGACAGGGTTTCACCACCCTCAGTGTAAACCACTTCTTCCTTCTATCTAGTCTAAATCTCTTAATTTTTAGTTTCAAACCATCACCCCTTGTCCTTTCCCAACAGGCCCTGCTTAAAAAAGTCTGTCCCCAGCTTTAAGTACTGAAAGGCTGTAAGAAGGTCTCCCTGGAACTGTAGGATATCAGAGAACCTCAGTGCTGGGCCTGTCAGCCTTGGAGGAGTTTGTTTTTAGCTCTAAATATACTTGAGATCTCTCTTCAGGATCTTCCACACTGTGAAACACTCATTTCTTGTCTCTTTTGAAAGCTGGACCTGGAAGCTCTGTGTGCACAAGAAAGGCAACAAATCATGTGAAAGGAAATCATTGTCCTGTCTGCTTCCAGGGCCATAAACCCTAGCTTTCCTTTCCAAACCTTTTTTGATTGTAGTAGCTAATTTAGGTCCCAATCCTGTAAGGACTCTTTGAAGTTTTCAAGTGCAGGGAAAACACTGGTAAACAGAGACCAGAGCTTGGTAACAGCACATTATATTCTCCATGGCAATTACCTAAGTTTGTGCTGTAGCTAACAGCCTGTCATGGGCATTATCTAACACTATCCCACACCAACAGAAAGGGTAATCCAAATGTCTGTTTATTTAATTGTGCAGGGCAACTGCCCAGATAAGGAGAGCTATAAACTTAATCCACCCAGTTATTCTTTATCTGCCATAAAGGTGTTGGTTTGTTGGGTTTTTTTTCCAAGTTTCAAACAAGTTCTAACTTGAAAAGAGTTTGCTGCAGAAGTAAAGCACAGATGTAAAAATGTTTCTGTCAGAGATGAAGCCAGCCAGCATTTTGAACTTGTACTATCACTTGAGGTTGGCTTCACTTGTAATAAAATGGAGGCCTGTAACTAGTCCTGTTGCCCAGAGGTCCATGGTGAGGCCAGTGCTGTTCAATTTATTTATCAATGATCTGGATGAAGGAATAGAGTTGCCTCCTCAGCAGGTTTGCTGATGATACAGAGCTGGGAGGAGTGGTTGATACTCCAGATTGCTGTGCAACCATCCAGAAGGATCTCAGTAGGCTGGAGAGATGGGCAAAGAGGAACCTTCTGAGATTCAACAAAGGCAAGTGCAGGGTCCTGCACTTGGGAAGGGGTATCCCCAGGTACCAATAGAGGCTGGAGGCTGTCCTGCTGCAAAGCAGCTCTGCAGAGGAGGACTGATTGATCCTGATGGCCAGCAGGTTGTCCATGACTCAGCAATGTGCCATTGTGGCCAAGAATGCTAATGGTCTCCTGGGCTGCACTGGCAAGAGCATCACCAGCAGGTCAAGGGAGGTTCTTCTTCCCCTCTACTCAGCCTTGGTGAGGCCCCACCTGGAGCATTGTGTCCAATTCTAGGCTCCTCAGTACAAGAGAGACATGGAGCTCCCAGAGCAAGTCCAGCAGAGCTACAAAGATCATGAGGGGGCTGGAGAATCTCCCTTGTGAGGAAAGGCTTTTGAGGAAGAAATTTTTCCTAATGTCCAATCTAAACCTCCCCTGGCACAACTTGAGTCTTGTTTCCTCTTGTCCTGTCACTCATTACCTGGAAGAAGAGACCAAGCCCCACCTGGCTCCAACCTCCTTTCAAGGAGTTACAGAGAGCAAGAAGGTCTCCCCTGAGCTTCCCTTTCTCCAGGCTAACCAAGCCCAGTTCCCTCAGCTGCTCCTCACAACACTGGTGCTTCAGACCCCCCACCACCTTCATTGCCCTTCTTTGGACACACTCCAGCACCTCAATGTCCTTCTTGGAGCAAAGGGCCCAAAACTGAACCCAGGATTCAAGATACTGAGTGCAGAGGGAAAATACTGCCCTAGTCCTGCTGGCCACACTCTTGCATTGGCTGTTGACCACCACCCCCAGGTCCTTTTCCCCCTGGCAGTTTTGCAGCCTCTCTGCCCCAAGTCTGTGGTGTTGCATGGGGTTGCATGTCCCATTTCAACATCCTCTGATCTCTCTCTCTTCTCAGGCACACATCTCTGGGGCTATCAGTGCAAACCTCCCTTCTGTCCACTGGTTACAGTCCATCTTTTGCAAGTTGCAGACAGAACTACATACATGTGACAAGGAGAGCTGGGACCCAGTTGCTTTTGAGCTATATCAAAGAGAAGACACTGTAAAATACCACATAAAATTGGAATCCTTTTCAAAACTCCCTTCTTTCATTATATCCTCCAGGGAATAATTGGGAATCTATAATGTGGTTGCTTCATTTGCTCCTTTGATATGTGCCCATACAAATGGTATCCTCCCACAGAAGAATTTTTGCTTGGAGAAATTAAATGCCCCAGAATTTTTAAATGAATAAATTGTTCATTTTGAAGTGGATCTCTATTCATGAATCACATGACATGAGCTAGGCAAAATACAATTGCTTAAAAGCAAGTTGGATAAGAAATATGCCTTGGAAAGAGTCACTTGAAGGATTTCAAAACATCCTCTTGATGGCAGATTTCAAATGCTTAACAACTTCAAATGGAAATGTACATTTTCAAAGACTTTTTCAGTGTGAGATAATTTATCTGCAGGAGACATGCTGGCAGCTTTGTTTCTGGTCAGAGTTAGTACTGATGGCTACAGCCACCATCAGGTACCTTGCAGGAGGGGTCACTTCTGATCCAGAAGATGCTCTGAGCCCATCAACAGGAGTGCTCACTCCATTTGGAATGAGCTGCTGAAGTAACTGGGGATTTTTGACTGTGTGAAGACTTGGAGGTGGAGAAGGGTGTTAGAAGGCAAGACACAGTCTCTAGCTGTGATTCATAGAATCACAGAATGGTTTCAGTTGGAAGGTATCTTTCAGGGTCATCTAGTCCAACCCCTGTTGGAGCTGTACATGAAAGGAGGTTCAGTGAGCCAGGGGTTGGTCTCTTCTCCCAGGTAACAAGCAATAGGACAAGAAGAAATGGCCTCAAGTTGCACCAGGGGAGGTTTAGGTTGGACATTAAGAAAAAATTCTTTACTGCAAGAGTGGTTAGGCATTGGGCCAGGCTGCCCAGGGCAGTGGTGGAGTCACCATCCCTGGAGGGGATCAAAAAACATCTAGATGTGGCACTTCATGACTTGGTTTACTGGTATGGTGGTGTTGGATCAACAGTTGGACTTGATGATCTTGGAGGTCTTTTCCAACCTTAATGATTCTGTGATTCAATGAAGCACAAACCCTATCTAGTAAATCCTGCCTCTCCAAAGATACAGTCAGCTCAAGCAGAGCATCACCCTGCCATGGCCATGCCATACAGCTGCAGCAGTTGTATCTTTTCTGGCTGCAGAACAGGAGTAACTCTGCTCAGCAATGTAGAAATACCTGAAAAGCTTTGGCTTCCAGAAAGGGAGAAGTATTGACCCCCATGAAAATCAGGCTCCTTTAAGGGCATCTCAGACAGCATGCTCAAATATCAAAGCTTCTCTAGTATTTATTACCCTTTAGAAAGTAAGGCCATAAATTCTTACCCACATCAAAGAATTGTTTGTACCTTGCAACAAAGCTACCAGATTTTCCAGTAAGGACTTTGTGAGGTTGTATTCCTGAACCTTGATTAAATCTTGAGATCATTCAGTGGTGAGCACTGTCTACATCTGTGTATTATTGTATTCTTTCCAATCAACCTCTCCCCTGCCTCCTGGATAAGTCCTTGCCTTTGTTTAGCTTAGGAATTGCTATTTTTAAGTGATTGACATGGATTGATATTTTTAGCAATGCCATTTTCCCAGGTGTTACCCAAGTTCCTACTGGAAGATCTAAGCCCTAGCCAACAGAATGAATCACTGACACAGGAAGTGGCAGAGGTTTCAAACAGTGTCTGCTGAAAACCAAATAATGCTGATACTCTAGTCATTCCTGCAGTGATGCTGTGTGCTGCCCAAGCATGTGCTTAAGTGTTAGATGGGGTCTGGGGATCAAGGAATCAGCACGATTTGGGTTGGAAGGAACCTTTAAAACTCATCTAGTCCATCCCCCCTGCAGTCAGCAGGGGCATCTTCCACTAGATCAGGTTGCTCAGAGCCCCAGACAATCTGACCTGGGATGGTTCCAGGGATGGGACATCTCCCACCTCTCTGGGCAACCTGGGACAGTGTCTCACCACTCTCAGTGTAACAAATTTCTTCCTTCTGTCTAGTTTAAATCTCTGGTTTCAAACCATCACCCCTCGACCTGTCCCAACAGGTCCAGCTGAATAGTCTGTGTGTGTCTTTCTTCTAGGCCCCTTTAAGTCCTGAAAGGCTGCAAGAAGGTCTCCCTGGAGCCTTCTCTTCTCCAGGCTTCTGAACAAGAGGACTTCAAGGACTTCTCACTAGCTCAACATTTAATACTAACACTCTGGAAAATATTTTGTTCCTTCTCCACATCTGGGGATTTTGCAGACAAGGAAACCAGCAGACTGTGGCTCTGGTCTCCCCAGATTCTGCATTAGGCATCTTGGTGTGGTGTAGGGTTGTACCACACACTGGTGATCCCCAGCAGCCCAGTTCCTGAGCTGGGTCAGCCAAGAGAGCACCCAAAAAGATGAGGGTGAATCCCAGACTGTGGCCCCTGGAAGCACATGTCAGTGAGACATCCCTCTCCTGAGATAGCCACCCTGACCTCACAGGCACACAACCAGCCCCTCCAGCTCATTTTCATTTTCTAGCCTGCTGGTTCTTAAATTCCTTCTGGCAGAGTAATGCAGTTTCCACCCCATTATGTAAGGTTCATGTTTGTCACCTCCTAACCTCTAGATGTGTGTTTTTCTTTTGATCTATGTTTTCCAACATAGCTGAGAGCAGGCTGTGCCTAAAAGAGTGAAGACACATTCCTTCTGAAGCTACATATTCATTTTGTTCAATTAATATTGTGTATGTATACATTACTAGAAACCAAAATTGCTGTGTGCTGGGGATAAAATTAGCTTCTGAAATTCCTTTTCCCCTTTAAAATAAAAATAGAGGAATCTGCCTTTAACTGACCACCTCAGTCATCACAGAGGCTTCCTGTGTGCAGAGGCTTTGCTTTGAATATCTCTTTTCCTTTGGCTTTAAAGAGTAGTTTTATTTGCAAGTTTATTATAGAAGCCTTCAAATTAGAGGTGGGCTGAAACCACAAAGTGTATGTCTGGATCTGGATGCAACTTTCTAAAAGTTGCAAGGTTCAGGTTTTTGATTGTCCTGACCAGAGATTACAGAGGTGTCTATAAAATTCAGGTTGAGAGCAACATCTCCTGGGTGTGGAAACACCACACTTTGGTTCAAGCCCTTTTCCTCAGTGTGTTTCATAGAATCCCAGACTGGTTTGGGTTGGAAGGGACCTTTCAAGGTCTCCTAGTCCAACCCCCCTGCAGTCAACAGGGACACCTGCAACTAGAGCAGGTTGCTCAGAGCCACAAACAATCTGACCTGGAATGGTTCCGGGCATGGATCATCTCCCACCTCTCTGGGCAACCTGGCCTAGGATCTCACCACCATTAGTGTAAACCATTTCTTCCTTTATCTAGTCTAAGTCTCTCCCCTTACTAGTTTCAAACCATCAGCCCTTGTCCTGTCCCAACAGGCCCTGCTCAAAAGTCTGTCCCCAGCTTTCTCCTAGGCCCCTTGAAGTACTGAAAGGCTGCAAGAAGGTCTCCCTGGAGCCTTCTCTTCTCCAGGCTGAACAACTCCAACTCTCTCAGCCTGTCCTCACAGCAGAGGGGTTCCAGCCCTCAGATCATTTCTGTGGCCTCCACTGGCCCTGCTCCACCAGGTCCATGTCTGTGCTGTGCTGAGGACTCCAGAGCTGGCCCCAGCACTGCAGGTGAGGTCTCCCCAGAGCAGAGCAGAGGCAGAATCCCCTCCCTCACATATCCTAAAGCAATTTTATTTAGTGGGTTATTTTCCTGGGCTGACAGAGAGGAAGAACTTCCCATATTTACATATTTACTTTCAGCTGAGAAAAGAAACTGAAACAATACTTTCCCAGACACATAACCTTGCAGACAAGTGTCATTCAACACAAGATGTTCATGACCTTCTTTATCATGTGGGAGCCTTTCTCAAGAGGGTCTCATGATCATTTGCCACTTTTGTTTCACAGGGCTGGGAGAAGGTTCTGCTTTTCTTCACCCTGAGGGCAGGTCCCACCCTCGGTCCTTGGAGAAGAGTGCCTGGAGGGCTTTCAAGGAGTCCCAGTGTCACCATATGCTGAAACACCTTCACAATGGAGCCCGGATCACTGTGCAGATGCCTCCCAATATTGAGGGACACTGGGTCTCTACTGGGTAAGGAAAGAGAAATCCAGGTGCTTGAGTGATATCTGTGCTAGAGAAGAAGGGAAGCAAGCCAAGAGGAAAGGATGAATATTCCCACTTGAAGCAGCAGGGGAAATATTTTCTTTAATAAGATGATGCTCTAAAATTCCAGCTGCTTTCTATATGCTTATGCATAAAAGGAGAAGGAGCAGCATTGTGTACATTAGAAGAGCATGCTATAAAGCTGTCTTGAAGAACCCAATTTATAGTCTGGATTTTAAACAGCATGCTGTGAAATATCTTCAAATCTCTCTTTGAGTAGGAAGGAGCCCAACAAGTTGCCAAAATGGATGCTTATTCAAACATAACATTGTCCTATCTTTGACTACATGCATTAGACCCATTGAATGGCTCTTTGTTTTCAGAGCATGTGTCCAGCACAGGTTTTATTAGCAAAAGAAAAGAAGAAGCTGTATTTCATCAGTCCTGTCTCTCTCTCTACAGGATGACTTGTAATTCAGAGAGCTGTTTCACTTTCTGGGTTTCAGCAGGCAATATTCACAGGCTTATTTGAAGTGACTGGTAGCAGGAAAGATTGGGGTTTTTTGGTTTGTTTTTTTTTTTACCAAAGGGAGAGTATTTCTGTTAAGCAGTGTGGATGTGACAAGGGGAACAAGTTTGAAGGCACAATAGGGCTTTCTATAGGAAGTGGAATTTAACTGCCATTTACACCTTCAGAAAAAAACAAATCAACCCAAAAGCTGAATAATTCATGGTCTAAATTCAAGCTAAATAGAAGTTTTGCATGAACTCCTCTTGAAAGTTTGAGTAGAGAAGCTGAGGACGTGATCCTGCATGTCCTCTGCAGACCATGGATGGTGGAGCTCTGCTGAGAAGCTTCTACAGCAGCACAGATGCCAGTTCTTTCTACTGTTCTGTGGGTGTTTGGCATTTCACTTCCTGATGTTATCAGTCCTTTTGCTAACTCTACCATGCAAAAGAGAAGAATAGATGTTTAATAAGCTGCTACTTTCTTTTCCCAGAGAAGAATGGAGTCACATGGTGGTCCCTAGACAAAAAGATAAAGCAGAACATAACTTAAAGTATTTCAGCCTCCAAAGAAAAAGCCCTTAGATATGATCACCGTGAAGCAGTGTGTTAACCACAGGGTAACAGCAGAGGAAATTGTTGGTTAATTGGCAAGCCACAGATCCCTGCTTCCTATTTACTCCCATTCATTCCAGAAGGCCATTAGCACCCAAGTGTCTCTGTGGGCCTACAAGAGTTTGCTGATTGTTGTCCCCTTCGGTCTGCCTGACATGCCACCTTCCTAACACGGTGTTTCCATCCCTTGCTGTCTCCCCACAGGTGTGAAGTTAGAGCAGGCCCAGAGTTCATCACAAGATCTTACAGGTTCTACCACAACAACACCTTCAAGGCCTATCAGTTCTACTACGGTGGCAATCGCTGCACGAACCCCATCTACACCTTAGTTATCCGGGGCAAGATTCGCCTCCGCCAAGCGTCCTGGATCATCCGAGGAGGCACCGAGGCTGACTATCAGCTACGCAACGTCCAGATCATCTGCCACAACGAAGCCATAGCCAAAAGATTGAGTGAGTTGGTGAACCACACGTGCCCTGGATTTATACCAGGAGATAGTCCCTGGGAGCAGGATGTGAGCTATGATTTGCTGAGAGAAGACAATGGCTGTGAATGCACCAAAGCTCTGAATTTTGCCATGCATGAACTCCAGCTGATCCGGGTGGAGAAGCAGTACCTGCACCACAACTTAGATCACCTCGTGGAGGAGCTGTTTCTTGGAGACATTCATACTGATGCTACGCAGAGGAGGTACTATCGACCCTCCAGTTACCAACCTCCTCTTCAAAATGCTAAGGTATGTGTGTGTCTAGGTGCTCTCTTGTTAAGATACTGGAGAACAAAGCCCACGTTATTCAGCTCTTCTGAGTCAGTGCACTGGTGTATTCAAAAATGGAGATGTGCTTCGAAGTTAAGAGGTTGACTGCAGCCTTACAGATCACAGAATCACAGACTGATAAGGGTTGGAAGGGATATCTGTAGATCACCAGGTCCAACCCCCTGCTAAAGCAGGGTCAGCCACAGCAGCTTGCCCAGGG
This sequence comes from Galbula dea, assembly GCA_013399015.1. NCBI lineage: Eukaryota > Metazoa > Chordata > Aves > Piciformes > Galbulidae > Galbula > Galbula dea. The sequence continues at coordinate 429,944 of VWZX01009655.1, forward strand.
TCACCTCCAGATGCCCTGGGAATCTCTCCACATAAAGAGACTCCACAGCCTCTCTGGGTAGCCTGGGCCAGGGCTCTGGCACCCACACAACATCCTCCTGTTCAGGTGGAACCTCCTGGGTTGCAGTTTGTGCCCATTGCCCCTTGGCCTGTCCCTGGGCACCACTGAGCAGAGTCTGGCCCCAACCTCTTGACTTCTGCCCTTTAGATACTGAACAACACTGAGCAAATCCCCTCTGGGGCTGCTCTTCTCCAGGCTAAGCAGCCCCAGGGCTCTCAGCCTTTCCTCCTCCCAGAGCTGCTCCAGTGCCCTCAGCATCTTCCCAGCCTCTGCTGGCCTCTCTCCAGTCGTTCATTATCTCTCCTGAACTGGGGAGTCCAGAACTGGACCCAGGACTCCAGATGTGGTCTCAGTAGGGCAGAGAAAAGGGGGAGGAGAACCTCCCTTGACCTGCTGGTCACACTCTTCTGAATGCACTCCAGGAGACCGTTAGCTTTCTTGGCTACAAGGGCACATTAATGCAGCCACTTGACAGAAGATCACAGGATGTATTTGATGAGAATAGTAACTTTGCTGTGGTTTGTGTGACTGCATCAAATATGCAAAAAGTCATTTGATGAAGTTGATAAAGGCCTCTCTGAAGATGGAATCAAAGACTTGAATGCAGAGGGTGGGAGTGGTTTCCTGGGACCATAGCTGAAGGCTAGCAGCTGGGAAGAAAGTTTCCAACAGGACTGAGAAAGGAGAAGAGAAACAGACACCAGTGGATGCTTGTGTAGGTTCAGGAGTGCCAGAGAGAGTGGAAATCAAATTGTATCCTCATGTGGAAGCTGTGTGATCTGTAACCTGAAGAGAAAAAAAGGGGAAATTGGAAGGTAGGCACATAAAAGGGGCAGCATGAAGGGAAAAAGAAACCTGATGGGCTGTGCAGGTCGTGGATGCAGATGCAGGCACACACATTAATGAAATGAGAAACAGGTGAATTTTGAGTGGGCCTCTAATTCCATTTGATAATTCTGTTTTCAAAGGGGCCTTCAAGTGCCCTCAGCTTCACTGGGAACTGCTCAGCCCAAAGTAAGCTACATAAAAATCAAATGGGAAGAGTAGACACTGCTGGCCTGCAGCAGGAGAGCTGACCATAGATCTTTCCTGGTGACATTTCAAAGGCAGGCAGCGATTGGAACCACATTGCTGGGTGCTGCCGCTGTCGGCATGCTCCAGCAGCACCTCCAGCTAATGGCTTACCACCGTTTTTAATCATCCCCCAAATCAGCTACAGCTTATCAGCAAGAGCAGGAAACACATCAGGAGAAGGGAGAGTTTTGATGAGAAAGCCTTGGCTTTCCTTTCCATTCCAAACCTTCTGCCCTGGATTGCATTCCTCCTGTGAACCTCAAAACTTCAGGAGGTTAGGTGATCTGCCTTTAATTGTTTTAATAGCCTAGGGGTGATTTTAGTTCACATTCAACTGTTTTAATAGCCTAGGGGTGATTTTAATTCAGGTTCAACTGTGTCCCTGTATGAAAGCTACTGTCATTTCTGTCATTCTCGTGCTCTTTTCAAGTGCCTTTTCTTCTTAAACATACCTTCCAAAAATGGAGAGTTTCAGCAGCAGCAGATGAACCACAGCACATTCCTCATCAAAGTTTTACTTTTCTTTAATTAATTCAAGGAAGAGCACTGACTTTGCTTATTTGGGACTGATTCTTTCCTAAATCTCTTCCTTGCAGCTATCTGTAGGTCCAAATTATCTGGCACCAGCTCTATGTCATATCTGTTCTAGAAAATATTGTAGGTCTTTTTCTGACCCCATGAAGCAGACAAAATCTTGATTTCATTCACCCTAGCTACTGATCTTTTTCTGCTTCTTCTTTACTGTGAAAGCACCAAAACTCTTGTTTAGGTTCACAAACCCCATTATTTCAGGCATGATCTGATCCATTCCCATCTGAGTGGAAGAGAAGAGTAGCCTCAGCCTGAGTTATCCCCCAGTCTCATGTGTCTAGGTGGGTAAGGACCAGCCCAGGGGAACCTAGGAGCTCTGACTGGGGAGAGCCTGCAGAGTGGATCCCAGGGGAGGCTTCCACATCATGTACTTGCAAGAACTGGGAGAAGAGGAAAAGCAAACAAGCTAACTAATTTGGTATTCATGAAGTACAGTGCTTCCAAATAGGATATTTTTGGTAGCCAGGTCTTGACAGAGGCTGAATCTTGAGGCTGAATTTCTGAAGGCCATTCCTAGCAGTACTATTGGCTATAGAAAGTGCTGGCAGTCTAGAGGGTAAGTATTTAGTGTTACCTATTTTAGTGTACTCAGATACAAAGATGAAACCACCATAGTTTGATAAATGGGAGCCCCAGGTCCTAACTTGCAGGCCACTGCCCAACTCCCAGTTTGGCCAGTTGTGACTTCTAACAAGTTACATTAGCTCTGTTCCTCCTCCAGCCATTGCCTGCATGGCCTGCTTGCCTCCCACAATGTATATCTGCACTGTTGTCTGGATTGCTGGGACACCAGTCCCAGCTGGAGCCTTCAACAGCAGAAGATGTGTAGGGTTATCAAGTGTGTAACCACCCAGCTTCTCTCTGTGTTTTTTGGTAGGTTCTTCTTGCTCAGATTGGAAGGGAGAGTTCTTTTTTCTCAGGAGATGTTGAGCCTGCTGATACCAGGATGATATAAATAATAGCCCTGCCATGAAAAAGTCATTGGTTTTGTACCTAGCCATGAAGTTCTTTACACCAACAGGTTCTTGTCCTGGACATCTGACCTAGTGTTTGCCAAATGTAGGAAGAGTAGTAACAGAGATGCTTTTTCTTCTTTCCTAAAGTCCAGGCAAACATACTGTTGAAAGGTTATAACCCTTCTTCTTTGAACTCTTTTCCTTTTCTAATTGTTGTTCCACTGGGACCCAGCTGAAAATGAGTTTAAATGCTAAACTGAGTTTAAAACTACAAGTCACAGCCTCCTCTGGAAACCAGACACCCTGAATAAATAGAAACATTAAATCAACTTGTTTTTTTAAGGGTTCTCCAGTCAGACCAGGAGGTTGGGAAGGCCAGGAAATTGCTTCTGAAGTGAATCAGGTGTATTGTGTGGAATCTTTCATTTCAGGCTTTTTTTTTTTCCCCACTTCCTTTTTATTTATTTTGATTTGAAACTCCTAAAGGCCTGCCCAGAATCAGTTAAGAGGATTCACATTTTGAGTTCAGTTTCTACTTAAGCCTCTATAAGGAAGAAAGTTCCACCCAGCTCAAGAGTTTACACAGCCTGGCAGTTGGATGTGGTAGCCACATTCATTATTTATGTGGTTGAAATGAATGGTAATTAAAAGCAAATGATTGCTGGATATGTCAGGAATGCCAAAGCCACATGAGCAGGACTTGAAACAAATAGAACTGGACCTGCTCCAAGTGCCTGCAGTGATTTCACCACAGGATGCTAAATCAAACAGGCTGTCCAAAAACCAGACAGCTTTATGCTGAGCTACAAATCTGAATAAATTCAGAGATTACTATATCTCAAGTGTTCCTATAAAATCAGGGAGCTTTTCAAAATATATATGTCATCTCTTAAGGCTTTGTGAATTCTCTGAGATAAGAGCATACCTTAAACAAATTCCTCCTGTGAAATATGTGGAGGTTCCTGAAGGCAACTGATGAATAGTTCACTGTATGGAATCACAGGATCACACCAAGTGCTAGGGGTTGGAAGGGACCTCTGGGGATCACCTGGTCCAGCCCCCTGCCAGGGTCACCCACAGCAGCTTGACCAGGATCACCTCCAGGTGGGGATGGAATCTCTCCCCAGAAGGAGACTCCACAGCATCTCTGGGCAGCCTGGGCCAGGGCTCCAACACCCTCACAACATCCTCCAGTTTAGGTGGAACCTCCTGGGTTGCAGTTTGTGCCCATTGCCCCTTGGCCTGTTCCTGGGCACCACTGAGCAGAGTCTGGCCCCAACCTCTTGATTTCTGCCCTTTAGATACTGAACAACACTGAGCAGCTCCCCTCTGGGGCTGCTCTCCTCCAGGCTCAGCAGCCCCAGGACTCTCAGCCTTTCCTCCTCCCAGAGATGCTCCAGTCCTCATCATCTTTGTAGCCCCCTGTGGACTCTCTCCTTGTCTCTCTTGAACTGAGAAGCCTAGAAGTGGACCCAGGACTCTAGATGTGGTCTCAGTAGGGCAGAGTAAAGGGGGAGAAGAACCTCCCTCATCCTGCTGGTCCCACTCTTAATGCTCCTTACCTTAGCAGTCCTCTAGGTATCCATTAAGGCTTGCTGATGAATGAGGCTGAACACCTATGATGTCTCTTGACTGTGTGAGTCTATCAAGTGATTCAGACTGTTGCACATGGAGCTTCTTTAGCCAGCAGGAGGGAACAAAAGGATGGAAAGGGTAGGATGGAGGAACTGCTGAGCCATCATCTCATGTATTGGACAAAATACACCCAATTAGGACAACACCAAGGAGCCTGCCTGATGGGTTATAAGATCACACCTTATTTATGAATACATACAGGGACTTGTGGCATGAAGGAAGGCTTGGATGCAGTATTCATTCTCTCTGCAGAAGGCCAGAAGATGTTTTCAGAGATATCTGCTCTAAAACCACAGGAAATGTGTACAACAGCAATACTAGGAGACTTACTTCACATGTTATTGCCTCAGCAGTAGTTCTTTGTCAACAAAGAACTCCTTGTGCTATTTTATCATCTGACTGAGTAATGGGAAAGATCAGAGCAGGGCTGTGATGACCAGTTCCAGATAGAGCATTATTTAGGAATAAGACTGGAGTGGCCTGGAACTTCACAAGAAGCCTGAACTGTGCTAGGGTAACCTTCCTTCTGCCTTTTCCATGGTCAAACATTTGGTGGCCATACACTTTCAGTGAGACATTTTCCTTTGAAAATGCAATTCCAGGGAATCAATTCTCTACAGCAGGTTTATTTGCTGCTGGGAGTTGTCTTCCAGCAGCTCCTGGCATTTGCATCTAATACAGATTCCATGGATGGAGTCTGGTGCTTGGGCTTTCCATTAGCCAGGAGATGAAAGAACAAAGTGTACAAAGACCTCTACTAAAAGAGGGTAGATTTAGAGGGTAGATTTCTACCTTTATCAAAAAAGAGGAGATTTAGACTAGATAGAGAGAAGACTTTGTTTACTCTGAGGGTGGTGAGAGCCTGTCCCAGGTTGCCCAGAGAGGTGGCAGATGTCCCATCCCTGGAACCATCCCAGGTCAGGTTGTCTGGGGCTCTGAGCAACCTGCTGTAGTTGCAGATGTCCCTGCTGACTGCAGGGGAGTTGGACTAGATGACCTTAATAGGTCCTTTCCAACCCAAACCAGTCTGTGATTCTCTGAAAGTTTTTGGTGCTTTTCAAAATTTGAGTCTTCATCTCTTTGAAAGTCAGTGACTTCATCTCTAGAGGAATGCTCTGTCCTTGAGGAGCTCCCAGGGAAATGTGAGCATCAGTTAATAAACAGATGTTAAACATGTGAATTGTCTCAGAGAAAGATGCAAAACATTATCTCAACCAAAAAGTGTCATTCTGGAGGACAAGACTCCTTTGTTTGCCACAGTAGTGCCAACAGACTGCCAGATGAAGCCAACACTTGAAAGGTTTCTTTTGGTTTTTACTACTTGCAAAAGACTCTGGGCTAGGGAAAACTTCTTTCCTTTCAGAGTGCCAGAGCCCTGGCCCAGGCTGCCCAGAGAGGTTGTGGAGTCTCCTTGTGTGGAGAGATTCCCAAGGCAGCTGGAGGTGATCCTGGGCAAGCTGCTGTGGGTGCCCCTGCTTTAGCAGGGGGGTTGGACTAGATGACCTTTAAAAGTCCATTCCAACCCAGACCATTCTGTGATTCTTTTTTTAGCACCTCCTTTGGGGCTCAGGCATTTCAACTTTCACCTTTTAAATCCAAAGCTCTCTGAGTACACACTTCCCTCTCTGTCCCTCCCACCATTGCCAATCTGGCCTGTTCTTTCAGGGGCTGCTCTCAGTTACAATAATACCATGCTGGAGTCTCTTACTTCACATATCTGTAGCTATATTCTGCCTTATCAAGTCATGTACTGAAATGAATAACATTTCTACCACACTCTACTCCTGCTCTTGGAGCCTCTCTGTCTGTTGGTGGCTGTAGTGTGGGAAGCATGTTTGGAAGAGCCAGCTTCTCAGGTGATATAAAGCCACCTTTGGCCAACCCTGATTCACACTTGTTAGCAGTGTGTGGCAAGAAGGAGGTCTCCTTCATGGCTGGAAAAGGAGGACAGGTTGCATCTCTAGGGTATTAGGAGAAGCCCCAACCTGGCTCCCTTCTGCATCCTCCCATCACTGAGGAAGATGCCTCTGGCCAAGCTGTGGAGTCCTCATGAGGCAGCTCAGACTCTGGTTGTGAGAAGAATCATAGAATGGTTTGGTTTGGGAGGGACCTTTCAAGGTCTCCTAGTCCAAGCCTCCTGCAGTCACAGGACAGGGACATCTGCAACTAGAGCAGGTTGCTCAGAGCCCCAGACAACCTGAGCTGGAATGCTTCCAGAGATGGGACATCTCCCACCTTTCTGGGCAACCTGGGACAGACTCTCACCACCCTCAGTGTAAAACATTTATTGCTTCTATCTAGTCTTAATCTCCTCTTTTAGTTTCAAACCATCAGCCCTTGTCCTGTCCCAACAGGCCCTGCTCAAAAGTCTGTCCCCAGCTTTCTTCTAGGCCCCTTGAAGTTCTGAAAGGCTGTAAGAAGGTCTCCTAGGAGCCTTCTCTTCTCCAGGCTGAACAATCCAAAGTGTCTCAGCCTGTCCTCACAGTAGAGGAGTTCCAGCCCTCAGATCATTTCTGTGGCCTCTTCTAGACCCACTCCACCAGGACCATGTCTGTGCTGTGCTGAGGACTCCAGAGCTGGCCCCAGCACTGCAGGTGAGGTCTCCCCAGAGCAGAGCAGAGGTAGAATCCCCTCCCTGCCCTGCTGGCCATGCTGCTGGGGATGCAGCCCAGGATGCAGTTGGCTTCTGAGCTGTGAGCACACATTGCTGCCTCGTGCCCAGCTTTTCAGCCACCAGCACCCCCAGTCCCTCTCCTTAGGGCTGCTCTCAATCACATCATCTCCCAGCCTGTACTGATATTAAGTCCCCAGAAAGGAGACATTTATGAATTGCTTAGGATATCAAGCTCTGCTCCTCCACCACTCTAGATAGCTGCAGACCAAGACAACACTTTAAGAAACAGCTACAGTTTCTCTCCACCACCAGAGTGATAATTTGCAGGCTTTCCATGACCTCATGTGAAGCTGAGCTGGCTAACATGCACAAGGCTGGCTCTGGGGAGTTGAGAAGCATGGCTGACACAGTTATACTTCAGCCTGCCAAAAAGAATGAAGAATAACAAAGATTTAAAACTTTAATTAAAAACTCTGAAGCAAGTGAAATGCTGGAGAGAGTGGTAACTCCTTTGCAGAGCTGTCAGACTGGGATTTCTTTTGGTGGAGGACAGAGGAGCTGCAAGCAGGAAGGAGGGTGGAGATATGGTCGAATTGATCTGCAAATGCATCCCATATATTTGAAGGCATTGAGGAATGGTTGTTATTAACTGCTCCCAGGAAGAGAAAGGCAGTGAAGGAATCTGAAGGCACTACCATTACACAACTGCCTGACCTACCATGTCCATTCTGTTGCACAACCCTGCATAAAACTGGCATAAACACAACCAACAGGAGATGTAAAAGTCTTCTGCTTGTTCTTTTCAGATGTAACCTGCTTTAGCTGGGACAATAGATAAAACCAAAGAGAAAACCAGCCCTTTCCTCAGAGGAATGTGCTTGCATGCCACCTAGCCCATTAAAATTTCATTAATGAGGCAGGAGGAGAAAGTTGTTTGCTGTGAGGGTGTTGGAGCCCTGGCCCAGGCTGCCCAGAGAAGCTGTGGAGTCTCCTTGTGTGGAGAGATTGCCAAGGCAGCTGGAGGTGACCCTGGGCAAGCTGCTCTGTAGCAGGGCATTAGGACTAGCTGATCTCCAGAGGTCCCTTCCAACCCCAACCATGCAGGGATTCTGTAATTTGTGGTGACATGACTATTTTGGGAAGTACAAACAAAAAAAAACACCTGGAAAATCCCAAGGGGCAGCCTGAATGTCCCCCTTCAGGAAGAGACTATTCCAAAATAAAGCTACCTTCTATGTTTATTACCCCTTTTAAAAGCAACCTACTTCTAGAGCCTTCTGAACCATGCAGCAATAGTGCCAGGGAGTCCTTCCTCCCCTCTTTAACAGAAGATGAAGTGACTGTAGTTAGATGCCAACAACAAGGAAAGTGTCAGTAGTTTAGGCACATATTTGGAGTTGCTCTGAAGGCTTTTGCTAGGCTAAAAGGTTAATTCTGATCCTTGGTGCTGTATTTGAGCTGGGACAGGCTGGTATTACAGTGGCAGAACAGACAGTGGTAGTTAAAGCACCAAAGATGAAGAAGGTTGTAAAAGCAACACTAAGCTTTTGAAGGTTCACACAGGGAGTGAAAAGCAGCCTCTTGCCTAACACTAATGCTGGGGCAGGCACTAAGTGGCACCTTCAAAGGAACCACAGCCAACAGAGGTGCTGAGCACAGCAAGGACCAGCCTCAGGTAGAAACTGTTTGCTTCTCCAGTCTCTGCAAGGCATCAGACACACTGGTTATCTTCATAAACCTGGAATTAACCTACTGGAACATGATTCTGAATATTCTTTCTTTGCTTCCACTCATCATTTCATAGGAACCCAGTATGGCTGGGGTTGGAAGGGACCTCTGGAGATCAGCTAGTCCAACCCCCCTGTTCCAGCAGGGTCACCCATAGCAGATTGCCCAGGATCACCTCCAGCTGCCTTGGGAATCTCTCCACACAAGGAGACTCCACAGCCTCTCTGGGCAGCCTGGCCCAGGGCTCCAACATCCTCACATCAAACAAGTTTCTCCTCCTCTTCAGGTGGAACCTCCTGAGTTCCAGTTTGTGCCCAGTGCCCCTTGGCCTGGCCCTGGGCACCACTGAGCAAAGGCTGGCCCCAGCCTCTTGCCCCCAGCCTTTAGATACTAATCAGCACAAAGATCTTCTAGCAAGACTCCACTATTAAAACTATTGCATTGTACACCTCAGATAATCAAAACACAGCACAGATGTTCATCCTGTTCACTGCTGGCTTTATTGCTTTTTAGTTTATGTCATACCCAAGTGAGCTTTTTATTAGCAAGTGCTTGATGGTGTTTGGACTCAAATGTCCTCTGCCTCTGTTCTCTCAATGGCTGTTTTCAGAAAATGGATCTTTCCCTGAGAGCCCTGGAAAGGGAGTGATTTGCAATGCCTCAGCTAGTGTAATTAAGAGCCAAGAGCAGCTGACCTAAAAAAGCTATAGCAAAAAAATCAAGTCAGTCCTTAAACATAAATTATAGAATCACAGAATGGCTTAGGTTGGGAGTGACCTTAAAGATCATCTCATTCCAACTCCCCTTATTACTGTTTATTTATTTATTTAGTCCAAAATAACTCCAGAATTAACTCAAATTGCCTCAGAACAAAACTTTAGACCTTTCCCTTGTCCATTACTTGGGCAAAAAGCATACTGAGGGGGTTTCCATGTCACTAATATCATAGCCAAAAATACAAGGTTTGTGTGGGTTTAGTTTCAGGCTTTGCTCTCAGGGAAGCGATGCAGTCAGGGTAGAGCTGTACAAGGTGCCAGCCTAGGGATGCTTTTGCTTCCTCCTCGTCTGCTCATCTTCTGCCTGTCCCTCTCCCTATTCACTGCCAACCAGCCTCTTCATCCAAGCAAATCATCAGTAACTGGAAAGCAGGAAGGCTGGACATTTCATAGCAGTGCAAGGGCTAGCCAGACCTTCAGAGCTGCTGCAGAGCCTTTGGAATTCAAAGGGCTGTACAGTCACAGCACTTCAGCACTGCAGAAGTCAAAGACCCAGATCACAGAACCATTAAGGTTGGAAGAGTCCAACCATCAACCTATCCCCACCATGCCACTAAAGCATGTCCTTAAGTACCACATCTATACATTTTTTAAACCCCCCCAGGAATGGTGACTCCAGCACTGCCCTGGGCAGCCTGGCCCAATGCCTAACAACTCTTTCTGGGAAGAATATTTCCTAATGTTCAACCTGAACCTCCCCTAGGATGACTTGAGGCCATTTCCTCTTGTTCTCTCACTGGTAATCCAGGAGAAGAGCCCGAGACCCATCTTGCAACAGCCTCCTTTTAGGGAGTTGCAGAGTGAGAAGGTCTCCCCTGAGCCTCCTCTTCCTCAGACTAACCAACCCCAGTTCCCTCAGCCACTCCTCCTAAGACTTATTCTCCAGACCCTTGCCCAGCCTCGTTGTCCTTCTCTGGACACACTCCAGTGCCTCTATGTCTGTCTTGTAGTGAAGGGCCCAAAACTGACCACAGTACTGAAGGTGCAATGAGCTACAGAGAACTCACAGAAATCAAGGGAAGTTTAGCTGTGTCACCCTCTTCCAACCAAAATAATTCTAGGATTCTACATTTCAGGTGCTTTGAAGGGGGAGAACCTGCAGGACAACATTAAAAACAGAAGCAGTAACAACATATTCCTCCCCATGTGTGGAGGTGGTGTCACTTCAGCATGAAACCAACAGCCTGACTTAGAATCATAGAATCACCAGAGTTGGAAGGGACCTTAAAGATCATCTATTTCCAACCCCCCTGCCTGCCAGGGACACCATCCACTAGATCAGCTTGCCCAAGGCCCCATCAAGCCTTGTCTTAAAAGCTTCCAGGGATGAGGCTTCCACAGCCTCTCTGGGCAACCTGTTCCAGTATCTAACCACCCTCACAGCAAAGAACTTCCTCCTAATATCCAACCTAAATCTCCCCTTCTCTAGCTTACACCTATTTCCCCTGCTTCTATCACTGTCTGACCTCCTAAAACTTGTTGCCCTGTGGCACAGACAATCCCTAAGGAGGGTTTCTCTCTGCTCCCTTTCAGAACCACGACCGCACGTGCATCGCCTGTAGAATCATCTACCGCTCAGACGAGCACCATCCTCCCATCCTACCCCCAAAAGCAGACCTGACCATAGGGCTACACGGGGAGTGGGTGAGCCAGCGCTGCGAGGTACGGCCAGAAGTCCTCTTCCTCACTCGGCACTTCATCTTCCATGACAACAACAACACCTGGGAAGGTCACTACTACCACTACTCTGACCCCATCTGCAAGCATCCTACCTTCACCATCTATGCCAAGGGCCGCTACAGCCGAGGAGTGCACTCGTCCAAAGTGATGGGCGGCACGGAGTTCGTCTTCAAAGGTAGAGTTGGGGGCAGAGGTGGTCATGTAGTTCTAGGCCAGAGCTGTGTTCAGTCCCAGGGATTTGATGGTCAATGACTTCTTTTGGTCATTTGCTGGAGTTAAGTCATGTCTTGGGTGGTTCACAGGCCTTGTGTAAATGCATAGCCAAACTGGACAGATGCAGGCTGTGTTCCACCGCTGAAGCACTACTTATTGAGGGCAGAGATCTTTAAGCAGAGCATAAGAAAATAAGGTTTCACGTCACAAGGTTTTGGAGTCCTGTGGTCAGATTTCAAGCATCTAAGTGTCTGAGATCTGTGTCTTAGGGCCCCTTCAGTAGAGAGAATAAAGCACCTTCAGAAGGCATTTCAGGTCATAAGTGGAGTAAATCTGTTTCTGATGAAGATAGAGCAGTGTGGTGGGTTGGCCATGGCTGAATACCAGGTGCCCACCAAAGTCACTCTGTCACACCATCCTCAACTGAACAGAAGTCCCAAATCAAACAGAATCCCAGCATGGCAGGGGTTGGAAGGGACCTCTGAGGATCATCCAGTCCAACCCCCCTGCTAAAGCAGGGTCACCCACAGCAGCTTGTCCAGGATCACCTCCAGGTGGGGTTGAAATCTCTCCACACAGGGAGACTCCACAACCTCTCTGGGCAGCCTGGGCCAGGGCTCCAACACCCTCACACCAGACAAGTTTCTCCTCCTGTTCAGGCAGAACCTCCTGTACAATTCATGCTAGAAAGGACAGGTAATACAGGAAGGTAGTGCAGCTGGGGTGCTTTCTGTATTTTCTGACTGGAACTAAGGATTTTGTTAGCTTTACAGGGTAACAGATGTTAAAAAATGATGAAAAATACATTATAAACAGCCCTCCTTATGGATTGATAAAGATGGCAATAAAACTTGAGTAGAGTTTTATTGTTTCCTCTTTCATCTATCTTCTAACATAACCAACCAGGCTTTAACTGTGAAGGATTGTCTGGAATTTATGAAAAGCTCTGCTTAATCTCTGGCTGAGATATGTGGCCATCAGGTTTTCTTCAGCTGAGTTTGCATGGAAGTGTGTGTGTTTTGTGTGAGAAGCAAGTACCTCAAGAACATAACACGATGCAAACAGATGAACTGACTACATCTGTAAAGTGACAAACTGTTCTAAGCACAGAGAAGGGCAAGGAAGCTGGTGAAGGGTCTAGAGCACAAGTGTGGTGAGGAGCAGCTGAGGGAACTGGGGTTATTTAGTCTGGAGAAGAGGAGGCTCAGGGGAGACCTTGTTCTGTATAAATCTCTGAAAGGAGATTGTAGTGAGGTGGGGCTTGGTGTCTTCTCCCAGATAACAAGCAGTGGGACAAGGGGAAACAGACTCAAGTTGTGCCAGAGGAGGTTCAGGAAAAATTTCTTCATTACAAGAGTGGTTAAGCATTGGCCCAGGCTGCCCAGGGCAATGGTGGAGTCACCATCCCTGGAGGTGTTCAGAAAACATGTAGATGTGGTGCTAAGGGAGATGGTTTAGTGGTGGACTTAGCTGTGTCAGGTTAGCAGTTGGACTCGATGATCTTAGAGATCTTTCCCAACCTTAGGATTCGATGATGCCGTGACAAGCAGAAACACCTCTCGATTTGAGAGCTGCACCCCACCCCACATGTTACCTTTGCTTTCCTCTGTGTCCCTCTCCTAACAGCTCCTCTTCGCCTCTCTTGCAGTAAATCACATGAAGGTCACTCCCATGGACATCTCCACAGCCTCTCTGCTCAACGTCTTCAACGGGAACGAGTGCGGAGCGCAGGGCTCGTGGCAAGTGGGGGTTCAGCAGGACGTCACCCACACCAACGGCTGCATCGCGCTCGGCATCCGCCTACCTCACACCGAGTATGAGATCTTCAAGATGGAACAGGATGCTCAGGGCAGGTACCTGCTCTACAACGGCCAGAGACCCAGCGACGGCTCCAGCCCTGACCGACCAGAGAAGAGAGCCACTTCCTACCAGATGCCTTTAATTCAATGTGCTTCATCCATCCCCAGACCTGAAGAGTCACCAGAGGAGAATAAAATCAGGCTGTATAGCAGCAGGGCAGCGGAAAAACAGCCCAGCACCCCAGCTCTGGCTTTGCTGCTGTTTATTTGTACTGTGTCATATTGGGACATTCTCAGCTAGAAGTGAAAAAAACCAACCCAAAAAACCAACTTCTTTTGCATGACTCCAAAGCCAGGATTCCACCAGACTGGGGTTGTTTTGCTTCTGAAAGAAAGGGACATTTATTTTCTTGACGCACTTGAATGCCTGAGAACTGTTGTTCTTTTCCCTACTTCCCCTCTCCTCCTCCAATCCTGACCAGCACTCGTTTGATGTTTGTGCTTTGAACTTCATCCAGTCTGATCCCTGGCCTGACATGACTGCACAAAAGTAATTGCACTTTAGGACTGCAGACTTTTTTTGTGGGGGGTGGGGAGGGAAGAGGGTCTCCTTTTATTATTGTTTGTGAACTGCTGGGGTGAACGTTAGGATCCTGCTTTGGTTGCCTCTGCCATCTCTTCCTGTTGTGGTACTCCTCTCTCCCATGCCTGAGTGCTCATCAGAATCCAGCTCTAGAGAAGGGCTCGGTGTGGTACCAGCACTGGGATAGCAGCTTTCTCCCCCTCTGACTTCACAGCTCTGCTGGAGATATGCAGATAAGGAGGAAACCCACAAAGATTTATCCTGTCATTATCTCACAAGAAGCAGCAGCAGCAGCCCTCAGTTCAGATAGTGCTAAAAGGCTTGATACATCTAGTTAAAAAAAACACTCCAAGTCATTGAAGGTATTTTTACAGTCACTAAGTTGTAAAAATAACCAGTGGTTCAATATTTTCCCTTTCAGTCTCCTCAGCTGTGTAGTTGCTTCAAGGTCTCCCTTTGTATCTAACAAGTAGTTACCCCCGAGCCCCCTCCAAGCCAGGCAGAAGCAGCATTTTCCTGTTGGAAGCACACAGTGCAGGTAAGCTGCTGATAGAAAGCTGCAGGGACTTCTCTCTTCATGTTCCTTAGGCCTTACCTACTCCATGTGTGGTCTTTGTGCTTTGGATGTTGTGTCTGCCAGGTGAGCAGAGTAAAGACCTGAGGTCTTCACATGTTCTGCAGCCCTATTTAGCTGCAGATTTTTAGGGATCATGTAGGAACAAGGAAAGGCTTTCAGCAGAAAGCACACTGTGGGTCCTAGGAGACCAAGAAAGCAGTTGGAAACAGCCCCACAGCCATCTGCTGGAGGGAGACTGGCCCAGGCTCACCAAAGGGAGGAGCAAGAGCTGCACAGATGCAGCCACACTTTCCCTTTTCTCCTTGCTGGACTGTCCCAACTCATGCCTTGGTTCAACAGAGCTTACATGGGCATTGGTTTGAGGTGACACTGCTGGGGGGAGTGGCTAGGCACAGCCATCAGAGAGCATTCTTCAGCAAGAGCCTGCCCTGGACAGCCTCAGTTTTCCCCTCCCATGGCACATACATCCTCTTGTGCCCAGGGAAATATTTGTGGTCACCAAGGAGGTAGAAACTCATAGATGAACCATGCTTCCCTGCTGTAATGGGCACGAGGCTGAGGGCATGGCCTAACCCTGAGGCATTTGGGCTGGAAAAAGGTCAGTGGCTCAGAGTTGTTAGATCCTTCCCCATGCAGGGGCCATGCACAGCTCAGTCCCAACTGAAATCTGCACCATGTACAGATTGTACAAGAGCTGCAGGTTCTTTTCCTACCATCTAGGGATAGTTAGAAAAGCAAATATTTGACAAAGGCCTCTCCTAATGCATCACAAGCAATCTGGCTGGGGAGTCCTCTAGCTTACTTGGAGTGCTGACCAGAAACAAAATTTTATCACAGGATCCCAGCACAGTGGGAGTTGAAAAGGACCTCTGGAGATCATCTAGTGCAACCTCCCTGCTAAAGCAGGATCACCCACAGCAGCTTGCCCAGGGTCACCTCCAGCTGCCTTTGGAAGCTCTCCACAGAAGGACACTCCACAGCCTCTCTGGGCAACCAGGGCTCCAACACCCTCACACCAAAGAAGTTTCTCCTGCTCAGCTGGAACCTCCTGGGTTGCAGTTTGTGCCCAGTGCCCCTTGGCCTGGCCCTGGGCAGAGTCTGGCCCCAGCCTCTTGCCCCCAGCCTTTAGCTCTTGCTCAGCATTGAGCAGATCCCCTCTGGGGCTGCTCTTCTCCAGGCTAAGCAGCCCCAGGGCTCTCAGCCTTTCCTCCTCCCACAGATGCTCCAGTGCCCTGAGCATCTTCCTGGCCTTTGCTGAACTCTCTCCAGATCTCCAGTTACAATCTCAGCATGTGCTGCAGCAGCTTCCCTCCTTCTGCCCATATGTTTTAATTATTTTTCTATTAGCCAGTACAAGTCAAGTTGGACAGAGATCTAAATCAGTCTTCAGAGTGCAGAGTTTCTTTGCCAATCCACATTCTTTGCAAGGCTTCTCCTAGGTTCCAGGCACAGAACTAGGAGCTAAGCTTCCTTCATCTTTTGGTTTCATCAGGCACTAAATGAACTGCTGCACAGCACCATCTACATTTGTGACACATTATATTCCATTCCTTTTCTTCCTCCAGCCTGACCTCCTTTGCTGGCAGCCTTGGCTGCTAAAGAAGCTCAGCCACAAGTGGTTTACCAGTGGCAGATCTAGAACCTGAGTGATTTGTCCCCTAGGAAACTGCAGCAGCTTTAATAAAGAAGGAAATGATTCCTGCTGCTATCTGCAGTAACTGCCAAGGGTGCCAGCACAGGTGCAAGTCTTTTCCCTCAGCAATACCCTACTCCAGGAGCCATGTGACAGAAGAAATAGGAACCTGTAGAAGTCCTTGGGCAAGTTGTTCTACCAGGTTCTAGTTAAGAAATAGGACAAAAGGGATCAGGAAAAGATCAAACCAAGTGTTCTTGTTCTGTTTCTGTACTGTTTACATGCTGTGCCTGCTGCCATGGGGTTGGTGGCATTTCTATGAGCAGAAGCCCATGTTGATAAGGTAGAATGTCTGTCTTGCTTGAGTTGGGTGGAGTGTGCTTGCTTACAGGGCAGGATTTTAAAGGAAAAATAAAAGATCTTTTTATTTTTGTAAAGCTATAGAAGATATTTTCCTTCTCAACTGTGTTCTAGATTAAACTGCCAGGGAAGCACTTGTTAAACTATTGATTGAAATAAAAAAGCCTAACAGAAAAGAGAAGGATTGCTTTGCCTCCTACACCTTGGTTTTCTGCTCTCTTGACTTTTTGCCTGTAAAAAATGATAGAAAATTGGAAATAACCAAAAGCCTCTCTGTTGGAAAACACCTCTAAGATCAGCAAGTCCAACTGTTAACCCAACACTGCCAAGTCACCACTAAACCATGCCCCTCAGCACCACATCTCCAGGGCTTTTCAACCCCTCCAGGGATGGTGGCTCCACCAGTGCCCTGAGCAGCCTGGGCCAGGCCTTGACAACCCTTTCAGGGAAGGAATTGTTCCTAATACCCAACCTAAACTTCCCCTAGCACAACTTGAGGCTGCTTCCTCTTGTCCTATCACTTGTTCCTTGGGAGAAAAGACCAAGCCCCACCTTGCTCCAGCCTCCTTCCAGGGAGTTGGAGAGAGCAAGAAGGTCTCCCCTGAGCCTCCTCTTCTCCAGGCTAACCAAGCCCAGATCCCTCAGCTGCTCCTCACAACACTTGTGCTCTAGACCCTTCCTCACCCTTTTCTGGACACACTCCAGCACCTCAATGTCCTTCTGGCAGTGAGAAGCCCAAAATTAAACCTAGGATTCAAGGTGTGGCCTCACTAGTGCCTAGTCCAGGAGAACAATTCCTGCCCTAGTCCTGCTGGCCACAAAACTTATGCCCAGAAATAGCTCATTTCTTACTACAGAACATCTTTTGACATGAGAACATGTCCCTAGAAACAGCTGTGATGGATCCAGCTGGTACAATTTGGGTTTCAGAGAACATCTTTGGATTCTCTGGATAAAACAGGGGCTGGAAGTGCCCAGTAATGATAGCTTGCAAGGAAAGTATGGCCAGAGAAGCTGTGTCAGGACCAAGGGTGTGGTTCAACAAAAAGCAAGTATTTTTGGTGAACTGTTCTTTTTCACAGATGAGATTTAAGCAAAGATGCCAGCACTACAGCTCTGCTCTTGCATCCCACTGGCTTTAGGGCTACAACCTTGATGAGGGAGCAAGAAGGGATTAGAAAGGACACTTTGCTTCAAAAGGAGGGAAACCCTGAAATGAACTGAGAAGGGAAAGCAAGTCTCAGGGTACAAAGGAATCTTCCCTCCCTGCTGTGCAAGTTCACTTCTGCCTTACTTGGACACTTCAAGGTGAAATGCACTCAGGGAGGCTTCCACCATCACTCTCCAAAGCTTTTTTTGGATGACCAATTTGAGTTATCAGAGATGAGTCAGGAGATCCCTGGAAGATGAGCTTGGTTTTCAGGAAGCATGCCCTAAATTACAAGGTTCTCTGCAAGCAGTAGCCACAGGCTGTGGAGAAGTGGCCTCCCTTCCACACAGGGTGGTGGGTCCAGATGACTGCAGGCAGAAATAGATTCTGCAGGGCCTAGTTCCCTCACTCCTGACACACTCAGGGAAGGCTAGGTAAGAAAAGCCAACACCACTCATTCAGAATGTTATCATTTCATTAATTTTCCCTCTTAACTACAACTATTTGCCAAGATTTTTTTCCTTCTAGTCCTCTCCTCTAGTGCAGTCACTCCTGGGTTTTTTCATTGCTATTTGCTGCCAGCAATAAATAATAAGGAAATGAAGAAATGAAATTTGCACTGTACTGCTGTATCAGACAGAAACAAACATGGCTGTGAGGAATCAAACCATGAGTACCCTCTGTAGGTAAGGAGACAGAGCTGTTGCCATGAGTGACCATTGATCAGGCACCTTCTCCCCACCCTTCCTTCTTCACAAGTCTGCTCCAGGGTGTCAGACCAGGCCATGAGGTGGATGCTAGCTCTGGTGCTGCCAAGCCCCAAGAACAGTAATAAGAATCATAGAAACATCTAGGTTGGAAAAGACCTCGAAGATCATTGAGTCCAACCATTAACATAACGCTGCCAAGTCACCACTAAACCATGTCCCTCAGCACCACATCTACACAGCTTTTAAATTCTTCCAGGGATGGTGACTCCAACACTTTCCTGGGCAGCCTGAGCCAGGCCTTGACAACCCTTTCAGGGAAGGAATTTTCCCTAAAGTCCAACCTGAACCTCCCAGGGCACAACTTGAGGTTGTTTCCTCTTATGCTGTCACATGTTACCTAGCAGAAGAGACCAACCCTCACCTTGCTCCAACCTCCCTTCAGGAAGTTGTAGAGAGCAATAGGAATATGATGATGCTGAGGGCACTGGAGCATCTGTGGCAGGAGGAAAGGCTGAGAGCCCTGGGACTGCTTAGCCTGGAGAAGTGCGGCCCCAGACTTCTCAGTGGTGCCCAGGGCCAGGCCAAGGGGCACTGGGCACAAACCCAGGAGGTTCCAGCTGCAGCACGGGAACGGGGGTTGCCGAGGGCCGGGGAAACGCTGCCATCTGGTGGCTAAAATCTGAACTGCGCTTCTCCTGCCAGCTTTCCCCCCAGCGGGAATAGGGGCATGGGAGAACAGCACCAGGCAGAGGTTAGGGTTCAGTCTCCATTATGGAGAGCAACAGGCAGCAGCAGTTACACCGAGGCCAGGCTTGTTTGGTTTAGTTTAGAGTACGTGAGAGGGTGGAGTAGTAATGATGGGAGTAGAGGAGAGCCAGAGGGTGACACCATCATCTTATGAAAGACAGAAAAGATCATCAGAGCCTGGGTAACTGGGCAAATTAATGGGAGACTATGCTGGTCCTGAAACCAGTTTCTCTACTAAGCCCATGGTTTTAGCATCCAGAAAAAGCACACACACACAAATCTTCTAAAGCCACTTCAGAATTGTTCCCTGAGGTTCTGCCTGACACTACAATTTCATTCCACGTGATGCTCTCTCTCTCTCTCTCCTTACCACCATCCCTGGGAGCAGAAGCAATAAAAGCAATTGCAGGAACTACACTCAGAAGAGATCTGAAGTTAGGTTTTCAAGAGGTAAGAAACCACAAAATGAGGCTTTGGCCCTGGAGCCAGGACTGCAGCCCCTCCTGCATGCCCAGCCTTCATGATCAGGGCCAAGCTTTGTGAAGCCACACAGTGTGTGCTAGAGGAATCCTCTCCCTGCACTCCTAAGGGACACTGTGGCTATGATCCCATGGGCTGAGCTGTGCTCACCACTTCTCCATGTTTGGAGTTCAATTAATAATAGAAGGAAAATACTATTACTGATCTGTAAAGCTTACACTGCTTCAAGATTTTCCCATCTGTCCCCAAAATCTATATGTGAATGGGAACTGAAAATAATTATTATGGAGAGGTGACAGAAATGGGGAGGGAGAGAGAGAGAGAGAGAGAGAGAGAGAAATTTGAAATGAGGAGTATCATACATTCACTAAAATTGTCCCAAGAGCAACTCTCAAATACATTATAAATGCTAAAATATATTGCTACATTTTGACAGACATTTTAAATCTTAGATTATTAAGGTTTCACTCTTAACAGCAAGTGGTTTAGCTTCCCTGATTCCCAGCAGTACTAGGAGAGAACTAGCAAAGTAGAGCTGCACAAAAGGAAGTAGATAGGACTTGGAGGCCTTCAGGCACGAGACTGGGAAGGATGTTGTGTACCACAGCAGCACAGAATGTCCTGAGTTTAACAGAGATCATCAAGTCCAACTCCTGTCTATGCAGAGGACAACCCCAAAATCACACCATGGGTCTAGGAGCATTATCCAGATGCTTCTGGAACTCCAGAAGAAGGCTGTGTAAAATCAGCTTTGTTTCTAAAAACCTAAATTTAAACTTCTTCAATCTAGAAATGCTTTGGCATTGACAACCAAAACCTTCACACTTCAACAAAGGTGGCAGCAAACCCTTCTGGATGTTGGGAGTTCACCTTGTGTCAGCATCCTTCTGTTTCTCTTTGAAGGCCTCAGCAAGCCCCAGAGTGAATTTAGGAGTTGGGGTTGGATAAGATGATTCCCATTTAGGCCAGAAGGAATTCCTTCTGCCCCCAAAATTAACCATTTTAACACAACTCAACAAGTAAAGGCAGTTAAAGGAGGGCAAAAGGACTAGAGGCAACTGAAGCCATCACAAACACATGACACAACAGTAAACCCAGCCCAGGGTAACCACCTGTTTGCCCATTAGCACATAGCAGCCCATGAAGATTTGTGCTCCCAAATCAGATGCAAGCATGAAGCTACAGAGAGTGGTTTTGCATAACCCTATCATTACACCTGCCCACAGGGCAATGAACCTTTGTGTGGCTCACCCAAGGAGCACAGAGCACCAGGGAACCTGGCTCACAGCTGGCTCTTTCTCTGCTGCACTCTCAGAGCAGAAGCCATGCAGAGCAAGAGGTTGCTGTCCATACTCTGCTGGCTTTGTTGCTGAATATGTTTACTTGGGATTAGGTGCTTTACAAAACCACAGTTTGCTTTTTAGCTCTCAAACCACTGCTCAAGGAGAAGCTTTGAGCTCAGTTATGGCTACTCTGAACATCTCCCACTCATCTGCAGTCACTGAATCATTAGTGCTCCTGCTGTGCCTGAGCAGAGCAGGTCAAAGTGAGAATGCCTACATGCAGGGTTATACTTTCTTCCAACTTTTAGCATCTTTCACCCCATTATTTAGCAGTTTTCTTGCATCAACCCCTTCCTTCCCCCATGTAGATCAACATCCACTCCCACCCCATGAGCTTACTCTGGTGACAGCTCCAATCTTCCCCTCATCTCTCACCCACATCACTGACAAGTGCTGGGCTACTGCAGGGGTATTTGATCTCTGCCCATGCTGACAGCCTGCCAAGCACCTCAGGACTACCTTCTCCAAAGACAGTAAGTGGGACATAGATCTTTCCAGCTGACTGTGCAGGCTGGCCTGGATTGGAAGCACCAATTCCTGTCTTTCATCTCAGCTCTAATTGGAGGCAGTTGGTCTCTGTGAAACCTCAACCTCTCTCTTTCATATGTGGCTTGAGTTAGATTCCCCCAAAGTCCCTCAGGGTAAAGCAACACAGACATGCTGCAAACACATCAACTTTGTCTCTTTTTCCACAAACAGGCTGACCTTGCTTTGCCATTGTAACCTGGTTCCTGTGGAGCAGGATGGAAGAGGTAATTTCACCTCATCAGGAAAGCAATCTGTTCTGATTTTCTCGAAGCTGAGACCTGAAATGAGATGCCCAAGGGCTAAAGTGTTTCAAGGTATTAGACAAGAAAGTGAAGTCTGAAAGTAATGTCATGAAGTTGAAGGCTGCCTTGGAAATCTGAGGGCAGACAATCCTGGGCATGAACACAATGAAAATCCTTCTGTGTACAAGAATGGTCACCATGTTGGAGGCTCCACACCCTGAGGCTGGACTGAAATCCCCACTCCTGGAGAAGGCCACAGAAGTTTCCAGCACATGCCTAGGAAGAAGGCAACATATACAGATCTTTCTAACAGCCCAGCTGCTCTGGAAAGTCCACTCTGCTCTTCTCATGATCATACCTTCTACTCTATCTTCCTACTGTGCTCCTTTTTCCTTCACTTGACACCAACCACTCCTGAAACATGGGCAAGTGTCTCATATCACTCCCAAATTTTAACCTAACCTGAGGTGAAGGCAATCAAGGAAAATTATCCACTGCCTGGGCTTTCCCACCTTCCATGGAGCCCTTGCTTCACTAGCCAAGCTGCACTCCTGTCCTTCTGCTGACAGCTCAGGGGCTGCCTCTGCTTGACCCAGTTCAAGGTCTGCTTTCAAACAGAGTGTTCTACAAACCAGCCCTGTCCTACACCAGGATTTCAAGTGATGCTTCTCAACCATTCAGAAACACAGCACCAGCTTTATAGAGAAGACCAGAGAATCACAACAGAACAAAGGAAGGATTTTACAAGGTGATCCAGTCCAACCCCTCTGCAGTCAGCAGGGACATCTGCAACTAGAGCAGGTTGCTCACAGCCCCAGATAACCTGACCTGGGATGGTTCCAGGCATGGGACAACTGCCACCTCTCTGGGTAACCTCTGAAAATGTTTCACCATCCCTCATGGCAAAAAAACCACCCCCTCTTCCTACCTAGTCTGAATCTCTCCTCTTTTAGTTTCAAACCACCAGCCCTTGTCCTGTCCCAACAGGCCCTACTAAAATGCTAATTGCTAGATTCTCATTACTGATGCTCCCCCAACAGCCTCACACCACTTCAGGAGTGTGCTGCAGTCTGAGAAGTAGCCAAGAACTGCAAAACATTTACTCCTTTTGAATCATGCAGGAGTGGATTTAACCTCTGTAAGAGGTAACTACTGCTGGAGCACCTTTGCTTGCAGGAGTCAAACACATTGAGGTTTGAA
This sequence comes from Galbula dea, assembly GCA_013399015.1. Taxonomy (NCBI): domain Eukaryota; kingdom Metazoa; phylum Chordata; class Aves; order Piciformes; family Galbulidae; genus Galbula; species Galbula dea. Next base: position 452,623 of record VWZX01009655.1, read on the forward strand.
TAAAAGGAAGAGCTTGGCTCTTCTGAAGTGCCTCTGAAAACCAGGGTGTAGCTCTCTGTATCAACTGTGCTTGGGCAATCAAAGCAGCAATGCCAAAACTGTTTTGCCCCTCCCCTGGGTAGAACAACATCTACAGCACTAACAGGGGAGCTGGACATATTTTTTTCTTCCACAGACAGACTTTTTATGTTCCATGACTACAAACAAGTAGTTTGACAAGGCCCAGGGAAGGTTTGATGAGAAATGGGATGGAGTGTGTGTTAGGGAAGGGACTGTGCCTAAAACAGCCCTTCCCAATCATGTGTTGCAACACTTGTGCCTCAGTTTCCCTATCTCTAAAGCCAGGATAAGCAAGAAAGGCTGAGACATAACAATTGGGATTTAATGACTACCCACTCTGAGAAACAGCCTAGACATTGATCACTGGTGGCAATCTCTCTGGATTCATCTGTGCATCTGAACCTGCACCAGCATTAGTAAAAACTACCAAGAAGATCCTGAAATCATTATTCCCAGACTATGAGACTCCACCTGCAGTGCTGGGGCCAGCTCTGGAGCCCTCAGCACAGCAGAGACATGGACCTGGTGGAGCAGGTCCAGAGGAGGCCACAGAAATGATCTGAGGGCTGGAACCTCTCTGCTGTGAGGCCAGGCTGAGAAGAGTTGGGGTTGTTGAGCCTGGAGAAGAGAAGGCTCCAGGGAGACCTTACTGCAGCCTTGCAGTACTTAAAAAGGGACCTGGAGGAAAGCTGGGGACAGAAGTTTCAGCAAAACCTGTTAGGACAGAACAAGGGGTGTTGGTCTGAAACTGGAAGAGGGAGATTTAGATGAGGTAGAAGGAAGACATTTTTTTCCAATGAAGGTGGTGAAACACTGGCATAGGTGAGAGAGGTGGCAGATGTCCCATCCCTGGAACCATCCCAGGCCAGGTTGTTTGGGGCTCTGAGCAACCTGATCTAGTTGAAGATGTCCCTGCTGGCTGCAGGGGCTTGGACTAGTCTCTTCCAACCCAAACAATTCTATGATTCTCTGGTCTTCATTACAGAGCTGGTGCTCTGTTTCCCAATGGTTGAGAGAGATCTTTAAATCATGGTGTAGGACAGGCTGCTTTATAGAACCCTGTGTTGGAAAGGCTTAGGAAGAGAGTCTGCAGAAACAAAGCTTGAACCCTAGGTCAAAGAGAGAGCCAGCTCTCAAGCTGTCATCAGCTTATGATGATAAACAGATTACCTTTAAAAAACCCCCCAAAACACCCAGAAAAAACTCCCAATACTTTTTCTTACACCCAAGTTTCTAAGGCAAGAATAACTCTTCCAGCCACACCTCTGCTCCTGGAGCTAATAACCACCCTGGAAATCTCTCCTAAAGGAGAGGGAGGGGAGAAGCAATGCTTCACCACTGCCAGCACAGAAGCAGCTACTATATAAAGAGGGATTCAACATCCTCCTGGCAGTTAGCAGCATTACATCAACAGGTACCAAGCTTTCCATACAATGTAACACGATGGGAGATAATTAACAGAGGAATTAACAGCTAATTTGTAGGGGGCAAAGCAACCAATTTCACCCCAAGCAGTTTCCAGCCCCAGTTCAGCACACACCAACACATCAACACTTGTCCCAGCAGCTGAGGAGCAGGCACTGGCCTTGCCACCTAGCAGCAATGAGGAAGCTAGATCCAAAAGAAGAATGAATTGATTTGCTTTTCCACCAGAGCTCATTTCTACATAGCCATTTGTCACTTCAAGGGCAAATAAATAAAGGTGGTGACACCATCACTACCTCTTGTTTACACAGCCCTGTCAGAATCAGCAACTCTTAAACAGGCACAACCTGCACTCAGAAAACAAACCACAACACAGCTACTTTCATCATGTACTTGGTGACACTACTGAGTGCCCCTAGAAAAGAAATTCAGCTAGAAAATACATTGGTCTCATTTAATCACCATTAGTTTCAGCCCTTCCTCCAAGAGCTTAAAACTCTTGTGAAAACTGACTCCAGTCTTGAGCTCCCCCTCTTGTCCAATAATTAGATGAAGCTGCCACAGAAGCTCAAGATCAATGAAGATAGAACCTCCCAGGAAGCAGTGCTTTAGGGCTCCAGAGGGATGTGCCTTCCAGGACACATCCCCCAAAGCCAGGAAACAGGAACCTCAGTCACAACAATGACAAACCATCAGCATCCTCAGCACTGCCTGGATTCAGGCACCTGCTCTTCACTCAACAGTGCACCTGCAAGGTGGACTGGATGCATCTATCATCACTCTACAGAATGCACACAGGGAAAAGCTCCCAAATAAAAAGGACACTACTACATTTTTAATGGTTTATTAACACTTCCAACTTTTAATAACTTTGAAGAAGGCCTGAAAGATAAGTTTTGCTTATTGACTTTGTCTTTTCCCCTTTGGCAATGTCACCCTCCTCTCCTTCCAAGAGGATAAGGACGTTTCAAGCTAGTGTTTGCTTACTTCATATATGTAAATTTGCTTCAATCACAGCAGCAGAAACATGCAAGCTTGGGCCACAGTGTTTGCCAACAGCTTTTAGAGAATGTTCACAACTGCACAAGTAACTTGTGCATTGATACAAGTCACTTCTTAAATGAACTTCCTATCTATTTATTTCAAGTGGGTTCAATTTGGTGCCCAGAATGACTAGAGTCATGTAGTAAGTCTATGGGACTAGGCTTTTTTATCCCCCTGAACCAAACTACTTTTGTTTTAAAGTGCTATATTCATAAAAGCTTTCAAATACTGCATCCTTCTTCTGCCTTGCCCTTTTGAGAACTCAGAAGGGCAACCTGCAGTGCTTATTTCACTGAAGCTCTGCATCCACCTTCACACAACTTGATGGGCATCATGGGCTGCCCCCAGGGCTAGGAGCAGGAGGAGAGACTGCATCTCCCCGTGCTTACCTACACCAGTAAGCAGGCAGAGACAAAGCAAGAAGTTCTAAGCACTTCAGGAACAAAGACAAACCATTTAATCCATAGTACATATTTCACTGAATACAGTTGATCTCATCCAAAGTGACTCCTGAGAGCAAAATAGGTTTAGCATTACAGTTTATATACAGCTATGAAGGGATTACTGGACACCAGGACAGTCTCCTTATGCCATCAGGAAGTACACTGCTTATGAGACTGCTGCACACTTTTCACTTTCAAGACATTACTTGAACCATGACCAAGTTTTACCATCAGTTGTTTGTGATTTATGACAGTTATTTCCATCTGATTTGATGGTGGTTTTTACCTTATTTCTGCTGCCAGAGATCAAACCCTGAGGCAGCTGCATTGAGCAAGGACTCCTTTCTCTACCTACCCTGGAAAACCTCCATGCTCTATTTTAACATCTTCCAGAAGACTGATTGATATTTTTTTGCTTCCTTTCAACACAGGCTCTTGTCTGAAGCAAACTACATCCTGCACACTATTGCTTTCCTTATTTTCCAGGTAATCAGTTTGGAAGAGGCTATGAAAGTTTGCTGTGGCAATGTTCTGTTAGAGAAAAAAAGAATCAGGAGGATTAGTAACACCATTTGGAACCAGCAGAACCAAAAGAATCAAGACCTTAACATAGTTTTTCCAGTCACTGGGGTGGAAGGAGACTTGAATGCAGACACTGGAAGAAGGAATTGGGAACATCTGTGCTTGCATGCTCAAGTGAAAAGAGAAGCAGGAGTTGCATTTTCTTCAGCATCTTCCTTGCACATGTGCAAGACTGGATGAAAAAAAGTTCTTCACAGAGAGCAGTGACAGAATCTGATGGAATTAGAGGCCAAAAAAATAAGCACTAGAAATCCAAGGCAACCAAGAGAATGTACATCTTCTCCAGAACATTGTCCTCAGCCACACAGGGTGTGCACATACCAAGGTCTAACACACTTAGCTGCACCACATCGAGTCAAGCTGCCCAAGAGCATCCACAATTTTCCTTCCAGGACTATTCCCCTTCCACCACTTTTTGTCAGTTTAGAAGTAATTCCCTGGATTGGATTATGCTTAGTTAGAAGCAGAGAGAATATTTCAGTCCAATCCTAGGAGTGTTTGTTGGGATGACACACTTAGAGGTGAGGCAAGACTAAGATTAAGTGCAGGGAAGCATTTCAGACCCTCAAACAATGCATTCTTGGAACTCAGCTATATATGCTGAACACAGGTTGACCTGTCAAGACTTGCATCCAAATGATTTTCCTTTTCCAAAGGTGAGCAATTGAGGCTCACTCAGCAAGTACCAACTCTTCTCCCATCACTGAATTCACTCTGGGTGTCTGAAGGGTTCAACTTAGAACATCTGCCCCAACAGAATTCCAAACCAAAACAGTTTGGGAATTAAGAACTCTCAGGAAATCAAAGAGTAATGCTGAAAACACCCAGAAGATCCAAAGATGGAACAGAAGGTTGATTGTTACACTCCAGCACAATCCAAGCAAATTGTGAACATACTGAAAGCATTTGCAGCTGCTAGTTGTACCTGCTGGATATCCAGATTACTCTGTCCCAAAACAAGTTTGATAACCATCCTCTCTGTAGCTGAAAGCAGCCAGAAAACAGATCAGTTTTTTAAACAAATGGAATGAAAACCTTTCCCCCCCCCCACCAAAGCTTCAATTACAACAGTCTAAGCCAGAGACTTAAGCAAAGAAACTTCAAAACAGCCATTTGTTACAAGTAGCAAATTACCATGAACAAGGAACTTGTTAGGAATCCCTTCTAAAAGTACAGACAACACACAAAGAGGCTACCCAGCAGAAAAATCTGTTAACCATTTTATTTCTTTTGTAATGTTAAATAGAATGGGACAGGATTGTAAGGATGGAGAACTCTCAACAATGCCTCACAAGGAAATTAGAAAGAATTTCTGCCACGATGTTAGCAAAGGAAGGTAAGGAGAAAAATTTACACAGTAAGAGGCACCAATTCCCCCAGAATACCTCTTGTCATATTCCTGAATGAGTGGGATTAGCAATCTAATAAATCATCTCTCTTTTTTTTTTTGTTTCTCTCCAAGAGGTAACAGCAACAGATAAAATTTTTTAAAGGATTATTAAAATAACATTTACAAGACTCTGAACCCTTTTGGAATTCTTCTTAAAACCACAGAAAAGAAAGAAGACTTCTTTATTTCTGAATTCTGCTCAAGGATTGACTGTGCAACTGATACCTGCTAGGGATGACTTCATGTACAATTTTTTTGTCCAGTAGCTGAACAGTTTTGTCTTCTCAGATTGTGGTTTCTAACTGTGAAGGCAAAGCCTGTTATGATGCTGTACACAGAACAAGTGGCCACTGGGGCCTTACTACCAATGAAGTGGTAGGTAAACAAATCTTTTTCTGGCCAAGAAAAAAAAAACAAAAAAACCAACAAAAAGAACCAAAAAAACAGAAAAAGAAAAAAAAAAGAAGCTGCATTTTGCATGCTTCTCTCACTCATTCTTTCTACAAGATGAACTTCCCTAGAAAGAATCCAATGAAAATGGCTGCAATTACAACAAGAAGTGAAGGAAGAGAATTGGAGCCATTCTCTCTGAGGGCCAAAGCTGTGGGTGATCCAGATTTCTCCGAGTGTGCTACCTTTCTGAGCCTCAAGCCTTCATCCTGAGAGAGGGGAAAAAAAAACACAGATGGAAAAGAAGATTTATCAACACATCTTCACAATTGTTAACAACTGAACTCAAAGGCCAAATTTACCAGTGACTATTTACAGAAAGTTTAAAACAAAACAAGTTTAGATCACACCAAGATTCAAACTATGAACACAGCAAACCATAGTATTCCCTGACAGAGTTCAAGGCCAGGTTGGATGTGGCCCTGGGCAAGCTGGTCTAGTGAGTGGCATCCTTGCCTGTGGCAGGGGGGTTGCAGCTAGCTGATCTTTAAGGTCCTTTCCAACCCAAATCATTCTATGAGGCTATGAACAGTATTTCAAATAAGGACAGATAATTAACTAGCCTCTCACCATGCCCTGGTTAAGAAATCCTTGCTAGGCACAACAAAGCCTCCTGCTTTTACTTAACTGTGTGTCAGAATTAAACAGCACTAATTGCTTATTGTTAAGGAGAAGCATCTGCTCTGTGTAGTGCTGCTCCAAATGTTCCAGTGTCAGCAGAACTACAGGGGTGGAGACACCATTATTTCATGGTGTTTTTTAGAGGCCAATGAAAGTTTCAGATAGCCAAAAGCAAATGTATAGAAAAGTCACATAAAGTCAAGAATAGACTGGTGACAGAGTCCTGAAGTGGCACCTTTATGCAAAGGCACTGGGAAGCAGTGTTTGCTTACCTCCTCTGGCCAACACCTGTTCTTGTTCACTAACAATCTGTGATACAGAACATGACTGCTTTGGTTCTCATTTACTCATTCTTAGTAACAACACACTTCTAGTAAAAGCTACTACTTTGGTATCTCTGGTTTAGACTCAAAGTAACTAAGACCACTGTAAATGGGACCATTTCTCTGCAGGAGAAAATGATGTAGCTTTATTATCTCACCACAAAGTCTCCATCACTGAGAAGGTCAAAATACACAGGTCAGTAAAATCATGTTCCAAATCACTCTTGACAATCAAAAGCTGAATCTACCTATCTGAAACACCTTATCTATTGGCCTCATTTCCAAAGCAGCTCTCTCACTCCAGAAGAGTGAAGCCACTTCCTTCTGAACCACGGGAAGCAGAACTTACTCTCAGGTGCCGATTTTCATCTGTCAGCTTCATGATCTCTGCTTGAAGTCTTTTGCACTCCTCCACCAGCTTCCTTGTTTCAGTATCATTCAGTGCAACACTATGGGATTTTGGCATGGGTCCATCCTGCTTAGATGTATTCAGCACAGGGGCAGCTTTGCTTGCATCGATATCGTTCTACAAACATGAAAAGTGCCTTGAGAATGTTACTGACCCAGAGAGAAATCATCATCCCTCAGCTTAAAACTGAAACCATCCAGCTCCTAATATGGCTTCTAGTTACAGTAATCTCAACAAAGCCTTCTGTTACCAGTTCAAATATTAGCTCAATACTAAAAAGAAAGGATTGCACTGTTTACATTTGCTGCTACGTGCTACTGAGACGAGAATGAGTACTGTAGCTGCTTAACACTGAGCCAGCAGGCAGCCAAATGATGGCATAAAAGACACCAAACAGCATTTGAACTTCAGGGGGAATATCATAAATAAAAAATAGTAAATAAATAATACAATAAATAAATAAAAGGAAGAAACTAATCCTGCAGTAGTAAGCAAAAAATAAAGTAAAAAGGTAAAAAGAAGAGAGGTTGTGTCACAAATTTCTAGCACCTCTTCCTGAAGGAAAATAAAAGTTTTGCACAAAGATGCAATTAAAGTCTCAAAGCATCTCCAAAATAAGCATTTCTCATTTTGAATCCAAATGAAAAGTTACATGAAAAGCTGTGAAAAAGCCCAAAACATTAAAAAAATTCCATTCCCACAGCTCAGCTCAAAATCTGCAACAATCTTCAGGAGATATTAATAATGCAATGGGTTCAACTGCATAGCCCAGGTTACCATTACTGCACAAACACAGGGTTCCATGTGGCAATCTGCTCAGAAACAGCTCAGATTCAGGCTGCTGAATTCCTACTTGCTTGGCTACACAGCTATGTCATTTAGAGCACCACCATCCTGAACCTTTCACAACCAAAGCACTCCAAAGTACTAAATGTAACAAAAAAACTATTAAAAAAGGCAAACACATCTATGCAATATCATAGCAACTGAAAGAAAGCTGCAAGTAGATGCTGTAGACTAAGTAACTGCTACTTGCACAGGAACTGAAGAAGTTCTTGCAGATATCTTTATTCTGTTGCAGCCCCAGAGAGGCAGATCCTGCTACTCCAGACAGGTACCTCCAACACCAACAGATTTCTATCGTGACAAGCAGATTGGGAACTGTTGCTTTATTAGCTGGTTTGCTAACTGAACTGAATTCCTTCAGTAGCACTGAAACTTCATGAGAGACCCAAGCCTTAATCTCCCTGGAACAAATCTCCTTCTGTCTGACCTCACTGCCTGGTTTCTTCACGTCAGTCTTCTGGCCATGACTGGTAGGCACCAGAAGAAATTGCTGACTGGGCTGAAATAAATCCTTATGTCCTAGTGGAGGTGTATTCTGAGATGGCAGGTGAGGCTTATCCTGGGGATGTGGCTGATCTCTCACTGCCAGGTTTAAAGGATTCACTAAATCAACTGCCATGGCAAGGCCTGGGCTACAACAAGGCCTTGCAGCCCTCTGCTGCTACCTAGTAAAATACAAATCCTATGCACAGTCAATACTATGGAGATAGCACATTAAAGAAAGTAGAAAGGGAAGCAGTTTTGGAGAAGCCACTGTGCTTTTCTCACTACATTATACACTTCATAAAAATTAAAACCAAGTATTTTTTCTAGTATCTAAGATGGAATTTAGTAAGAAGGTAAAAAACACAGGAAGTAGACAACTAAGTGCCTTGAGAATAAAAGCTTAGCCTTTACAGTTTAAGTGTGTAACACACACTCAATAAAAGACAGCAGCTCCTAAATTATCCTTTACCAAAAATAACCTCACCAAAAACACTATACTAACATCATGGCTGAAAAAAATCTTTCCATTACACTCCAATATCTGTATTAAAAGTATGTTAAAACTATGCATTAAAAGAAAGGTTGCCAAGGAGCCTTCACTGAGACCCTTTAGACATGTGAATGATGAGATGGTTTTTACAAGCACAAATTCATGCTGCTTTGTCCCAAACTGCCTTAAAGACTACTCTAAAAGCTGGACAGTGCTAAAAAGAGAAGTCAAGACCATAAAGTGAAGAAGGCTGTTTAGAGAAATCCTACTTCAGCATTCAAATTCACAATGCTAAATGAAGTACCAAAAAAACCCAAACCCCTAAAATCCAAACAACCCTGAATATACAGTATTAAAAAAGTCCATAAATCAGAATTTCCAGTGTGAGGTGGGGGGAGAAAAAAAGTTAATGCATAAGAAATTAGATTCTGCAAAACTTTAACTCAACAGTTAACCATTACCCCAAATATCAGGGAACACAAACAGGTATCTTCAGTCTGTACACAATGAAACTGTCATCTCCTACACAACTGCTATAGAATTTGTCTGAAGGCAAGAGCATGAAGGAGGTAATGGGATTTTATTTTTTGTCTGATTATCTGTCTTTACCACTGCCTTAGAAAAAAATAAAAAAGACATTTAGAATTCCCAAAGCATGCATTGCTTTCTAAAACCAGTGCTTTTTCTAATTCAGCTGAATTGGAAAACACATTTTTATAACTGAAAAGCATTTAATCCTTAAAAAAGTAAATGATGCAATTCACTTTTCACTGGATGCAGCACTGAACAGACTTTGTTTTAAGACAGCAATAAAAGGTCAAAGCAAATCAATACTAATGAAATAGTACTAAATTTTGGCACTAGTCTCTTTAAGATGCTGTTGGGACAGGGTGCTCCCTGTTAGAAGCAGACAGTAGTTCAGGTCCCTTTCCACCTGGGCTGGTCTGCAATCCTATGAAGCCTTGAAAAGTGCTATCCTGCTCACCTCTCCTGGCTCATTAGGTCTAATTCCTACAATCCATTTAATCCACAAATCAAATAGGTCTTTAAAAAAATACAGAACACATTTCTGTGAGGTCCCAACAGTCAAGTGTTTGAGAGTTTCTTACTCTTACTTACCAGTTTATCATTTTCATTGGGCATTTCAAACACACATCTCAATTTGGAATCCATTAACTCATCAGGTTTTGCTTCTTTCCACTAGGACAACAATTAACAGAGTTACTTCACATGCCAGGCTCATGCAGACAGTTCCTAAGCTTGCTCTTAGTATCTGCCTCCTCTATGCTGAACACTGTCCTTACCCTAGCTGCACTTCTCAGTCTTGCTCCTGAGCTATGCTTTTTGGTTCATTTTGACTACTGTGAAGCCATGAAAGCTAGACATGGTTCCTTAAGTCTGGAAATGAGTAAATGGAATGCAAGGATGGATTCAGAGGTTTGTAGGGAATAGGGAGGGGACAATACAGTGGTTTCCTTAAGAAACAGTGAGGAACAAGTTCCATCTGAGTCAGTTTAAGAACCAAGTTCCAGCTTTATTACTCCTTGGTAACTCTACCCCTTAGGTCCCATCTTGGAAGCACCAATTTGAAACAAAAGACTGGAAGACACCTTTTAGCAACTCTACATTTGGTTCCAGAGTCAATTTCTTTAGTTCTTCATAGTTTAGATCTTTAACCACTTCCTCTTTTTCCTGACATTCCAATTTGGGTCTAGAGAATTTTTTTAAGCTGTTTATAAAAGCATTTTCAGTTCTAATGGTTATCAGTGTATTGAAATAACTGTGGAAATATGCTGCAATCTCTCTGCTTAACTGATGATGAACTTTCAGAGCATCCACTTCAGAGTGCTGCCTTAAATCTTAAAGTTCTGAGACTGCTCTGAAGTCTCTGGCAATTTTTCCAACAGTAAAGTCCTCTGAAGTTACCTCAGAATTGCAGCTCTTGTAGACTATATTATTCAGGCTTTTCATAACATCCTTCCTTGTCCTTTTATTTTTGGTCTTTCTTTTTCAGTGGTATTAGTTGTACAAGAATTTGTAGCTACAATGACCAATTTTCTGCAAGAGCTCTTTCTCTATTCTATACCTGAACAACCTGAGAAAGCAGCTGTTGGAAAGGCATTCTTCTAAGGTGGATTTTTCTATCCTCCCCAAATGGTTATGCTTCATGGACCACATAGAACCAAGAGCTATCAGAGAATAGTAAGCAAAAGTAAATCAGAACTGGAAGGAAGGAAGTTCCACCTTGCTCCAATCTCCTCTCAGGGAGTTGGAGAGAGTGAGAAGGTCTCTCCTGAGCCTCCTCTTCTCCAGGCTAAACAACCCCAGTTCCCTCAGGTGCTTCTCCCAAGACTTAATTCTCTAGACCCTTCACCTTACTTCTGAACTAACCAGCACAAAGCTACATATCTTATTTCTGGGTCTTTCATCAGACCAATCCTGTCTAAGAACTGGGTCTACAACATCTTGTTCTATTAAAACAAAAATAAATCTATCATTTGTGCTGTGTTTAGCCAACTGCAGAGAGACTTATTTTACTCTTCCACATGTTTTAATTCATTATAATCCCATTCAACACTTCACTTAAAACACTTTTCAGACCCACATGTACCCATTTCACAGAGCTTCAGGATTGTTGTTTAAATCTACTCTTGATTCTTTCAGACACAGTCTGTTTATCCCCTTCAGATTAGCTGCATGGAAATCACAACATGCCCATATTTTACCCTGAACTGACCTTACCTTCAGTTCACTATCATTTCCATTCAAGCAGTTCACCAGGTGAGTTCTGAGAACTGAGCTTGTATTTAACATAAAACCCCTGAATCACATAGGGAAGTCACACTTGTTCAGAGAAACCCAATTCATCTCCAAAAATAAACTGTAAAACCATGACTGTATATGAAAGAAAATAAACATATCTGTAAGTACACTTAAGAGTCATTTTACCCCATTTTTACTTACCACTGCCTCCATATCTGTAATATTTGGTGGTGCATAGGTTGTTTGTACCATAAACTTGTGTTTACTCTTCTCATTTGGGTCATAATCAAAAGGCTGCAGCATTACTGTTTGTAAGAGAAAATAAAGCATAGAAATGTGATTCTTCAGCTGACCACTATAACAGGCATGATATCCACTTGAGATTATTTCTCACTGAACAGATACTGAGAGTTACAAGGCAAAGGCAATGTTGAAAATCCAGCAGGTTCAGGCTGGATATTAGGAAAAGTTTCTTCAATGAAAGAGTGGCTAAGCATTGGCCCAGGCCACCCAGAGCAGTGGTGGAGTCACCATCCCTGGAGGGGTTCAAAAACCATACAGATGTGGTACTGAGGGCCATGGGTTAGTGGTGACTTGGCAGTGTTAGGTTAATGGTTGGACTCAATGATCTTAAAGGTCTTTTCCAACCTCAATGAGTCTATGATTCTTAGAAGAGTAACACACCATGTTCTGAAAAGAAAAACCAACAACAAGCAATAGTTGTTATGAAGTTAGCACCAAGCAGTACATGGGACAATAATAAACAGCTAAGGTAAAGAAAAACAGGTCTTACTAAATTAGTATTTTGGGGAAAAATGTGTAAAGATGGCTGAAGAAGGTGATTCCCAATTGAATGCTAACTAAAAGAGCCCATGGACTTCCTTATAATGACTATTCAATCACATCAGGCATGAATTTACAAACTGGCTTGATGGTGAATCACAATGCACCATGCATTAGAGAGGCTGAAGACAGCTAATGCTATCTCAACTTTTAGTTCTGAACACATTCTTTCAGCCTGTGCTATCCTCCAGTGATTTGTCTCTCACAATGAGAGAGAAATCTCTTTTTAATTATATGAAATATGAGTCAGCACTGAAAACATTCTTCTGAGAGACTGATGAGCTAATAAAGTGGGTCACTAGAAAAATGATCTGCATGCTTGGCTTACCAAGTGACCCAGAAGAAATTATACACTCTAAAACAAAAAGATGAAGCTGTCACTTTGGGGAAAAGAACTGAATTCTGAAAAGCTCTGTGGAGTCCCTGTAACTGCACATGAAAGCATCTTGAGGTCAGTGTAGCTGAGTAACTGTTTTAGAAGCCAGTGATACAGAAAAAGGGCTATCAAAGATCCCCTGCTATGCAAAGTGAATAGTCAGGCAGTAGGATGCTGTTTCCCTTTCTTGCTAAGTCTGAAATGTTCTTTACAGCTCCAGTATTCTACAGCACAACTGTTGTGAGGAGCAGCTGAGGGAACTGGGGGAGAAAAGGAGGCTCAGGGGAGACCTTCTCACTCTCTCCAACTACCTGAAAGGAGGCTGGAGCCAGGTGGAGTGGGTGACTCCTCCCAGGTAACAGGAAATAAGACAACAGGAAATAGCCTCAAGTTGTGTCAGGGGAGGTTTAGATTGCACAGCAGGAAAAATTTGTTCCCCAAAAGGGCTGTCAAATCCTGGCCCAGGCTGCCCAGGGAACTGGTGCAGTCCCCATCCCTGGAGTGATTGAGATGATGTTTAGATGTGGTGCTCAAACATGGTTTAGTGGTGACTTGGTAGCACTGATGGTTGGACTCCATGATCTTAAAGGTCTCTTCCAACCAAAACTATTCTGTGATTCTATCATACTGCCTCATTTAAAACACACTGAAACATTCAAAGCACTGAAAGGATAAGTTAGAACTATGTAAAGGTAACAGCATGTTCTCCCAGCCAGGCTCTGCTGCTAGCAGGGACAACACTCCATGGGCACAGTTCCTCCCAAGGCTTGGGCTGCAGAAAGGCTCTGCCTTAGCCTTGCTCCTCTGCACAAAAAGGGCACTGCTCCAGCTTGGGGCCCAGCCTGGGCTGCAGGAAGGAAGAAGTGTCACCAGTGGGGAGGAGGGGACAGGAAAGGTGACCCTCAACTGACCAACAAGGAATTCCACCCCAGGGATGCCATAGACAGCATAAAGCTGAGGAATCCCCAGGGTCAAGCCTCTTCTTCAATGGCCAGTGTCCAAGGAGGACTTTGTCCATTCTGTCTTCAATCATGTGTCCCTGAATCTCTTGAGTTCCTCAATCCAGCTCCTGAATCTGGTTCCCATCTGGTGCTGAGTCCAGTTTGGGACTTCCCCAGTGCTGCCACAGCATCAGTGGTGAGAGTGATGGCACTACCATCAGAAGGTTGGGTCCCATACTGGTTCTGTATCTATTTGTATGCTTCATTTTATCATTATTAACTTCATCAAAGCTCTCAGTTTTTTCTTCCCCCAAGCCATCAGTCTCTCTCCCTTATTCCTTTTCTCTTTCCCTTTGGGAAGGCAGAGGGATTCAGAGAGAGCATCTGGCTCTTGTCTAGTGGCCAGCCCTGCACTAACCCTTGACAGAAAATCGTTTCCTAAATCAAAAGACCAATACCTAGTCACTTCCCATTTCCTTGAGATTGTCTACTCCCATGACAACTAACACCTGCTGTTTTTGACACACTACAGGACCAGACCATTAGACATCCTGGCATCAAAATTCTGTGGATTGTCAGAATGAAGTAGTTAAGTCAAAGTTACATGGAGTCACATGGGAAAAAAAAAAAAGAAAATAGTGTCTGGCTTCAGGGCTTTCAGGGTTTTCAATCCCTTCACCCAAAAAAAACCCCAGAATAAGGAAAGGCTGTCTCTATAGTGAAATGTTCTAGAGTTTTCAAATTTAAGGAGTACAAACTGCTCCATCTGCCTTTAAAGAACAGAAAATACAGGGCTTTTAAAAGCAATTTAATGACTGACATCTAACAATTAATCTGTTTATCACAGTCATATATATCAATAGAGTTCAGGCACCACTACTACGGTCAAAACAAGTCTACAATTGTGAAATGAACTATCAGATGTTCAACATGAAACACATCAGATCAGCCAAGCAATGCTTAAGATATAAGCATGAATGCAGGAGTCTGAAGCAAAGGTGCTGATAATGTCACTGCCCATTTCCAACTCTCTTTTCCTCCTTCCAGAGACCTGCAGACAAATGGCAAGTCTGGCTGTATGGAGGATTTATTGTGTATCATTACAGCTCTACATCAAATTGAGCCAGCAGTGTACTCTCATGGCCAAGAAGGCCAAGGGTCTCCTGGGGTGCATTCAGAAGAGTATGGCCAGCAGGTCAAGAGAGGTTCTCCTCCCCCTCTACTCTGCCCTAATCAGACCACATCATGAGGACTGCATCTAGTTCCAGGCTTTCCAGCTGAAGAGAGACAAGGAACTACTGGATCCAAAGGGGATCTGCTCAATGCTGAGCAAGAGCTGAAGGACAGGAGGATGGGGCCAAACCCTTCAGTGCTGCCCAGGGACAGGCCAAGGGGCACTGGGCACAAACTGGAAGCCAGGAGGCTCCATCTCAACAGGAGGAGAAACTCGGTGTGAGGGTGTTGGAGCCCTGGCCCAGGCTCCCCAGAGAGGTTGTGGAGTCTCCTTCTGGGGAGAGATTCCAAAGGCAGCTGGAGGTGATCCTGAGCAACCTGCAGTGGGTGACTATGCCTTAGCAGAGGGTTCTGACTGGATGATCCCCAAAGCCCCCTTCCAACCCCTAGCATGCTGCAATTCTGTGACACTGCACTAATGAAGGGCAACAGTTTTTTCGACAAGTCTTTCAAACTCTGACACAGGCAAACAGCATCTAAGATCAAGCATTAGTGAACTTCCTGAAAGGTCTGGAAATGCCTAACCTCCAACTACTTGTCTTTATCTTTACCTGAAACAATTACAGATGATCCTGGGTCAATAATTCCACTGTTGGGCCTCACACAGTATCGACGAGGTGCTGTGGTCTTCACTTTGAAGCATACTTTTCTATCTGAGGGATTTCGTAGCTTAAGATTTGTAGTTACTACATCTGTAAAGGGACCTGGAAACAAAAAGGGTTGCATTTTTAAATACATATCTATCTCTCTGGGAAAGAAATGTGTTTACACAATGCAAATGATTCTTAAAATGGCAACAAAGTGCTAAAAGAAGGTTAAAGCACACATCTGTTAGCATATCTAGTGTTGCAGGCAAAGCACACTCTAGCACCTTAGTTATAATAATACACATCACAGGAATGAGCATGTAACCCTTAAATACTATGACACACTCAATCTGCTGGCACAAAAGTTCATATCTACATATGAATCATCCTTAACTTTTTCAATACTTAGAAGGTTACAGCCATATGCAGAAGTAAATGTTGCTGGATTTTTCTTTAGGAATAGAAGCAACTTATACTTTGAAATTCCTGCAAATCTTTAAAGAAAGAAAACACTGTGATACTGAAACAGACTAACTGCTTCTGAGCTCCTAGAGACTTGCCAGAAACAAACATCAACCTCATCTTTTAAACTCTCAACAGGCAAGAGAGATGATATTCTGTTTATGCAGATACTCCTAACTGTTCCACAGAACAGTTGCCATATTTATGTATTCAGTGCAGTGTATTCTCTAAACTGTGTTTATGTCAAACCATCAGGACAGGAATTGCCTCCAAGAGCAGATCAGACATAAGGCATCATTTCAATGTCAAGCTGCAAAAGCACATCTTCCAACAGAGACCACCTCTGTGTGATGCCAGACAGTAACAGCAGGAAAGCAAGGAAGGTTCACAGTGTTCTGAGCTGTGTTAAGCTCCCTTATGCTTGGGTCACTTGCAAGCAAGACTAAACAGGCACTGAAGGAATGTAACTTAGAAAATGGCATTTCATAGGAACATGGAATTTATTCAGTAATATTTCATGTGTACATCAGCTTTTAAGACCTTTCTTTATAGCTCTTTAAAAAATGACACACTAAATTACAAAATCATTTCCACCAGTATTGAAAACATCACAACTACTTTTCCATTTGAAAAACAAAAAGCAAACTTTAGATTACAATGGATGAAAAATATACCCAATATCAACAATTGGTAAGGTACAACAAATCCACTAAGTGCATCACACAAGGGAAGACACTTCTTTTATGAACACTTTATTGCACAGAGGTGTCCAGACTGCTCTGAAAGAAACAGTAGTGGCCACTGGCAGAGGTGGCTACACTAGAGGGCTCACTCTCTGATCCATGTCTTTGTTTCTGCAACTCTCACTCCAAATCCCCAATTTTGAGAGGTGCTGTCTTGACACAAAACACCAAGACAGAAATCAACAAAAGTCTAAAAGAGGAATTACTGAGAACCTGAATGCCAAGATGTAGATGAAGATACATGTGAGCTGATCTAAGTCAATGAGACTCTTCTG
This sequence comes from Galbula dea, assembly GCA_013399015.1. Lineage (NCBI taxonomy): Eukaryota > Metazoa > Chordata > Aves > Piciformes > Galbulidae > Galbula > Galbula dea. Next base: position 469,415 of record VWZX01009655.1, read on the forward strand.
TGAAAAAACAGAAGTGGTTACTACTTGTCTGAAAGTACATTTCTAACCTTTTTTATAGTGGATGAAATAGTCACCCTCTGAGTTCAAAGACATCTGACACAGTTCCCAAGAGGAAGATTTACAAAACTACTTCAGTTTCCTGCTGCTTGCCTCCTGATGGCTCCTGCAGGATCCGGTTGCATTTACTGAAAGAGCGTGATCCAAAAATAACTCCCACCACCCACCCCACAAGCTGAACCAAAATCAGGCAGCTGAATACTCTTCTAAACCTGAGACTGGTGATACACTCTAAAAAAGAACAAACACCTATTCTTTTCAAGCTACACAAACATTTCTGTGGAAGTTATTTCCTAACAGCCACCCAGGCTTTGCCTTTGCAGTGCTCAGTGGCACCCAGCATCTTGAATCTGGCTTTCAGAGGTGGGGGTGAAAAAAAAAAAGCAGAATTGCTCAGGTTGTCTAATCTTCTCAACTACTATTACTACAGAAGTTCTGCTCAAAGGCTCAGTTCAGAGGCTCATTTTGAAAGGTACAGCCAAGAAAAGGAGCTATACTATTCAAAAATAGCTTTTTTCAAGGCAAAGCAGCAGTGGATTTAGAAACTGATGATAAACTGGTTTTTAAACTAAAAGATGTTCTGTTTCTTTTGAGATATTAAAGGTCCCCTCATGCTTGCCTTCTCAAAGGGCATCATAATGAGATAGGATTCACTATCTTTTTGAAGGTGAGGAGCACCCTTCTGACAGCTTTACCTTTCACCTGCTTTCTAAAAGCTTTAAAGAAAAAAAAAAGCTGTATAAAGCCTCTTGAGACTCACAAGCATCAGATTTAATAAACCACTCGTAACCAACCAGTACACAAAAGGCAAAGATGACTAGATTTCACTGTTCCTGCAGAAAGAAGCTATTCTGGTAGTCTAGTGGCATAGTGACAGACAGCACTGATCTGAGCATGGACTGACAGGAGCAGACACAAGGATAGTAAATCAGAAAAAAACTATCTACTCCCATTCAGAGGAGCTGCAGGATCTAAATTAGCATGACATACCCTTCAAAAAAAGAAACCATGCAACAGTAGAAGAGGACTCTGGAGTTCCAATTCACACAACCATAAATACCACTGGCCTTGGGGGAAATGAAGTACAAGCTGGTATGAACAGCCTCTGCAAACCCCTACATCCTGATGATTCCTTGAGAAAAACAAGAGAAGTGGGTGGAGAGGGAGAACCAGGAAGGAGAAATGTTTCAGGCCATACTGCATTCAAACAAGGAAAAGAACAGGCTAAGATGGACACAGACATTCTGTACATGCACCATGGTGGATAAATGCATGCCAACTTCATCCAGAAAACACTGAGCCACACTAGGACAGCATTACCCTCTCAAAAAGAGCACCTCACTCACTGCCTGCATGACAGCTAGCCCAAAGCTGGTGTTTATTTGAGCACTTACACCTCAGGCAGGCTCACATCACACGAAACACCTCTATGAGTACTCATCTACTGTTGCTTGCCCAATACTTCCATTTCAGACTGTTTAAGACTCTCTGTTATGTCTGTACAACTTAAGACAACAGGCTTTGTTTGGGTCTGCAAGTGGGGTTTTCAGAAGCTGTGCTGCTTTAATAAAACCTTCAAGCTCTACTGATGTAACCATGATGTCTAATGACAAGAGATCATTGCTTTCTAAATCTGCATTGTCAATCTAACAACCTCTGGGAGTCAGAGCTACTTTGAAAGGGGACAGGGAACTCAGCAACCCACTTCATAGTGTAAATGCAAGACACTGATTACAGCATCTTCCCAGAATAAAAGTTGTGAGAGTGCCAAGTTATTCCAAGTGGTTTGAATGGAGCAGTGACAATCCACACCCAGATTTTTCCTGCCTTTCTCATTTACAAGGGCCTTAGAAAGCAATGACAGACATCTGCCTAATCACACTCAGAAATACTAGAGATCTCCAAAACCATTACATTCTGAGTATCTAATCTGGCAATCCTACAGTGCAGCCACCCTGACATTAATGCCAATGCTGCCTCTGGCAACTACACATCTCAGGCTACAGCAACTAGTGGGCAGGAAAAGATGACACAGATTCTGCAGAGCCAGTTTCCACTGCTGAAACATGGAGCCAAGTTTCCCAGCTGGCCAGTTACACTGCAGCAAAACTGAAGTACTATGTATTACTGGACAGGTAGGACCTGTACAGAGATCTTTTTGATCAACACTGTCATATTTTCTTCAGATTCAGGTCTCCTTCAGTTCCTCAGCTCCAAAAGTCTACTTGAGATGGTCAACCATAAGGGAAAAAGTGATGATGTGAATAGGCCTTTATTATAGAGTGGGAAGAGCTTAAATAAACTTCCTCAGCCTGTGGTACCTCTGGGAAGGGTGGGAGACCATTGTCAGTACCTCTAGTTGTTGGAGAGCAAAAAAAGAACTTCAGAGAAGCAGACTGGTTTGGTTATCACAGAATCCCTAAGGCTGGAAAAGGACTCCAAGATCAAGTTCAACTGTTAACATAACACTGCCAAGTCACCACTAAACCATGTCCCTCAGCATCACACCTACATGTTTTTTGAACACTTCCAGGGATGGTGACTCCACCACTGCCCTGGGAAGCTTGTTCCAAAGTTTAACCCCTTTTTCAGTGAATATCTTTTTCCTAATGTCCAACCTTACCCTCCTCTAGCATAACATGAGGCTGTTTCCTCTTGTCCTGTCACCTGTAACTTAGGAGAAGAGACCAACCCCATCTCACTACAACCTCCTTTCAGGGAGTTGGGAGAGAGCAAGAAGGTCTCCCCAAACCTCCTTTTCCCAGGACTAACCAAGCCCAGTTCCCTCAGCTGCTCCTCTCAACACTTGCACTCTAGACCCTTCACCACCTTCATTGCCCTTCTCTGGACACACTCCAGTAACTCAGTGTCCTTTTTAAACATTAATGCTTATTAAAGCATGCATTATTAAACAAATCCAACAGCATTCTATATGGAACAGCTTTAAGTGTTAAGAACTCTTTGATTTAAGGCCTTGAACTGTAGCTGTTATAAAAGCTAATATCTAAGCTGACTCTGCCAGAAACACTCTATTTCATGTGCAGACCTATAGTTTATTTAAGCTGTAAACTTCCACAGTAAAGTAACACATTCAGCCACATCTAAAAACAATCTAAACACACATTAAAAAGTACAGACTTAGCAGAAGGAATCCAAACTCCTTCAAATGTGTAAGTTACAGTGTTAACTTTGAAAATTATTGGAATTATATGCTTTAAGGGAGATGCTGGGTTTTTTTCACAACTGCCTCATCACCTTGAGCACTTGAAACATGCAGAACACTTTAAGGCACCCTTACCAGAACAAACTCAGGTAGAGAAGTTTTCTTTCAGCACACACAATAAAGTCAAGTTGGGAAGGCAAAGAAAAATCATTTACTGTACTTAACAATGTGAGCCCTAACAAATGAGAAAGCAGTTGAAATCAGCAGGATAAATCCCAGCAAGCAAGAGAAATTTGGAGAACAAATTGACTTTATGATATAGACCTAACAGGAACAGAGGAAGATCTCCATCAACTCATTCTGCCAGAATTAGAAGTAACAACAGAATAAACAACAAGTCAAATTAACACAGCCCCATGTAATCTACATGCATCAAATAGAATAAAGAATTTTTTTCATTAGGTCAAAATGTAAATTGGTTTCCTTTCCTATCATTTGACATAGCAATCACAGAGCAATTGAGGTTTAATCACATAATTATAGAATGGTTTGGGTTTGAATGGACCTTTAAAGGTCATCTAGTCCAACCCCTCTGCTGTATGAGCAGGGTCACCCAGAGCAAGTTGCCCAGGATCATGTCCAGGTGACCATGTCCAAACTCTCTGGGCAGCCTGGGCCAGGGCTCTGGCACCCTCACAGCAAAGAAGTTTTTTCTCATGTTCAGATGGAACTTAGTGTGTTCCAGGTTGGAGGTCACCTGGGCCAAACCCCCTACTCAAGCAGGGCCACCCAGAACCAGCTGCCCACAGCCATGTCCAGACAGCTTTAGAGTATTTTGGAGGATGGAGATTCCACAGTCTCTCTGGACAACCTCTGCCAGTGCTCAGTTGCTCTCATGGTAAAAAAGTGTCTCCTATGTTCAGATGGAACCTCCTGTGTTTCAGTGTGTGTCCCCTGCCTCTGGTCCTGGCACTGGGCACCTCTGAAAGAGTCTGGCCCCACCCTTTTTCCACCATCCCTTCAGGCATTTGTAGACACTCGTAAGATCTTCCCAGCGTCTTCTTCAGGCAGAGCAGTCCCAGCTCCCTCAACCTTTCCTCATGAGAGAGATGCTCCTGACCCTTCCTCATCTTTTTGTCTCTTCCTGGACTCTCTCTGGTATTTCCATAGTCCATGTCCTCTCTCTTCTACCGAGAAGTCTACAACTGGACCCAGCACTACAGGTGTGGCTTCAGTAATGCTGAATAAATGAGAAGGATCACCTCCCTCAACCTGCTGGCAACACTCCTCCCAGTGTAGCCCAGCATACACAGCACATTGATGGTTCTTGATCAGCTTTCTGTCCACTAGGACCTCCGGGGCCTCTTCTGCAAAGCCACTCTCTATCTAGTCAGACAGCAGCATGTATTAGTGCCTGGGGTTGTTCCTCCCCAGGTGCAGGACTCTGCACTTCTTGCACTTCACAGGATTCCTCTCAGCATTTTTTCCATCTGCCAACTCCCTCAGCACTCAGGGGTACATCTCATTAGGGCTCATGGACTTAGGGGTGTCCAGTTTATTTAAGTATTCCCAGACCTGATCCTCTTCCACCAAAGAGTACTGAACAGAACATGTCTACAAGTGAAAGTCTTGTGCTCTGCAGTGAGTCAAAACCACCTTGACTGTTAGGTAAGAGAACTAATCTTAAAATACATACAAAGCACCTAACTGCTCCAAATGGAATTTTACAGTATTTTCTGGAAAAAAAGCATAGGTGACAGAGTTGACACAAAACAGAACAAGAGGAATGCTGTTTATTTCCAAAAACTACTTAAAGAAATTAATACTCAGACCTCTGTGAAAACAATCTGAAGAGAATCCATAACTTGCACTGCCAATGACCATAATTCCCTGCTTCTGAAACACCAAACTCATGCCCATTCAAATACCTTCTGCTGAAAGAAAAATCCTGACTAACAAATCACTTATGTTAAAATTATTCATAGTGTATGAAGCAGAACACTTTAGGTTTCATGGATTAATACCTTAACATTAGAAGTCTGAATGAGTGGGAATGATCAGTGGGTGAAGGTGGAAGATTAATAACACCTACAAATAACCATGGCTCTCAGGTAGATATCCATATATTAGAGCAGTAATACAGAATCTTTCACTTCTTATTCTACCCTGGCACTTGAGAAAGTTATTAGTTTTACCATCAACCTGCAAGTAAATGTCAGAAAGCAAAAGAGGCTTTAAAAGAAAGCTGACACCCCTCAATGTCCACAGCTCCTGAAGGCTGATTCTAGGCTAGCATCAGATTTTAAGATTGCATTTTATCTGAGCTCTCCACAGTAACATGCTCTCAGTACCCATGCTGATACTGTATCTGTCAAAGATTTTTTCCTTCTCTAAGATGTTAAGACAATGCCTATTTTTTAATCATAAAAAAGCTCATCTTCTTCTGTCAAAGGGGGAAGCAGACCCTATTTATTGCTATACAGCTTACAGAGGTGCTTGTGCATGCTTTAGCAGGGGCTGGTGCAAGATTATAGGATTGGGTTGGAAGGGACATTCAAGATCACCTAGTTCCAACCCCCCTGACATGGGCAGGGACACCTTCCACTACATCAAGTTGCCCAAAGTCCCATCCAACTTGGCCTTGAACACTTCCAGGGATAGAGCAACAACAACCTCTCTGGATCACCTGTTCCAGCACCTCACCACCCTCACAGTGAAAAAATTAACTTCCTTATTTCTAATCTAAATCTCCCCTCTTTCAGTTTCAAACTGTTACCCCTATCACTGCATGCCCTTTCAGGTAACAGAAAACTGCTGTAAGGTTTCCCCAGAGCTGATAAACATCAACTCCCTCAGCCTATCCTCAGAGCAGAGTGGTTCCAGCCCTCAGTGATCATCTTTGTGGCCTCCTCTGGACCCACTCCAACAGGTCCATACCCTTCTTATGTTGGGGCCCCAGAGCTGGACACAGCACTGTGGCTCACTCTATCTACCAGCCACACTGCTTTGGATGTAGCACAGGATACAGCTGGCTTGATACTGGGGGTTGCCCCAACTAAGGGGAAAGACTTACCCACCCATGTGGTAACCCTGTTGTAAAAGGCCATCAAATTTGTCAGCTACAGTCTGCCTTTAGTGAAGCTATTCTGGCTGTCACCAACCACCTGCTTATTTTCCATGTGCCTTAACATAGTTTCCAGGTGGATGTACTCCATGATCTTGCTGAACAGGGACGTGAGACTGTAGTTCCCCAGGTCTCAACTTTTTTCCCCCTTTTTAAAAGTGGGGGTTGTGTTTCCCCTTTCCCAGTCAGTGAGAACTTCACCAGACTGCCATGACTTCTCAAATACTGACAGATAGTAGCTTCATCCACCAGTTCCCTCTGGACTCATGAATGCATCTTGTCAGGTCGCATGGACTTGTGCACCTTCAGGTTCCTTAGATGGTCTCAAAACTGATCTTCTCCTATGGCAGGCAGGTCTTCAGTCTCACAGTCCCTGCTCTCTGCAACTTGATCTTCTGCCAGTGAAGACTGAGGCAAAAAAAGTCTTTTGAGTACCTCAGCTTTCTCCACATCCCAGGTAACCACGTCTCTTTTTTTCCTTCTGTAAAGGGCCCAACTTTTCCTAATCTTCCTTTTATCACTGACATACCTACAGAAGCTGTTCTTGTTGCCCTAACATCCCTGGCCAGATTTAATTCCATCAGGGCTTTAGCTTTCCATCCCTGATCTCTGGCTGCTCAGACAATGTCTCTGTCTTCCTCCCAGGCTACCTGCCCTTGCTTCCACCTTCTGTAGACTTCCTTTTTAATGTGAAATGGGAATTGAAACCTTTTGCCTGCCACTCTGACACAGAAAAGACAGGAATACAATACAGTGGCATTTCAGAGTAGACAAAACAAACAGGAGGGGGGTTTTTTAGGGTTTCTTTCCAGATCAAAATTTCATAAACACTCCAGCTTGTTACTGACATGTTGTTAGTGCCCCCAAAACAACACAGTAAAAATGCAAGAAGCATCTACCTCAAGGGTAAAGTACAGCCACAGATCATTACCATGAATTCTGGTACAGAGAACATTATCTACTTTATATACAAGATAAAATACAGATTAAAAGGAGACTGTCCTGCATTTAATGCCAAATATGGACAATGCTTTCTTGAACCTCAACAACAACAAAGCTCACTATTAATAAGATGATATAAGGGGGAATAACTTCACTGAAAGATATTAATGCTTGTGTTTAGCTTAAGATTTAAAACCTAGCAGGTATTTTTCCTATTGAAAGTGTGTCATTATTAAAGGACTGACATGTTGCTAACATCAAAGGCATGTTTGTTAATTAACCTCCCATGTGACTGTGATTTCCTCACTGGTAATTTAGCTTTATTTGGTTATATTGTTACTCTTGCCAACCACACATTGAGAGCATACTCTTAATTCTACCAGGACGAAGTCTTTAGAAGCTAACTATAAAGTATTATTCACCCCAGATCACTCCCACCACTGAGATAACAAGAGCAGCAGGAATATTTTACTACTGCTAAACATGATGATCTGGATTCCTGGATGAGGAAATAGAGGGCACCCTCAGTAAGTTTGCAGGTGACACCAAATGGGGCGTAAGTGTTGATCTGCTCGAGGGTTGGGAGGCTCTGCAGAGGGATCTGCCCAGGCTGGATCGATGGGCTGAGGGCAATGGGATGAGGTTCAACAAGGCCAAGTGCCAAGTCCTGCACTTGGCTCACAACAATCCCATGAATGCTCCAAGCTTGGGGAAGAGTGGCTGGAAAGCTGTCCTGGGGTGGGGGGAAGGACCTGAGGGTGTTGGTCAACAGTGGCTGAATGGGAGTCAGCAGAGTGCCCAGGTGGCCAAGAAGGTCAACAGCATCCTGGCTTGGATCAGCACTAGCGCAGCCAGCAGGACTAGGGCAGAGATTGTGCTCCTGGACTGGGCACTGGGGAGGCCACACCTCGAATCTTGGGTTCAGTTTTGGGCTCCTCACTGCAAGAAGGACATTAAGGACACTGAGGTGCTGGAGTGTGTCCAAATAAGGGCAACAAAGCCAGTGGAAGGTTGAGACCACAAATGTAAGGTGCAGCAGAGGGAAATGGGCTTGGTTAGCCTGGAGAAAAGGAGGCTCAGAAGAGACCTTCTCACTCTCTACAACCCCATGAAAAGAGACTGGAGCCAGGTGGGGGTTGGTCTCTTGGCCCACATAACAAGCAACAAGATGACAGGAAGCAGCCTCAAGTTTTGCCCAGGGAGGTTCAAGTTGCAGAGGAAAAATGTCTTCACTAAAACAGTGGTTAAGCATTGGCCCGGGCTGCCCAGGGAAGTGGTGGGATCACCACACCCTCAGAGTGTTCAAAACAACTACAGCTGTGGTACCAAGGGACATGGTTTAGAGGTGGACTTGGCAATGCTAGGCTAATGGTTGGACTTGATCTTGGAGTCATTAAGGTTGGAAAAGATCTCTGTCATTCCTGTCACTCAGGATCACAAACTCCACTCCTTCACTACCTTCACACCACCACACAGAGCTGAGCTAAAGCTGCCCTGCTTCCCAGTTCCAGTCAGCTCACTTTGATAGAGGCAGCTGGAGTTCTAACTAGAGATGCAACACAGAACATGTCTAGTAGACAAATTGAAAACCAGTTTTTACTTTCATTAGGTCTACAAGACTTAGTGGCCATACTATCACCATACTGTTCACATGTTAAACATTTTAAGTCAATACCATACTCCTATGAATTACAACTACTATGTTTACTTCTCATAGGGAGCAGTTACTCCTATGTGTGTGATTCTTACATTTATTAACATCCCTTCTTACAAAGAAAAAAAACCAAACATTAAACATCTCAGTCAACCTATTCCAACATCTTGGGTTGTAACATCACATACCAGCTTCCAGTTTAAGAACATAATTAGGTACCACAACTGTCCTGCCAAACTTTCAAGAACCTTGTCACCTCACAACCAAGAAGCCTCTTGAAGTCCACACAAAACAAACCATTTTGTAAGGTATTCTCTGATGAATTAAGAACTATTTTTGCCAACATAATTTTTGGAAGGTTGGTTCAGACTGCCATGCTTCAGATTTGAAATTCATCTCATTTCTGATGATCTCAATACATCCCTAGCCACTGGATGCCAAATTCATTTTTGTACCAATCCTACCCTTTAGCCTACACCGCTTTGCTCTTCCCCTCTTTGCTTACCTCTTCCAATATATTTATAGACAGCACTCAGATCTCCTTTCAGTTTTCATTTTGCCAAGATAAACAAGCCAAGCTATTCTACTTCACTTATGTTAATAGCTTTTTCTTTGCACCATTCCCATTTGGCTTCATTTTCTCTTAGTGCTGCCAGGGATGCATTCAGATAAAGCTTCATCAATGCCATAAACACTGACATTAATACTTCCCTCATACAAAACTTATCTCATCTTATTTTCACTTTATAGTCACCTTTCCCTCTACTCTTACTTTACATTCTCCCACAAAATCTCTTTTACCTGCAACTTCATTATTAGTTTTGCAGATACATGTGTATAAAAAAATCAATACTGAGATTATGCAACAGGTCCTCCTAGAAGCTATGTTAAGGTATGTGGAGGACAGGTGATTTGAGACACCAAGGGCAAGTCCTGCCTGACCAACCTACTGGCCTTCTATGATGCAGTGACTACATCAGTGGACAAGGCAAGCAGTCTGGATGTTGTCTACCTGGACTTTGATACGGTCCTCCACAACATTCTTACCTTTAAACTGGAGAGATATGGGTTTGAAGGATGTAATGTTAGATAAGGATTGCCTCAGTGATAGCGTTCAAAGAGTTACAGTCAATGCCTCCATGTCCAAGTGGAAACTAATTACATGTGCTGTCCCTGCAGAAAGGGCTTGAGAGTACTGGTGGGTGAAAAGCTGGACATGAGCTAACAATGTGCACTTGCAGCCCATGAGGCCAACTGCAGACTGGGCTGCAGAAACAGAAGTGGGACCTGCAGGAAGAGGGAAGGGATTCTAGTCCACTCTCATTAGAGACCTCACCTGGAGTACTATGTCCAGCTCTGGAACCCCCAGTACAAGACATTAAACTGTTAAGAGTGGAGTCCAGAAGAGGCTACAAAAATGATCTGAGGGCTGGAACCCCTCTGGCGTGAGGACAGGCTGAAAGAGTTGGGGTTGTGCAGCCTGCCCGGAGAAGACTCCAGGGAGACCTCACTGCAGCCTTTCAGTACTTAAAAGGGGGCTTGACAGAAAGGCAGAAAATGACTCTTTACCAGGGCCTGTAGTGATAGGACAAGGGGCAGTAAAGTTAATCTGAAAGAGGGTAGATTTAGACTGGACACAAGGAAGGCATTTTTTATGATGAGGGTGGTGAGGTACTGCAACAGGCAGCCCAGAGAAGCTGTGGATGCCCCATCCCTGAATGCTTTCAAGGTGAGGTTGGATGGAGCTTTCAGCAACATCAGCTAATGAAAAATATCTCTGCCTACTGGAGAGGAGTTGGACTAGGTGATCTTTAAAGGTCCCCTCCAAGCCAAACCATTCTGTGGTTCTATCAAATAAAGTAATGACATCCAGTAAACTCAGTGATAAGATCAGGTTTTGTTTGGGGGATGAGACAGAGAGAGGAGGACTCAGAACAGATTGGCACATTCAACCTGGGACACTCATGCTCCATTTTATTCCACATTCCATTTACCTCCATGTTTTTAATTATTCTTTCCTCTGAAGCTCTGCATACTATGGAGGTCAAACCTATCCAAGCAATGAAGTGTTAAATTAAGAATTACTCCAAGTGAGAGCACATTTTGAGAAACACAGGAGGCCAAAATTCTCATGTGACCATCTTCTTAGAATCCAAGCAAACAATTCTTTTTCTTTTCTTCCTTATTCATGTTATTAAAGCCCTAACACCTGAAGTCCTACTCCAGGATAATATTTAGCAAATTATCTTAGCTCTCAAGACCTTGTTCACATAGAAATAAACTGAAAATAGTTTCATTTACATAACCATGTGTTTCTAAATACTTTCAATGACAATGCCAAACAACTTACAATGCAATAGAATAACTATATACAACACCAAAAAAACTACTAAAAGGTAAAACAAGCTCAAGAGCCAAGATCACTATGCACCAAATAGTCTTGCCACAGATGAAGACTTACTATGCAATGGAAAACAAATTCTAACCCCTCATTCTGCATTTTTTGTCTTCAACAATACCACAGTAGAAATTATCTTAGTAGAGTCATTTTGCTGGTTCATATATTCTTAAAGAAATTAGCTGCTACACACTTATCTGACTCATCTGACAATAAAAGCCTTGTAATTTGACAACTTTCACACTGGAAAATGTAATTCTTATCTAATTAGGGATTTTTTTTTTCCACTTTACCCACAGCAAGTTCTCTCCAGCAGCCTTTTCCAACTTGAATTTATGGTTTTGTAAGCCAAGCATGTCCTACCCTTTAATGACTGATGGTCACAAGGATCTGGTTAACAAACATCTCCTGAAGACAAAGTTGGTCAGAAAGTAAAACATACTTGCAAACCACAGTGAAGCTGAAACAGGAACAATTTGTAACACCACAACGGACAGTCAGCGCACTAAATATTCAGCTCTATTAACTGAGGCCTAAAGAAGCTCCTCTTGTTCATGGTAAATTTCCACTTTTCAACTTGGCCTTGAACAACAGTGCAGTGTTTATATATAACATAGTATTCTGTAAAGTAATGAGGCATTACAGTGATCCTAAACATAAGGACTAACCTAAACATTAAGGGGAAACTTCTTTGCTAAGAGGGTTATGGAGCCCTGGCCCAGGCTGCCCAGAGAGGTTGTGGAGTCTCCTTCTCTGGGGAGATTCCAAAGGCACCTGGAGGTGACCCTGGGCAACCCTGCTTTAGCAGAGGGATTGGACTAGATGATCCCCAGAGGTCCCTTCCAATCCCCACCATGCTGGGATTCTGTGATCCAGAACACTTGCTTAGGCTATCAACCAGCAGAAGGAGTTGGCATTTACACTAATTACAGTGAAAAAGGTGAAGCTTTTATACCAATGACTACAAGACAGTGAGGTTTGGACAGTGATTCTCTGTTCAGTGAAAATGCAGCATTAAATAAAACAGAGTCCTGCAAAATGCAGGTAAAGTAGAAAACTTCCTCTATATGCACCTATCACACAGGAAAATCCTCCATGATTGAATCTTAAATGGCAAACTAAATCTGCCAAAATACAATCTAACACCTACAACTGGGCTGACTTCACAGATCAACACAACTCCCTTTTCATTACTCAGTTTTAAATGCAGTCTAACACCATGGGAGAGACATATATTTAACATATTATCACCTTGTGAGTAACACATGGGGAAAAAAAACCTATCTTCCTTTCTCACCACACTCCCAACAATCATTTTGTGTCTCAATTTTCATTAATATCTGTAATTAAAAAAACCTGAAATACTAACAAATATCACATTTGAGGCAGGAGACAATGGATAGAAGCAGAGATATCTAGAAAGAGCAAACTGTTGCAGGAATCCTTCTTGGATTTCAGAAGAAGTCAAAGATTACTTGTTGAATACTGAGTCATTCTATGGGATGTTCAATCTTTGTCATTACAGAACCCTCAGCCAACAAAAATATTAACTTAAATGGAATCATTTCAAAGCATCAAAAAGCCACAACTGGGTTAGTAATCACTTCCAACCAGTTTTTTCCTTCAGCACTTCCATTGTCTAGTGTCAGAAATGTTCTTGAATGAAGATAGCAGAAAACTGACATCACAATTGCCTTTTTTTTTTTGCAACCTTTCTCAGAAAGCTGGGACATCCCAAATGTGTTGCTCCTTTGAACAGAGTGAAAACAGGCCTAAAATCTGCCATAACCAAGACACACAGCACTAAACCAGCAAAATCCCATCTGAGGACCTCAAACCCTGCTGACACTAAAAGATATCCTGAGCCAATTCTGGCAACAGACCTGGAGGGCAAAGGATGCATTTAACATGGAGCTATTTTTACCTTTAAATTCCACCTTCTCCATTTGCAGCAAGACACAGCCTGTGGCTGTCAATGTTACTGACAGCAAGAGAACGATTACAGAATAATCTACAGCAACATTTTGGGTTATTTCAAAGGCTGTTGAAATCATTTCAGAATGAACCACAACATTTCAAGTGAAGTACTCTCTACCTCACCTGGAAAGAGGAATCTGAATGTGTAACAGCTGCTAGCTGATTTTATACACTAACAATCCCAGATTATGAATCAGAGTAATCCTCAGAAATATAACATCATCTGTTATATTGATCTCTCCCAGTAACTCAAACCATCAAAGGGAAAATTTATTACACACAGACATGCCCAAAAGTTGATTTTAGGCTGCTTGCTTGATGACCTACTTCTAGCCTATGAGTAATAAAAAAGGAAAATTGCACCTCATGCTTTTGAGACCTTTACAAAATGTAACAAAACTAGATTTCACATCATTGTAAGCAAGAACTTCATTAGAGGTTATCAGTATAGAGTATTCAAATATCCTTACCATGGCTGTCTAGCCAGACACCTCTGAATCACATGAAATCCAAATTCTGAACACTGTCTACTAATCTTCCAAGGCTCATCTAATCAACTAGTGCTGGTTTTCAATTAGGTGTTGCAAAATCAGGTCTTATGACTGACTGAAAGATTTTGCAAAGGGTATTATAAAAGGACCATAATCCAATACCAACTTAAATACGCCTTACTTACAGTTGGCTTCTTTGACTTAAGAAGTCCAAGTTTCCATTAAAACACTAGAAATCTTTGACTAGAAAACTTCAAGTGCTGCTATTTAACCACATAACTCTTAAAGCATAATTTTAAAAGAAAAGTAATCACTCACAAGGAACCAATTCCAGATTACCATAATCTTCACTCAACTAGAGCACTAAGAGGTGCTGCAGCATGTTCAAGAAGGGCAACAAAGTGTTGTGAGGAGCAGCTGAGGGAACTGGGGTGCTGTAGCCTGCAGAAAAGGAGGCTCAGGGGAGACCTTTTCACTCTCTACAACTCCCTGAAAGGAAGCTGGATTGAGGTGGGGGTTGGTCTCTTCTCCAAAGTAACAAGCTACAGCAAGAAAGGAAATGGCCTCAAAATGTGCCAGGGGAGGTTCAGGTTGGATATTAGGAAAAAATTCTTCACCAAAAGGGATGTCAAGCCCTCACATAGGCTGCCCAGGAAGCACTGGAGTCACCATGCCTGGAAATCTTCAAAAAACATGTAGATGTGGCACTTAGGAACATGGTTTAATGGTGACTTGGTAGTGTTAGGTTAATGGTTGGACTTGACTATATTAGAGGTCTTGTCCTACCTTAATGATTCTATGACTCTGTAAACATCAACAGTCCTGAGTCAATAATAATCATGGATAATTGTCCCAATAAAATAACTCTGAATAACCACCTGCACTGAAAAATAAATCTGTTTTTAAATAAAGCTGTATCATTTTTCTACACTAACACTTAACTCTGAATCACAGATTCTCATACTAACACTAACCAACTCCATTTAAAAGCTACCACTTAGAATTCCTTTCTGCCTATACTATACTCTTCAATGCAGTACTTCAGAGCTGAATTAGTTGGTGGTCCACAAACATTTTTAAACACCTCAGAATAATAAGCAGTTAGAAAAGATGATTTATTGAGAGTGCACTTAATGTTCTCTCAACAGAAGCTCTTTCTGGAGTATATTACTGTAACAACACAGTAATAGTGTTTTCCATGGAGTCTGCAGCCTCATTACACTTCAGATTTTGTTTCTGCTTACTCTGCTCCACAGAAATCTTCCTAATATATGCATTAGCCTGGAAGCAAAATTTATGCCTAAAGAACACATATTTCATCCTCTAAGTACACAAACACACAGCACAACTGACTGACAGTGGCTTCACCAGAGAGAATTTCTAATTTAGGATTAATTCCATATTCCCTGTATCAACACTTTGGTTTATAACACCTAAATAGGGCTTACTTCCAGCTTGAAGACAGCTCAATATTTGAATGCTTTGTATTAGACACAGCAGCTTTTTAATTAAAAAAAAAAAATCATTAAGAAAAAATAAATTCATGCATTTTCCTCCAACCTGTTTGCAGCAAGAATACAGTGTACTGAAATGTGAGTGCAGCCAGACCTGGCAGCATAGAGAAGTGAAAAATCTAGGTTCCCACTATGGATTTTGCCTATGAATGTGCAATTTCAAAATTCATAAAAATCAAAGCTATCAAGAAATTACTATGTGTGATCAGCCAGATTTGGTGTTTTGTTTTATTGGTCCATCAAATCAATGAAGTAGAGTTGGTTTAAATTTTGTCTAAAAAGCCAGGCCAACCAAAGGTACTTCAGGGGAACACAATATTCTTCTCAAATATAAGCATTACTTTCTCCTAGTTGTCCCCTTAAAGCTTTTTACAACATCATATTCACATCCACTCTGTCCCTCTAAAACAATGAAAAATGAGTCTACTAAAAATGGAAAATAAAACAGAAACATTGATGGCATCGGGTAAGTAGATGTGATGACACTAGTCACAAGATTTCAAGTGTAAGTTTAGATAATATTAACAGCTTTTAAAAAAAAAATCTTAATATTGCTGATTCTAAACCTGAAACATTCAGATAATATTCACAGCTTTTAAAAAAAAATCTAATATTACTGATTCTACACCTGAAACATTCAGATAATATTCACAGCTTTTTAAAAAAAATCTAATATTGCTGATTCTACACCTGAAACATTCTGAGATTCTTCTCAACACCCCTTCTGGGTATACAATATAAACACAGGATACTACTGAAAACTACTTATTCTACCATGCTTTTCTTTAGGCCCTTACCTTTCAAGGATCACTCATCTTTGGAAGAGCCTTCCTTCCTTTTCACAACTGATTTATCAGGAGAGGAAAAACCCCTACATGCTACCAGCACCAAAGGGGACTTATTTTGACAGGAGCATCTCATGCCGTTCACAGTCATGCGGTCTGCACGCAATCAATACCCAATCCACAGAAACTTCCCAACGCACACATTCCTCTCCCTCATTCCCAAGAAAGGAGTGAGCTGCTTGTTTACATAGCCAGAACCTGCCTGAAACGTGACAATATGAGGGGGAAAAAACATTCGCCCGACCAGCATCAGGGAGAAGGTATGAGTGACTGTGCACCAGCCCCACCAGCGCCCGAGGGGATAGCGGCGGGGGCCAGGGCTGGGCTCGACAAGGGCCCGCAGCCAGCCCTCAGGACTCGAAAGAAGGCCAGACTGGAGGGCAGCCTCCTGAAGCGAGTTTTCCCCTCCCCGCTTCAATCGCCCGTCTCGGGTCCTCTCCTACCCTCCACAGACATCACGGAGAGGGCCCAGCTGCCGCGCTGACTGCCCCCCCGCACCGCGGCCACAGGAATGACAGGAGAGCGACTCCCCTTCCCTCGTCTCCGCTGGCCGAGCCCCGTTCACTTCCCGGGCCAAGCCTCCTAGGCGGAGCGGTGACACGGCAGCGGCCGCGCAGGCATGCGGAGGGGACAAACCGGAGGCAGGGAGCGGCCTGGCACAGGGAAGGAAGGCGGCCGGCCCCCGAGCGCCGCGCCCGGCCGGGCACACCGCCGGGGCCGCGGACACGCTCTCGAGTCCCCACGGGATCCCAAGATGGCGGCGGCAGAACCCGTTCACCGGCGCGGCGGCGGCGCCACTCCACACATACCCTCCACTCCACCGCCGCCGCCCCACCGCCCCCCCCACACACACACACCTCCCGACGGACCACAGCGGGCAGGGCCCGGCACCGCGGGCTGGGAGAAAGAGGGGGCGAGGGCGGGGGGCAACAACGAGGCGCCTGGAAGCGAAACGGGACACCCCGCCGGGCTGGGCCGTCCCGCCGCTTCCCCTCTCCTCCCCGCGCCGCCGGGCTCCCCCCCTTACCTTTGAATTTGAGGTCGGTGGGCGGATCGAGCACCAGGATCTGCTCGTGCTTTGCCAGAGCCCCGGCAGCCGCCATCTCGCTCGCTCGCTCCGGCGGGAGGAGGAGTGCGGGGAGGAGGAGGAGGAGTGAAGAGGAGGAGCGGGAGGAGAAGGCGGAGGCCGGGCGGCGGTGCCGCTCCCTGGCGGCAGGCGGGCAGGCACTGGTTCCGCTGCTTCACACTTCCCCGCGCCACTAGCTCAGCGAGCGGCCGGTAACACCACCCCTCTGCGGGCACGAGGGCGGCGGAGGCGGCACAGGCGGCACCCTCTGCGCAGACTCCCGGTGGCTTCCTCCTTCCTCCTTCCCCCGCCCTTCCCGTCCAAGGCGGTTAGTCCGAGATCCCGCGGGCCAGTCCTCGCAACCACCCCGCGATTGGAGCCGCTGAGGAGCGGGGAGAAGCAGGTCCTCTCTAAACACACAGCCAGTCCCAAGTAGAGACAGCAGCAACGACACCCGACTATCGTAAGAGGAAGGGCACCAGCTGCTCCTTGCTTTGGGAAGCCAAGGGGAACTACGGCTCCCAAAGTGCCCCGCGGCGGGCGCGGTGCATCCCGGGAGTTGTAGTGTTTTGGCGGGAAGGTGAGGCGGGCTCGAGCTGGGTGCTGTGGGGAACGTGTGGCTCTCACGAAGCTGAAGGAGACAGAGTGAGCCTGGGTGGTGGGTCCTATGAGGAGAGCATTTGGGCAAATGGTCTCTAGCGCCCCAGGGAATAGGTGCAGGTAGCTCATGAGTGAGGCTTTTGAGACATTGGAGCCAAATCTCAGCTGCTATCACACATCCACCTCAGGACGGCTGTGGCCAGGCCTAAAGGCAGCTCCACCACCTTGCCAGGTAGCACTTGGGTACAGAGGTTCTCAAACAGGCCTGGGAAAAGGCCAGAACCTCTCCTCAAGTAGCAAAATTGCCCTTGGGTGAAGGCTTAGGAGTATTAACAGGGAGTGGATGTTGAGAGAGATTCTTCTCTTGCAAAGCCTTAATGAGAAATAAGAGCCATTGTGTATGAGTAGTCAGGAAGGAGGTATTCACAGTCCTTCTTGCTTGCATGTTTTGTCATTGTGTTGTCACGATAGGCTTTTTCATTAATACCATACTGTCAAGCAGATGGTGCATCTTGGGGTATTTGAATACACTGTTAGCAAACAAGAAAAAACAGTTAGACAGCCAAATATGTCTGAACCTTAATGATTACTTTGTCCTAAATCTACTTCTGAAGAATCTGATTGTAAGACTGCTACATTTGCATCCATAGAATCATAAAATCATACATTTGTTTGGGTTAAAAGGGAACTTTCAAAGTCATAGTCCAACCCCCCTGCAGTCAGCAGGGACATCTTCCACTACATCAGGTTTCTTGGAGGCCCAGACAACCTGTCATGGAACAGTTCCAGAGATGGGACATCTATCACCTCTCTGGGCAACTTGGGACAGGCTCTCACCACCCTCAGTGTACAAAAATTCTTCCTTCTCTCTAGTCTAAATCTTCTTATTTTAGTTTAGAACCACCACCCCTTGTCCTGTCCCAACAGGCCCTGCTAAAAAGACTCTCCTTCTTTCTTCTAGGCTCCTTGAAGTACTGAAAGGCTGCAAGAAGGTCTCCCTGGAGTCTTCTCTTCTCCAGGCTGCACAACCCCAACTCTCTCAGACTGTCCTCACAGCAGAGGAGTTCCAGCCCTCAGATCATTTTTCTGGCCTCCTCTGGACCCACTCCACCAAGTCCCATGTCTCTGAGGACTCCAGAGCTGTCCCAAACACTGCAGGTGAGGTCTCATCAGGGATCAGATGTATAAAAGAATTAGCGAACATATGGATTTCTGTCTTCTAAATCTGCATAGAGGAAGCATCTTTTGAATCTGTAGTCCTTACTGCTGTTTTTTAACTCCATTAAAAGGAGAAAAATCCAGAACATCTTGTGCCATTTAGTATTTTGCAGTATTTCCCCATGTTTTGATTCTTTGGAAGTAAAGACAGTTTTTCTGGTGCATAATCACCAGGTAATTGGTTTCTGAGAAGTATACACTGTGGCTTAATCTTTGCTGGGTTCATGGACAGAACCAGTGAAAGATTGTAGGTAACAGAGTAAGTCTACATGTTAATGTTATGAGAAAAAGAGAAATATATACTAGGACAGAAAAAAACCCTTTGTCTTCCAGTTTATCTTCCAAATCCCAAGGGTAAGGATGCATAAACAGAATATTGGGTTTGCTAACAAAGCCCAGCAGAGCACCAGAAAATAACTTTAAATATTGCACTGTAAATAAAGGAGGTACTTTAAGATGCTGCTTTATGTTCATCATAAAATAAGTCTCTAGCAGGAAAACTGCAGCCACAGTAGCTGCAGACCTCTAGTGATATTTTCCCATATATACCACCTAACTCCCTCTACTGAAGCCAGTTCCCATTAGATGCAAGTCCTCTGAAGGACTTTTTTCTAGAGCACTACTCACTTATTTCTCCTTCAGTCAGTGATGGTATTAAAAAGCCACATGGATATTTGTTGTTGACAAGAGGAGCACTGAGGAAAGTGTTGAAGCAGGCAGGCAGGACAGTGGTAGGCCTGGAGGGGAGGTAGGCAGCTGAAATGGAGAGTGAAGGCTCTCCTGGAGCTGAGGCAGAGCCTAAACATAAGTTATTCAGAGGATTTCCCCTGCCAAATGGCCACAAAACCTTTCCTTCGTGGTTGGGGCTGAGGTAGAAGTATTCACCAAAGGAATTGCATGATCCACAAATCTTCTTATGGTGTGCTGATTTTGAAGGTAAAGCATTTAAGTAATTTCATTGTATTTTTTATCATGAGATATTTTTCAAATGGGTTATTTTTTCTCTAATACATGTTCTTAGCACTCCCAAACCAGACTGCAAGACAGGGGAAATGAATTTGTTAATCCTTCTGAGTTAATTTCCATAACCTGTACTCCAGCCTCACATGAGGGTTGGAATGGCTTTGCTGTGAGGACAGGTTGAGGGAGTTCAGGTTTTTCAGCCTGGAGGAAAGAAGGCTCCAGGGAGACCTTCTTGCAGCCTTAAAGGGGCCTAGGAGAAAGATGGGAAGAGATTTTTAGCAGGGTCTCTTGGGACAGGACAAGGGGTGATGGCTCTAAACCAAAAGAGGGAGATTTAGACTGGAGAGAAAGAAGAGGTTATTTACCCTGAGGGTGGTGAGACCCTGTCCCAGGTTGCCAAGAGAGGTGGTAAGTGCCCTATCCCCAGAAACGTTCCAGGTCAGGTTGTTTGGGGCTGTGAGCAGTTGCAGGTGCCCCTGCTGACTGCAAGGGGGTTGGACTGGATGGCAGTCTGTGATTCTGTGATACCTTGTGTATAAGAATCCAAGGAGAACCAGAAAATCTCTCTTTAATAGGACAACAGGTCTTACAGGTTTTCCCATGCATGCTTTTCAATGCAAACACCTGGTTAGACATGGTTGTGGGATAGATATAACTGACAGCAGGGGATGTACACAGGCTGGGAGAGGACTGGTTTAATTCTTATCACTAGCACATGGAGAGGCAGTGAATGAAGGACAAGGCACAGCCTCAAGCTGTGGCTCAAGGCAGAACCATCACAGTATCAGGAGGCCGAAGGGGGCCCCTGGAGGGCCGTACTTCAATTTGCAGCTCAAAGCTGAATTCAGGCCAAGTCACAAAGAGCTTTGTCCTGTGGGGTCATTAAAACCTCTGAGGACAGGGATTTCACAGCCTCCCCCAAACAGCCCAGCTCAGTGCTGGCCTATCCAGCCTTCATCTGTTCCATGTAATAGCAACTGCAAAGTTGGGACAAACACTGGGGCTGTGGTTTTATGGTAATTATGTAGGAACGTGGGAGTTTTGATGCAGTCTTTGCTATTTGAACATACTGACATCCTTAATAATGCATTCATCTGTTTTGTTGTGTTCAGTGTCATTTCTGATCTACTGCTTTTATTTCATCCAGACTGATACCATTTTCTATATTAAACACCACCTCTGCTGTTGATCAGCAGTATCTGGCAACCTTCTCCAACATCTGATTTGTTTCATTTTAGCACCTCATAGCACAGTTCAGAAATGACATCTTGGATCCATTAAAGCCAATAGAACTCCTCTCATTGATTTTGATGAGGTCATGATGCTCTTCCAGAAGGGTCTTTAGTATATTTTTGCAAAATGATAACATTTGCTTAACCTGAGGTCAACATTTGCCTGGTGTATTTGTAGATCTTAATGTTTTTCATGCTATGAATTCATTATCATTGTTACAATATCTCAGTTTGGAGATTGTTTGACATTAGATCAGAGGAAGCTGGCCAGGCTGGATCAATGGTCCAAGGCCAATGGGATGGTATTCAAGGCCAAGAGCAGTGTCCTGCACTTGGGTCACCACAACACCATGAATGCTCCAAGGTTGGGGAGTGGCTGGAAAGCTATCCAGAAGAAAAGGACCTGGGGGTGTTGAATGATAACAGCTGAAGATGATCCAGCAGCATGCCCAGGTGGCCAAAAAAGCCAACAGCATCCTGGCTTGAATCTGCTAGTGTGGCCAGCAGGACTGGGGCAGAGATTGTCCTCCTGGACTGGGTACTGATGAGGCCACACCTTGAATCTTGGGTTCTGTTTTGGGCCCCTCATTGCCAGAAGGACATCAAGGTGCTGGAGCATGTCCAAAGAAGGGCAGTGCAGCTAGTGGAGGGTAAAGAGAGCAAGTGTTGTAAGGAGCAGCAGAGGGATCTGGGGTTGTTTAGGCTGGAGAAGAGGAGGCTCAGGGGAGACCTTTTCACTCTCTGCAACTCCCTGGAAGGAGGTTGTAGCCAGGTGGGTGTTCATCTCTTCTCCTAAGCGACAGGATGAGAAGAAACAGCCTCAAGTTGTGCCAGGGGAGGTTTAGCTTGGATATTGGGAAAGATTTCTTGACTACAAGAGTGGTTAAGCATTGGCTCAGGCTGCCCCAGGCAGTGGTGGAGTAACCATCCCTGGAAGTGTTTAAACAGATGTGGCACCTAGGGCCATAGTTCAGTGGTGGACTTGGCAGTGTTAGGTTGGTGGTAGGACTTAAATATCTTAGAATCATTAAGGTTGGAAAAGACCTCTATGAGTTTTCAAACCTATTTAAGTGTTAAATAAGCTCTCTCTGTATCTGTGAAATAGCAGAGTAGATTCAGTTTTGCAATACTGTTTTCCACTGTTTATTATTCAGGTAGTTTATTCAGTCCCACCAATTCTCAACTTGAAAATGTCTCCCTGTAAAATAATATCACAACCTTCTTTGCAATTTCTTGGTGTTCTCAAGACTATCAGAGAAAGCAACCAAGTGCTGCATTACTTGTGTTAATGGGAAAACTGTAGCTCTCACTCAGTGAAGTATCTCATACATCCGGCACAGTTAAGTCAGTGAATATTACCAAATGCAAAGGTATGAGGACAAAAATATGATTTCATTTCATTTTAAGGAAATACTTGGCTTTTTGGTGCTGCTGTTTATCTTCTGAAATACAAAAGTGTTCGTGCAGCACCCCTGGTCATCATTTACTTTTCTGCTAATGAGTTCCATACAGAATTTTAGGCCCACTTGTTACATTGTGACTAAAAGGTAAAATTGCAGTCCACACTGTTATTGAAGATTTGTGGCATTATTGAAATGTTGCCATTTAGCAGGGGGGGTTGGACTAGATGATATCTGGGATTTTGTGATTTCTTTACCTAGTGACATTGTAATGAAAACATACAATGCATGTTGAGTATTCCAGTAGAGAGGAGCCTATAACCCACAAAGGTATTTTCATAAATAGCTATAGTGTAAAATTTGATGTACTTTTCATAGTTTGGACCTAATTCTGTTCTGCTGAACAGAAAAATGCCCTGAACCATTAACTTAAGTAGGAACAAGACAAAAATGGTATCTTGGCTTTGTGGTTTAAAGTAGCATTTAAATAACTGAATGATTCCTGAGCCTATTTCAAATGTGCTAAAAGCCATTAATCCTTTGATAAAGGGCATAGCTATTAAGGAAATGGATTTTTCAATACTGTTTTGAAGCAATGGTTCTCACTGTTCATATACATTCATGAGGGATGTAATGAGATCATTCAATATTCCAAATATGGAATGTGGGTGTGTCTTGCTTGTTGTTTGCTGTTGTTTCATGTCTAAAAATGCACAAACACTTAGCTAAAAAGACCATAGGCAGGGACATCTTCAACTAAAGCAG
This sequence comes from Galbula dea, assembly GCA_013399015.1. Classification (NCBI taxonomy): domain Eukaryota; kingdom Metazoa; phylum Chordata; class Aves; order Piciformes; family Galbulidae; genus Galbula; species Galbula dea. The sequence goes on from VWZX01009655.1 coordinate 492,824, forward strand.
GTTGCTCAGAGCCACAGACAACCTGAGCTGGAATGGTTCCAGGGATGGGACATCTATCACCTCTCTGAGCAACCTGGGACAGGCTCTCACCACCCTCAGTACAAAAAATGGCCTCCTTCTAGCTACTCTAAATCTCTCCCCTTCTAGTTTAAAACCATCACCCCTTGTCCTGTCCCAATAGGCCCTGCAAAAAGTCTGTCCCCATTTTTCTTCTAGGGCACTTTAAGTACTGAAAGGCTGCAGTAGGGTCTCCCTGGAGCCTTCTCTTCTCCAGGCTGAGCAACCCCAACTCTCTCAGCCTGTCCTCACAGCAGGGGGGTTCCAGCCCTCAGATCATTTCTGTGGCCTCCTCTGGATCTGCTCCACCAGGTCCATGTCTGTGCTGTGCTGAGGACTCCAGAGCTGGCCCCTGCACTGCAGGTGGGGTCTCTCCAGAGTGCAGTAGAGCAGCAGAATCCTCTTCCTCAACCTGCAGGCCACACGTAAGACCTGCACTGAAGTTCTGTGTCCAGTTTTGGGTACTATCTTTAGGGAAAGATAATGTAATGACTAAGATCCAGAGAATTGATTGAAACATGAGAACAGACTGAAATCTTGAGATTTTTTAGACTAAGGAAGGTGGTCGGTTCACATGCTAGTAATAGTCTTTAAATACATTAAAAACTCTTGCAGAGAGAAAGAAAATAGTCTGCTCTTGTTTACTTTGAATAGAACAGGAAGTGATGGGTGTAGATCAGAGCAAGAGCTGATTTAGAGCAGGTCTGAAGAACTTGTTATGTGTAAGGATAATTAAGGTGAAAGGTTGCCTGAAAACACATGCGTGGAGTCCCAGTCACTGACCTTTCAGAACAGGTTAGACATCTATTGAGAGATGTAAATTTAGCTGATCCTACCTTGAGATGTGACCTCTGAAGTCCTTTCCAGCCCTAGGAGTCTATCACTGTGTAAATTCCAGCATTCTCCAAGATTAAACTGATCAACTGCAGTGGAAATGTCTGTTCCCCAAGGTCTGAGTTACAGCCCATTAAAACCAGGGGGAATTTTTCCAAGGACTTTAATAAGCATTGGATCAGGCCCTAATTGATTGTGTAATTTGGAACTGCACACGGAATTTGGTCCACAATTCTGTTAATGGTATTTGCAAATGAGAAGAATCCAAATCCTTTTCCCAGGGTACATTACTTTGCAGTGGTTACAAGAGAAAGTAAACACATGCTGAAGAAACAGTGCTAGTTTTTCTCACAAAATTGAGTAGATTTGACTGAAGACAGACACAAGAAGTTCTCAAGGGAAGAATTAGCAACTTTTCTCAAGGAAGAACATTTTAGACAGCTATTTTTTACATCATTTAAGCAGGGCCAGACAGAAAGAGACAGCAAAAACTATATCAACAAGACTTGAAAAATAAATAAGTATTATGAATGTGGGAATAAAATGTTTGACTCTGCTGAAAGAGCAAATTAGGTGAAAGCTTGCAAATGGGCAGAGCAAAAGAAGAGGAGACATGGAAAAATTCAGACTGTCAGTGGACTCGATCAATTGTGTAGTGACTGATGAGGAAATATCCTGGGCAACCTGCCTGTGGGGGACCCTGCTTTAGCAGAGGAGTTGGACTAGGTGATCCCCAGAGGCCCCTTCCAGCCCCTACCAGCCTGTGATTCCAAGGTAGTCTGTTACCAAACAGCATCAAGATTTTCCTTCACCCTGAATAATCAATTAAATCACCAGCCAAAGCTCTGCCTCTGCCATTGCAAGTGTTTCTTTTGAAACAGAGGAATAGTAATATGCCTGAAGTGAAAGGTTTGCAGAGTTGCAGTATCACAGCTCCTGTGGGGATCCACAGCTGCTCTGCTTCCTTGGATGTGTGCATCTCCTGGGAATTCCTTCCCCATTACCTTCTTGTTGTGGCAGGAAACGGGCAAGTGCTCCAACTGCTCCTCTAACAGATTCAGGAAGCCAAGGTTACTGATATGGGGCTAATACACAGATGAAAGATCTTTGCTCTTGATTAATTCATTATGTCTAGGACTACAGACACAAGGTTTCTAGAATCCTCTTCCCACTCCAGTTTGCTTGTTGCAGACATGTTCTCTGTCTCCACACAAGACTGAACACTCTACCTGAGAGATCATGTATGAAAAGTTTATTTCCTTTGCATTTGGGGAAGAAAAAGATAGAAAAGTCTGCATAATATTATTGATGGAATCTTTGGCTGCCAAATACTGAATTATTTATAGCTTAATTGTACAAACAATACCCATGAGGACCTGTTGGGCTGCAATATGCAATTGAGATACTGCACAGAAGCAGGCACCTGTCTTTCAGACTTAGTCCTGATACTTTGTTGGGTCACCTTAAAACAGGTATGAACACATTGCAGAGGCAAAGCTGCAATACCTAGCAGCATTTTGGAAGTTGCAAGAGGTAAAAAAGGCTGCAGAAAGCCTCATGTAGCAAAAGAGGCTTTGACTTGCATGATCCCATGGGGGACCTTTCCACTCCCAACCCATGTGTGCCCATCAGACAGCAGTCTATCATGACTTCTTTTTTTCAGAGAGAAATGCATTACGGAGGCCACCTCCTATTTTGTTGGTTTGGGGTTTTTTCCCTTCCCTCTCTCCTAATCCACATTGCTCCTTCCTGTCTTCCCACTGGCTAGACCAGCAAGCTTCCCCTCTTTTCACCTTCAAATAAGACAGGTGTTCTTTCTCCTCCTTCATCCTTAGTATGAGAGAAAAACAATTTAATACAAATTCATACTAATTAATAATTTAATACAAATGAATAGTAATACAGAAAAGCAGACTCAGCCAGTGCAAACCTGGACTGGGATTTTTTTCATGTGCCAAGCTATTCCTTGCATTTTTCCTTCCCTGAGTAAGACAAATAATAGAAAGGAGAAAAACAGGAATCAATAGTGGAGAGAAGTTGCTATTAATTCACCACTCTCCCTCTCTGGGCCAGCACCAGAAGCTTCAGAGAGTCCTACCACAGACAGATAGTATCTCTCTTCCACATTGAGACTTCATCTTATTTTTAAATACAGGCTTAAGGTTTAAGATCTGAAGCACCACCTTAATACCTTTATGTCATTTTATTCTCTTTGATCTTTCTTTTCCAGCAATTTTGGTGCTGTTTGCAAATTTATCAGCAAAGAGTTTATATTTTCTTCCAGATCACTGATAAAGACATTGAACTGCATTGGCTCCTTTGAAGCTGTTAAATACTCCATTAGAAGAGAGCAGAAACATGCTGATGCAGCTGCTAATTGGTTCATGGAGCATTTGATACAGGTAAATTGATTTTGTACAGTGCTGAGTTTTTGACCAGATTGTCAGGAAGGGCTACAGCAAATGACTTTAAATAATCATGTGTATTAACTCAATACATCCACCTTAAGCAACTGCATTTCAGTCTGGTCTTGTTTCTTAAATGCACCTGTTTTGTATTAAAAAGACATTGATTAACATTACATAAGCTACTACCTATAAATTGATTTCTCTTTGTTTCCCATATCTGTCTTTACTAGTATTTTCCCAGGGTCTATGTAATGCTTGTAATGATCCAAACCCATCACATTTAGTCTTTACAGTTTGCCACCTTCACTTTCTACCAGTCATCTGAGATTTCCCCTGGGCACCAAATATTTCTTAAGAATGAATGACTCTCCCCACTAATTTTTGTCATACTCTTGGGAACATTCAACCCTGAAGACTTAAATTTCTTTTGCTTTCACCAATAAAAGAGAAACAAGAGAGACAAAGAACTGCTGGAGGGAGTCCAGCAGAGGCTAGGAAGATGCTGAGGGCACTGGAGCATCTCTGGCAGGAGGAAAGGCTGAGAGCCCTGGGGCTGCTTAGCCTGGAGAAGAGCAGCCCCAGAGGGGAGCTGCTTAGTGCTGAGCAAGAGCTAAAGGGCAGAGGTCAACAAGATGGGGCCAGACTTATCAGTGGTGCCCAGTGATAGGACAAGGAACACTGGGCACAAACTGGAACCCAGGAAGGTCTGTTTGAACACAAGGGAAAAATTTTTGCTGTGAGGGTGTTGGAGCCCTGGCCCAGGCTTCCCAAAGAGGATGTGGAGTCTTCATCTCTGTAGAGATTCCAACCCCAGCATAGGGGCTGGACTAGATGATCTCCAGAGGTCCTTCCCAACCCCTACCAGGCTGTCATTTTGTGCTGAACATTATCTCACTCTAATGGTGAAAGGGAAATATTTCATAACACCTTATTATGCTAACAAAAAAAAAAAAAAATCAGTTTTTAAAGTAGCTTAGTAAAAGCTGCTTTCTTACCCAGCAGCTAGCCACCAGGTGAATTCAGTTTCACTCAGATCAAAGGCAAAAAAGAGAAATTGTTCCATTTTGGTCTTGTTAGCTATTCAGAGAGAGTATGATTGTGACTGAAAAAGCTGAGCTGGATTTTGGCTTATGCATCAGTAACATGACTTTTAACCAAGTTAATATAGTGGATGTTCAATCTCAGGGATGACTAAGCCAGAAAGGTTCCTCTTTAGATGATTTGCACATTCTAAGCTGAGTTTCCAACTTTGGCATGTAATCTTCAGCAAATCTTAGGAGGCTTGGCTGCTTCCTATCAAAGCTGGGTAGCTTTGATGGACAGCAAAGGGAAGAATTGCATAATTGTATTTTTACTAAGTCACATTTTAAATCAGAGAATTAGGCTCTTCCTTCAAAGCTGTCATGCATTTGGGAAAGCTCATGTATTCCAGTGATGTCACACATGATATTGCTTCATCATTTTTTTTCCTTTCTACTTATTGAAAATGAAATGAGGTTTTAAGTCTTACACTTCTCTCTTAGAGGGTGAATTGGATAGAGGTTTCTGAATGACTCATTTGGGCCACAAACTCTATTCTAGCAAGTTTCAGTAACAGCTCATTATAAAATAAGACTGGACAGGATGGCAGGGCTACCAGCCATGTTATGAATGACCTGATTTCCAGTTGTTTCAGCTTGAATGATAGAATGTTTGGGGTTGGAATGGGTCTTTAAAACTCATCTAGTCCAACCTGCCTGCAGTCAGCAGGGACATCTGCAACTACATCAGGATATTATAGATGAATTCATTTTTAAACTCAAGCAGATGTCATTCTCTTGGTGGGATGACCATAGCAACATCTATCAATAGTCTGACTGCTCCTCTAGAAGCTAGAACAGTAAAGTTTAGCCAAGATGAGCTTAAGCAGACTTCTGCACATTTTCAGTTTTCACTGTCTTTGTTGCCTTTGGGAGAGCTGAGTAGCTAATAAGTCAACTCTCTCCTTCACTGTGTCATCAGCAATTACCAGATGACTTCATAAGGAAATGAGATATTTGCAGTTGCCTCACAGGAACTTAGAAATGCACAAAACCACTCATGAAGCCTATTCTTGTATGAGACAAACCAGAAGCCAGGTCTGGTGAAAGTGATGGAGCTGCCATGAAGCCCTGACAGTGTGGTAATTCACCATACGCTGGGGCAACCTCAAGCCTCTAGGCCTCAAAGCCCTGACCCCAAACTGCTCTTATTCAAAGTCTTCTGAGGAGCAGCTGAGGGAACTGGGGTTGGTTAGCATGGAGAAGAGGAAGCTCAGGTGAGACCTTCTCAGTCTCTCCAACTCCCTGAAAGAAGGTTGGAGTGAGATGGGACTTGGTCTCTTCTCCTAGGTAACAAGCAACAGCATGAGAGGAAATGGCCTCAGGTTGTGCCAGAGGAGATTTAGGTTGGATATTAGGAACAATTTCTTCCCTGAAAGGGTGGTTAAGCTTAGGAACAGATTGCCCAGGGCAGTGGTAGATTCACCATCCCTGGAGGTGTTCAAAAACCAGGTCGATGTGATGCTGAGGGACATGGTTTAGTGGTGACAAGCCAGTGTTAGGTTAACAATTGAATTGATGATATTAGAGGTGTTTTCCAACCTTAATGATTCTATAATGGCCTTGTGGAAGGATGGCTGTCAAAGAGAGGGTGGATGCCTAAGTTGGAGGCATTTGCCCTGGTGGGAGAAGGGAGACAATTTCTATCTACATAGTCATAATCAGTCAAACTGTCACTCTCCCAAACCAGCTCTCAGTACAAAAGACAGAGGTAAAAGACAGCTGTGACATGATAGCAGTGATTCTCTTTTAAATTGCAGATGACTGTGAAATTTGACAGAGAATTTTTGTATCACCTCATCAGACACTTTCTATGACATGGTTGTGTATGAAATCAGATAGATCACCTAGCTCAAAAAATGGCTTGCTTACATTTTCACCATGACCTGAAGATACCAAAAGAAAATCACAAGTTCCTGAACTCTAAATTTCTTGCCTGTTGCTGGCTGGTTTCAAACACACTTTGGAATTGTCTAACACTCAGGATTTCATTATGCCTTTGAGCTCCAGCTTAGTGGGAGGAATATTCCCAGCTCTGCTTGAAAAAGGCAGGGAACACAACATCTTTCCTCAAATGTCTCAGGAAATGGGCAGCTCTCATGGGAATTCTGGCACCATTTCACCACAAAAAGCTGGCTTTCTTCAAAAGCAGACCTGCCAGCAGGCAGCCTCAATAATGTCAGGCTCTCCTGCACTATCAGAGACATGGGCTGAGTCATCTCACCAAATAGCTAAGGAACCACTTTCCTGGAGCTTGGAAACCCATAGGTCCCAGACATCCTCACCTTGCTGTCACTGATGGGTGCAAAATAGGCTCTCCTTCTACTCTGGTAGTTGCTTCAGGCCCTGTAATTTTGGAAGCTGTGTCTATCACACAAGGAAGGGTGAAGGTTTCTGCCAAGCTGTGCATCTTCCTCTGGTGTGTGATCTGCAGTGACATGAGGCAAGGTGTCTGAAAGACATGCTCACTGACAGTGAAGACTTGATGACTCAAGTCTTGTGGATATTCTTAAGGCATCAATTTCCTCCAGGGAAAAATAAACTAAAAGTCTCTCCATTTTATCTTGCAGTGATGGATGTTGTGTTATCCTACAGCCTTTATACTCCAGGCAGCAAGTACTTATACAGATACTACCTGCTGCAATTAACCAGTCAGTGGAAATCTACTTGGATACATTTATCACCACCTCATCCTTATCATAGAATCATGGTTTGGGTTGGAAAGACCTTTAAAGGTCATTCAGCCCAATCCCCTGTACTTATCAGGGACATCTTCAACTAGATCAGGTTGCTTAGAGCCCCAAACAACCTGACCTGCAATAGTTCCAGGGATGGGACATCTCCCACCTCTCTGGGAAACCTCTGCCACTGTTCCAGCACCATCAGTGTAAAAAATTTCTTCCTTATATCTAGTCTAAATCTCTCCTCTTTTAGTCTAAACACATCACCCCTTGTCCTGTCCCACCAGGCCCTGCAAAAGGTCTGTCCTCATCTTTCTTCTAAGCCACTTTAAGTACTGAAAGGCTGCAGTAAGGTCTCCCCTGAGCTTTCTCTTTTCCAACCTCTTCTTCCTTAGTCTTCTCTTTAACATATTGCCCTTTTTGTATCATTCCAAGCCAGAATCAAGCTTCATGAAAGGCTAAACCATGTGGGCATGCTGACTAGGTAAGCACACTGGAATGTATTAGCCAAAGCCCTTTGTCCAGGGCTCTAACTCAATAATTGATGTGTCATGGATTACATGAATGGAAATCATCTGTTAGTCAGTGGACTCTGTACTATGTAAATTCAGGCATAGCCACAGGTAAAGATATGATATCATCTTTTACAGGTGGAGTCCAGGCACCCAGTGCACTCTTAATCTTGTGTTTGTTTATGCTCAGTTTTTAGCTATGGTTCTCAAGTCACAGTGGTGTTAAGGTGTAAGCATAAAAAATGTCCTCCTTCTAGCTACTCTAAATCTCCCTCTTCCCGTTTCAAACCATCACCCCTTGTCCTGTCCCAACAGGCTCTGCTAAAAGCTCAGTCCACAGCTTTTTTCTAGGCTCCTTTAAGTACTGAAAGGCTGCAAGAAGGTCTCCCTGAAGCCTTCTCTTCTCCAGGCTGAACAACCCCAACTGTCTCAGCCTGGCCTCCCAGCAGAGGGGTTCCAGCCCTCAGATCATTTCTGTGGCCTCCTCTGGCCCTACTCCACCAGCTCCATGTCTGTGCTGTGCTGAGGACTCCAGAGCTGGCCCCAGCACTGCAGGTGAGGTCTCCTCAGAGCAGAGCAGAGGCAGAATCCCCTCCCTGCTGGGGATGCAGCCCAGGACACAGCTGACTTTTTGGCTTTGATCTTGTTTTGTGAAACCTATTTCCCCTCCAAAAAAAATTACCATGGTGAAAAACTTATTAAAACCCCAAAACATTTCCTTTTCTATTCTCTGTGTCAGAGGGAAAAAAGTTTATCTCTTGAGAGCCCTTTCCTAGTGCTTGCTGAGTTCTTATTCCCAGCCTATCTCAAAAGTCTCCTTTCTATTCAAAACTGTCAATAAACTGAGTCACCTCCATGAGAAACTTCAGCCACCAAGGCTTCTGGCCCTCCTTACCAAGGGTGTTACAGGCTGTGCCATGGAAAGAGAGCTGGTTAGGTGCCAGCAGGTGGTTCAGGTTGCCACCTTGAAAGCAAATTATCCCTTAGAACCAGGAATGACCTACAGACTATGGTAAAACTCAGAGGACAAAGAGTATCTCTAAAGGGAATGGTGCCAGGAAAGCTATTTTGGTCTCATTTGGGTTTGTGACTGTCTCAAGAAATATCACAGAAAAGTTAAGTCTTTATTTTGAATGTCCTGTCTGAGGGCTCTTGTTAGGTTCCAACTACATATTTTATGCTTTTCTGGTAAATATCTATCATGCAAAATTGTCCTAGGTGATGACTGATGAACACAAACAGGAACTTAGATCTATCTGCTAATGATTCTAGGTTTGCTGATGACTTGAGTTTTTGCAGAGCTAGAATATTGGAAAGGGATTTTGAAATGCACTGTGCTGTGCAGGCTGCATCCATTTCTCTTCCCTGCTAAACAGCTGTGAAAACTCCTGAGATAGACTTCTCAGCAAAGCAATCAGATTCTTTGAAGATAACCAAATCCCCAAATCTCAGCATGGTAGGGGTTGGAAGGGACCTCTGGAGATCATCCAGTCCAACCCCTCTGCTAAAGCAGGGTCACCCACAGCAGGTTGTCCAGGGTCCCCTCCAGCTGCCTTGGGAATCTCTCCACACAAGGAGACTCCACAACCTCTTTGGGCAGCCTGGGCCAGGACTCCAACACCCTCACACCAAACAAGTTTCTCCTCCTGCTCAGCTGCAACCTCCTGGCTTCCAGTTTGTGCCCAGTGCCCTTTGGCCTGTCCCTGGGCATCCCTGAGCAGAGGCCGGCCCCAGCATCTTGCCCCCAGCCTTGAGCTCTTGCTCAGCATTGAGCAGATCCCCTCTGGGGCTCTCAGCCTTTCCACCTCCCAGAGATGCTTCAGTGCCCTCAGCATTTTGGGAGCCTCTGCTGAACTTTCTCCAGTAGTTCCTTGTCTCTCTTGAGCTGGGGAGCCCAGAACTGGACCCAGGACTCCAGTTGTGGCCTCATTGAGGGAGAGTAGAGGGGGAGAAGAACCTGCTCCAACCTGCTGGTCACACTCTTCTTAATGCACCCCAGGAGATCATTTTGGCCCCAAGGGCACACAAGGTGACAAGAAGCCAGGGTTTATTCTATTAGGTGCTTAACCCACATTTCAACCCTATCAAACAAGCAAAGAGAAACTATTACCATCATCTTACTCATTTTTTACTGAAGTCAGTAACAACAATGCAGTCACTTGTCTTCAAGTCATGTTACATTGGCCAAGGGGAAGGAAGATGATGTTCATTTTTCTCAAGGGCATCTCTTTAGACATGTAAGTCGATTTCCTTATTGATTGGTACTTGCCAATATATAAACAGAAGCATAGGGATTGTCTCTGTCTTAGTAACATATCATTTCCCTTTGCTGCAGGGGAAGAGGGATTTTGTCATTAGGTATTTATCTTCTTATTTAAACATGGCTTTTACTTTTGTGGAGGGAGTAGGAATGGCACTGACTAGGTAAAATGAAATTAGACTTGGAAGGGAAAAGCATTTTTATTCTCCAAAATTCCCGGAGTGTGGCAGTCAGATAGGTTGAATGTTTTGTCATAAGTAATGTTTGTCTCAAAGACCTTTTGACAGATGATGGCAAAGATAAAGCTTGGGCTCTCAGGGAGGGTTTGAGAAAACAAGGTCAGTACTTTTCAAAGAAAGCTTTGTTGTTTTTTTTTTAAATACTTGAGGGAGTTTCAGGGATAAAAATGATTTCTGACTGGAGTAATTTAACAGTCAGAAAAAGAGAAATCCTTCCCAAGCTGATAAATGTTTAATACCTAACCAGAAGGCTCAAACTTTTCTTCCACCTTAAGTGTTAGACTTTTCTGCACTGAATCCCAGAATCTCAGCATGGCAGGGGTTGGAAGGGACCTCTGGAGATCAGTTAGTCCAATACCCCTGCTCCAGCAGGGTCACCCACAGCAGCTTGCCCAGGGTCACCTCCAGCTGCCTTGGGAATGTCTCCACACAAGGAGACTCCACAACCTCTCTGGGCAGCCTAAGCCAGGGCTCCAACACCCTCACAACAAACAAGTTTTTCCTCCTGCTCAGCTGGAACCTCCTGGCTTCCAGTTTGTGCCCAGTGCCCCTTGGGCTATCCCTTGGCACCACTAAGTAGAGGCTGGCCCCAGCCTCTTGCCCCCAGCCTTGAGCTCTTGCTCAGCATTGAGCAGATCCCCTCTGAGGCTGCCCTTCTCCAGGCTAAGCAGGCCCAGGGCTCTCAGCCTTTCCTCCTCCCACAGATGCCCCAGTGCCCTCAGCATCTTCCTGTGCTCTGCTGGACTCTTTCCAGTAGTTCCTTGTCTCTCTTGAGCTGGGGAGTCCAGAACTGGATGCAGGACTCCAAATGTAGCCTCAGAAGGGCAGAGTAGATCCTCATCGTTGATGCCAAGTCTCTAGGGAGTCACCAGCACCAATTAACTGAGGCATTTGTACCAACATTTTTGACCAATCTCTCCCCCCATGTTTTGATGCTTTTAAGAAAATGACTCTTTAGCCTTGTGCAGAACAACATCAAGGGAGAGAAGAGAAAAAATAAGAGAGAGATTAATCCTGTAGTTTAATGTTTTCCCTTCAGGCATTTCACAAACCTGGCTGTAGCCTAAACACTTCTGCAGATTAGGTGAGGGGGTGGAGGAAAGCAGAAGATAATGGAGAGTGTTTCATCAGCCTCGCTGTCCTGATTTCAGAGCAGTGCTCAGTAGCTCACAGCAGGGTGTCCTGCGATGCTCTTTGCAGAAAGACTGGAGCCGTAGTCACAGAAGGCAGAAACGTCCAATGCTTTTCTTTAAGTACCCCCAAGACACAACCTTCTGTCTTCAAAAGGAAAGCAGAGGAGGTTTGTTTTTGCTTTTGTTGCTAAATTCAACTCTAAAGTGACCTACAGCACTGCAAGAACGTGCTTCCAAGCCATGTAAAACATCTCATTAACATCACAAGGGCTGACTCATTGAGGGGCACAAACCTTCTTTTCACATTGAAAGGAAAAATCAATGTTCACTTCTGATTTTCCAGCACATTTGTAAAAGTTAAGAGGTGCTTACTTAGGCATTCCTGGAACTAAGGACATCATCCTTTACACTTCGCAGTTCTGCACAGGGATTAATTTTTGTTTATGCATAGCTGGAGATAAAATACTTATGTTTTGCAATGTGATTGTAAGCTTTAAAAGAGGGAACAGATCCTGCTGGCTATCTTCAAGCAGTAACTGAGCTCACAACCTATGTAAGTCCCTTTGAAGTCCTGCTTTCTCCTTACCTAGAGAAATGGTCTCGTGTCTTATTTGCTGTCCTGTTATTTGAGTTGCTCACAGTAAACAATGTGAAAAATGGAACTTGTTCTGTTTTATTGAAACCAGAGACATCAGAAGTATTTAAAACATTTATTAGTGTTAATCACTGTAAGTTAAATAAAACACAAAATCTACATTTTAAGGGAAAAAAAAGAATATTATTAGGTTTGATACAATTAATATATAAAACAGAAGGTAAAATATTACCAGATTGCAGCATCCCATAGCTGAAGCAAGTGAGTCCAGCCCAGTCAAAGCCTTTATTTAACAAAACAGAGGAAGAGTACTTAAAACTGACCATTTATCTCCAAATCTACTTTAAATAATTAAGGGTAGGATAGTAAAATACATCATCGTTGCAAAGGTCTGGTTACAGAGTGCCTACACGTGTAACAATCTAGTCACACTTCTTGCCATGTGCCAGGAAGGATGAGTGAAGACAAGGGGTGACAGGTTAACTTTCCTAGGGCTTGATACAGCCCCATGGGGAGGGACTTTATAGGAGGTCAGGGAGTGATAGGACCAGGGGAAATGGATGCAAACTAGAGTATCAGGAGGAAGTTCTTCACTGTTAGGGTGGGGAGACACTGGAACAGGTTGCCCAGAGAGGCTGTGGAAGCTCCATCCCTGGAAGCTTTGAAGGCCAGGCTGGATGGGGCTGTGGGCAACCTGATCTAATGGGAGGTGTCCCTCGCAGGCAGGGGGGTTGGAACTAAATGATCTTGAAGGTCCCTTCCAACTCTGGTGATTCTATGTTAGAGTGCAGCCCTTCTGAGAGACCCACAGTGGTAACATCAATCAAAATCATCCATTTCTTTTCACAGAATCACAGAATATCCTGACTTGGAAGGGACCCACAAGGGTCATTGAGTCCAGCTCCTATTTAGGCACAGGACAACCCCAAAGTCACCCCATGTGGCTAAGGCCATTGTCCAAATGCTTCTGGGATTCCAGGAGAGTTGGTGCCATGACTGCATTCCTGGAGAGCCTGTTCCAATGCTGCACCTCTCTGGGTAAAGAACCTCTTCCTAACATCCCACCTTCTGAGTGTCACTTCATTATTTCTGAGTCTCAGTCCTTGGCTAAAAATAGCCTTTTTTGATTTCTCTGTCTCCATGAGAAACCTTTACTGTAATTTGTCATTCTCCTGCCTAAGAATGGCAAGACAACAATTGTACCTGTCTGTGTCTCCATCTCCTTGCTACCTTCCATCTGAAACTTCATGATCACAAAAGCCTCTGGAGAATTAACAAAAACCTATCCTTACAGAATCCAATGTGTAGTAGATGAGAACCAGGCACAGTGAGAAAACACCACATGTCAGCCTAACAAAACTGCACCTATAGAAACACACATATGCAGAGCAGCTAGCAAACCTAGCTCCTTCATCATCTTGGTCTTTAAACTAGTTCCTGATGAGCCAGAAGGGCAAGTCACCCCCAGCTGGACATCACAGTCTTGAGTCACAGTGCAAACAAGCTCCACCAAACATCTGTGGCACTGCAGCCCGTGCCTCAGTCCTGCCACCAGCTCTCAGGAGAAAACTAGTCTTGGACAAATCCAGCACCAACTGGAACCAACCTTGAAATAAAACATTGCTGCTATTATTATTATTGTTATTATAGCAGATCAGCTACAGAGTCAGGTGTTCCTGTACAGTCATTTAGCTTCCCACAGGCATTAACTATCAAGAGGAATTCCAGTTGCTGCTGAAACTTTTGACTCCTAGTTTGGGGATTTTTTTTCTATGTCATTTTTCTGGCTGTCTAGGAAGGGAAGTGGCACCTTCCTAGCAACCAAAGGAAGCAGAAATGATGGATTGTACATTTGGAAATCATAGTTTTTAAACCAAATTATTCCCCTCACCATTTGCAGAGGCACATTAAAGCTGCACTTCAGCTCTGATGAACAGCAGAGAGGCAACACCAGCATGGAAGGCAAGTCTTGCCTTCAAAGAAAACAGGAGCTGCCCTGCACAAGGGCCTGTTATTCTTTCACCTGCTGGAGTTCACCAAACCCAAATCTCAAGGACTTACACAACCAGAATCCTTACTCATTCAAATCTTTTCCTTCACTAAAAGCAGCATAAGGTCATTTAGATTTGGCCAACCCAATGCAAAAACATCTTTCAGCCTATTTAGCCAGCACTGGAGTTTTCAAACCTGCCAGAGATGGATTGTAACAGTTCCCAGTTTCAAGCTGTTTGAGCTCATAAAACTGTTGTGATTCCCATCCAGCCCAGTGGCAGCTCTGAGCTGGTTCTTCAGGACAATATTTCATACAGATCAGTATCCCATTACCAGTTCTGGCACAAATTAAGGGTATACAGGGTACTCACAGAATTGTCTTACAAAGCTTTTAGGCATTCCAAGTGAGGCTTAGTGAATTTTGAGACATCACATTAATAATGATAATAAAAAAGAAATATGCCATCAAGATTTATGAAAGCTTAACTTTCCTGAATACCTAACTGCTGTCTCCTGCACTAAAATGGATGGCACCTTGAAAAATGTGGGTCTGATCTCACCTTGTTTTCTTGGTAACAGGGTTAGCTTTTTACAGGGTTTGAATTAGGAAGGACCAGATCTCTTGCAGCATTGGATCACAGATCCCATAACTGAGATGAATCTGTGATGTTGCTGATATTTCTTCAGTGCTGAGGGCCAGGCTAATCTCTCCCTCCACAGCCAGGCAACTCTGGCAGACTTCCTGGTCCAAAGGTGGGATGAAACATTCCCTGAAGGAGGCTGTCTCCCTCCCCAAATATCAATAGTGATGATTGCTGAATTTTCACTTCAATAACCCTTGATTACAGAATCACAGAATGTTAGGGGTTGGAAGGGACCTCTGGAGACCACCTAGTCCAACCATCTCACAAAGAAGCACTAAAGCCTGGTTTTCATGGATAAACATAGAAGGCAAGCCCTAGCCTGTCTAGTTCATGAGTTATTGTGGAAAGCTCTTCTGCCCTTTTCTTTGCTTTTCCTAAGTTCCCCCAACAATTGTGCAGTAAAGTTAATTTTCCTCACAAGAGAACAAATGATTGCTGTGGAATGCAGGCTGTATTTCTCACCCTACTTCTGATTTCCAGTCAAGTTGAGGAAGAAGATAAATTGGGATTTTATCATCTCAGTCACACACATTCTTAAAAGATGCAAGTGGAGAATGCATCAGAGCTTTATATTATTTTGAGTTCATAATCACCTACTGGATTCTTTTTTGTTGTTTTCTACTGTTGTTTCAAGTGCATGAAGCTTTGAAGGCATCACACACAGTGGCTCTTCCACACCACATCCCTAGAGAGATCTGGATAGATTAGAGGATTGGGCAGTCACAAACCAGATGAAGTTTAACAAAAGCAAGTGCCACATTCTGCACCTGGGAAGGGGCAACCCTGGCTGTACCTACAGACTGGAGAAGGAGAGGCTGGAAAGAAGTCCTGCAGAAAGGGATCTGGGGGTTCTGGTTGATGGCAAGTTGAATATGAGTCAGCAATGTGCCCAGCAGCCAAAATGGCCAACAAGGGCTGCATCAAGCACTGCATTGCTAGCTGATAGAGGTGATAATTCCACCCTGTACTGCTGTGGCCTCATCTTAGCATTGGGTGCAGTTTTGGGCACCACGACACAAGAAGGATATCAAGTTGTGAGAGAGCATCCAGAGGAGGCCAAAAAGATGCTGAAGGGTCTGGAGGGGAAGCCAGAGGAGGAATGCCTGAAATCACTTGGTCTGGTCAGCCTGGAGAAGAGGAGGCTGAGGGGAGGCCTCATTGTAGTTTAGAACTTCCTCACCAGAGATGAAGGAGGGGCAGGAGCTGATCTCTTCTCTCTGGTGACTAGAGACAGGACCTGGGGGAATGGCATGAAGCTGATCCAAGGGAGGGGCAGATTAGATATCAGGAGAAGGTTCTTCAGCCAGAGAGTGGTGGAGCACTGGAACAGGCTCCCCAGGGTTGCAGGCATGGCCCCAACTCTCCTGGAACTCCAGCAGCATTTAGCCAATCCTCTTAGCCACATGGGGTGACTTTGGGGTTGTCCTGTGCAGAGACAGGAGTTGGACTCCATGCAGCTTGCTCAGGATCTCCAGGATTCTGTGATTCTGTAAGCCAAAATGGGGTTTTTTTGCCCCTGTTATTACAGAGAATACTCTAAAAAGATGCCAAGTCCAATTTGCAATGCAAGAAGAGCAGTTTTTGCAGCAAATCTAAATTTTCTATAGAAAGGGATCTGTTTATTTAAAAGCCCCAGTCACTGGTTTAACCAAAGCATTGGAGTACTTTGACATTGTAATTTTGACAGGATATTAGAGAGGATTTTCCAAAGGAGGTTTTGCAAAATCCCTTTGAAGTAAAGCTCTCTGCTTCTGCTCCTTGCAGTACTGCTCATGGGAAGTACTGAAATGACTGCTTTCAAGATAAGGAGCCACGTCACTGAGATCACAAAGTCCTTCTGCAGTGTAAAAAAACCACATGCTGCTGCTTTTCAAGTAAATGTGACAAGATCAAGTTGGTTCAGCAGCACCTCCTACCCATCTCAGATGCCTGCTTTTCAAGCTTGATGACTCCACTCTTAGTGTTTTCCTGAGGATCTAAGGGTGGAATTTGCCGACCTGAAACACATGAGAGGACAGGGAATTAGCAACACAGGCAGGTAACATCTTAGCTTGCAAAAGAACCACATCTGTAAAACCTCACCAGGGACAAACCATCTCCTGTGTGCCTTCAGTCTTTTCCCTTGTGACAGAAGAAAGCTTTCTACTAATGCCAGGTAAATGTGAATGGTGCTGGTTTAACACAATGGTGCCTGGCCTAAATCTGCACAGCATTTAGTCCTGGTACATGAAAATTTTAGAGTATCATAACTAAACACATGTTCCCTAGGCTTGAGAAAGAAAACTGAGTCTGTTCTTTTCACTGAATCTTCACTCTTTTCATCCCTCCCTCCTTGGAGAGGTACCTGTGTCTTTCTAGTTGACAGCTTTGATTACTTTACACCACAATCTGCTACCCAAACTCTCCTGACTTTTAAATCATGTTATGGAGTGATTATTTTCAAGTGCTTGAAAGAATTTCAGCAATCATGAGAGCTAGACCTCTCATCCAGGGGCAGAAGGAACTTCTCCAACTCCCTCTCTTTTCAGTACTGCTGCATCTTCTCACAGAATCCCAGCATGGGAAGGGTTGGAAGGGACCTCTGGAGATCAGTTAGTCCAACCCCCCTGGTAAAGCAGGGTCACCCACAGCAGCTTGCTCAGGATCACCTCAAAGTGCCTTTGGAATCTCTCCAGAGGAGACTCCACAACCTGTCTGGGCAGCCTGGGCCAGGGCTCCAGCATCTTCCTAGCCTCTGCTGGACTCTCTCCAGTAGTTCCTTGTCTCTCTTGAACTGGGCAGCCCAGAACTGCACCCAAGACTCCAGATGTGGCCTCACTTGGTCAGAGTAGAGGGGGAGGAGAACCTCCCTTGACCTATCTGGCTTCCTACTCATAGACAACATACAATGTGTTTAATAATTAGAATTATAAATGGAAAACCAAGATCCTCCCAGGTCCAGTCTGTCTCTGGGGTGGGCCTGGCTTGTCCATGAAACCCCCATTGTGATCTCTGCATTAGTATCTTGCAGAGCTTGCAGTCATGGTAATGCACTTTCTCCTGGTCTCCTGGATTTCCTGGAAATGTTTTTTGCACTCAATCTACTTTCTATGGATTACTCCTGGCTTTACCATTCCCCTTGTTAAATAACAGAGTTAAAATATTTAGCATTTGTTGTATGCTACTTTCAGAGAGCACAAAGTTCCCATGAACAGCTCATCCAAACCCAGGTAGATTTTACAGTTTGGGTTTCCCCATCCTTGGCTGCATTTATTCACAGGTCTCTCTTGCCAAAAGTTCTATGAATTATTTATCTGTGTTGAAGCCTGAGTCCTACAAATTACTTGGGGAAGTGGTTATGGGAGGGTGAGTGAAAAGCAGTCAGGTAAAATCTAATCCCCTTGAGGTTTCATCTGTAAAACTTGTCCCTAAATTACCTTTGGTCAAGCCCATCAAAATGTCACCTCTCTTATGCAGCCAGTTCTGCACAGGTATGTTACACAACAAAAAAGTGACTTTTGGAGCAGATAATCTTGGCTATTTGCACAACTGAATGAGAGGAGGAAAATTCCTCCCATCTCTAAAGTTGAAGATACTGTATTTGGTCCAACAGAGGGAGAAATGGGTATCCTGAGGGCTGAAGCACAAATAAGCACTGACATTACAGAGCTGCACTCTGTACAGGTCACTAAAATATCAACTTCACACCCTGCCTGCATTCTGTTTGAACTTGGTGTTTTTAAGTGTCCTTCCAGAGTAAAACAAACAGCAGAATGGGTGGTTACAGCCACAGATGTTACATGCATTAATTCTCTTGGCTTTGTCTGGAGTCAAAGAGAATCCACCCATCCCTCAGACACTTAAGAGAACATGAAGAACATAGGATCTATGAGAAGCTTTCCAAGGAAGTAATGCTGTTGCTGTAGAGACCTCTGGAGAACTTCTGCATTAGGAATCTATTTCCAAAGTGCTTTCAACTCAGCCTCAGCTCACATAAAACTAGGTCCATCTAACTCAGAGCACAAGGGAGCTAAAAAAAATCAGAACGGCATACCAGTAAGCAAATACTCTCTAAATATTTGGTTCTTTTAACAGCAGGTTTGAAAGAGGAGAGCTTTAACAGCCAGGCCACCTTAACTTCATTTTAGAAGTCTGCATCAAAGAATTCATAGAACCCCAGAATCCCACCATGGTGGCATTTGCAAGGGACCTCTGGAATATCTAGTCCAACCCCCCTGCTCCAGCAGGGTCACCCACAGCAGCTTGCCCAGGGTCACCTCCAGCTGCCTTGGGAATGTCTCCACATAAAAAGACTCCACAGCCTCTCTGGGCAGCCTGAGCCAGGGCTCCAACACCCTCACACCAAACAAGTTTCTCCTCCTGCTCAGCTGGAACCTCCTGGCTTCCAAGGTGTGCCCAGTGCCCCGTGGGCTGGCACTGTGTCTGGCCCCAGTCTCTTGCCCCCAGCCTTGAGCTCTTGCTCAGCATTGAGCAGATCCCCTCTGAGGCTGCCCTTCTCCAGGCTAAGCAGCCCCAGGGCTCTCAGCCTTTCCTCCTGCCAGAGATGCTCCAGTGCCCTCAGCATCTTTCTAGCCTCTGCTGGACTCTCTCCAGTAGTTCCTTGTCTCTCTTGAGCTGGGGAGCCCAGAACTGGACCCAGGACTCCACATGTGGCCTCACTGAGGGAGAGTAGAGGGGGAGGAGAACCTCCTTCAACCTGTAGGTCACACTCTTCTTCATGCACCCTAGTGCATTATGTTACCTCTATTTGCTTCTCACTGAGTGTTTCATATTTCTCACTAGTGCCAAGTCCTTCAAGGTCAGTGAGCACTTTGTCCAGATCAGACCAGGACACAATATATATCCTTAACAATCACCTTGAATTATTCCATTTCTCAAAACATTAAAACCCACACAGATAACAACTACAAATAATAAAGTGGACAAAAAAAGTCTCTAGCCACAATATTTGCTGATTAGTTATTCTGGCCTTTGAGCTTCCCTGCTGTTGGTCATTAACTAGCCATGTTTGCTGCTCTTTGGATATCACCACCCCTTAAATCAAGACAAGGAAATAAACCTTTCAACAGCCTGAAGTTTTTCCAAGTTTGAGAATTACTTTTTTTCAGCAGGTGAGTTTTCTCTCACTTATTACAAGAATTTAGTAAATCAACAAGTGAAATCATTTTAGTTGTAGTAACAAGAGCCCAAGCAGCTTTTACCATCTGATGTGCAGTTGAAAGGAATTCACTCTCTTGGAGAGTAAACCTCAGTCTAACACCTAAGAACCAGCTCCACAGCAAGTGATAAAGTGATTTTTCACCAAGGGTCAGGGAAAATGACTAAAAATAATCACTCAGAAAATCCTTTGACTGATGATTTCTCCCTGGGCCTCCTTGACAGCAGATGCTCTAAGACAGAAAGGTTTAAGCAGCAGCAGAACACAAAGGATGAGCAGTGAAATGCTGAGCCTGCAGCTACCCATCCTGCTTCTAAACCAGCTCCATCAGTCTTGCTACCTAAAAGCACCATGATCATCCCATCTTGTCATTCAGCTCTTGATAAATATGGCATCAATATTGCTGACACCAACTCAAATATAGCTGGCACTGAGTTGGGATCAAGAGAGGTCATAAACTGAATTAATTTTAGATGTACTCATTTAGAACATATCTCACTGGCATACATAGCCTCTGTTCCAGAGCAATAAAATTACCCCTGGAGTAGATATCCTACAGCATCATTAATTTATGCCCTTTCTTTCATGCAGTTGATGTCAGAAAGGAGCAGTAGTGCTCTGACATCCAGCCCTGCAATTCTCCTGCTGAAGGAATAAAAAGGTTGAGACAATTCCTCTTCAAAGCAAAGGCTGCTCTGTTAATCATAGAATCCTAGAATGGCCCAGGTTGGAAGGGACCTTAAAGATCAGCTAGTTCCAACCCCCCTGCCATGGGCAAGGACACCACATGCACTAGACCAGGTTGCCCAGGGCCACATCAAGCCTCCCCCTTCCGCAGACAGACATTGCACACATTCCTCTCCAGTTTGTCCAGTATACAACTGGTTAACTGTAAACTCTAGAGACTAGGTTTGGTTAGGTGTGGGTTGTTTTCTTTTAATCTCCCAGTATTTCTAGGAAAAAAGTATTTGGGCTGCATTAAATAGTTCATATATGAGCTGCTGGCAAGGCATCAGAAAATCAATACCTTCATACATCTATGACTGAGCATTTACCACATGATAGGTTGTATCCAGAGACAGAAACTCTCTGCTTTAATTAGGAAGCCTCATCTAAGAGAAACATCCTTACCTGGATATTTAAACAGCAGCCTCATACTAGTAGCATCAGTAAAACTGAACATACTAATAACTCTTCACATGCTTTCTGTCCAGTGATTCTGATAATCTTCTTCCTCACTTCTCTCACCCTCCAGAGAAGATGCTGAAATGCTTCAATCTTTGGTTACACCAATCTCCAACACTTCATTGAATCATTTAGGTTGGAAGAGACTTTTAACATCAGGTCCAACCATCAACCCAGCACTGCAAAGTCACCACTAAACCATGTCCCTCAGCACCACACCTCCAGGTCTTTTGAACCCCTCCAGGGATGGTGACTCCACTACTGCCATGGGTAGCTCCTGCCAGGGCTGGACAATCTTTTGGGGCTTTTGCCAGACTTAAAAAGCTAAACAAACAAACATTCCCATCATTTATTTTTTTTGTTTAAGCACACTTCCTATTTCCCCTGGCTGGGTATTCTCCAGCAGCTTCCTCATCCCACTGCCTGTTCACCTTTGAACCTACTGATGCAGGCTGTTATTAAGCTGGGAGGTACAGTCTCAGCTCTATCATTTACAGCTTTTATGTAATCTTCTCTTTCCTATCTGGGGCACCTTCAGGCAAAGGTAAAAGGCAACACACACAGGCTAAAGAGAAACAGTTGGCAGTGTACCAGAGCTGAATGAGGTAACTAAGGCTTCTTG
Organism: Galbula dea; assembly: GCA_013399015.1. Taxonomy (NCBI): domain Eukaryota; kingdom Metazoa; phylum Chordata; class Aves; order Piciformes; family Galbulidae; genus Galbula; species Galbula dea. The sequence continues at coordinate 514,223 of VWZX01009655.1, forward strand.
GAGTGGTTAAATGAATGGTGTCTGCAAATTGTGAGGGTGTGATTGCTACTACACTTGGGGCACCTTCTATAGCCATTGACATGGAGCCAGTTCTAATGGGTAAGCTCCCTTCTAAGGCACAAGTAGTGGTCAGTGGATGAAAGCTCCATAAACAAGAAGGGGCAATACAGAACTGGTATGACCCCCTGCACAGGTACCACTTCAGCACAGGAGGGACAGGTTGCCATTCAGAGGGATCTGGACAAGCATGAGGAGTGTGCATGCATGAAACTCAGGAGGTTCAACAAGGTCAAGTGTGAGGTCCTCCACCTGGGTGGGGCAATCATCTCTATAAACACAGGCTGGGGGTGAAAGGATGGAGAGCAGCCCTGTGGAGGACTTGGGGGTGCTGGTGGGTGAAAAGCTAGACATGAGCCAGCAATGTGTGCTCACAGCCCAGAAGGCAACCATATCCTGGGCTGCATCCAAAGCAGCATGGCCAGCAGATCAGGGAGGGGATTCTGCCTCTGCTCTGCTCTGGGGAGACCTCACCTGCAGTGCTGGGGCCAGCTCTGGAGTCCTTAGCACAGCTGAGACATGGACCTGGTGGAGCAGGTCCAGAGCAGACTACAAAAATGAGCTGAGGGCTGGAACCTTTGCTGTGAGGACAGGCTGAGACACTTTGGATTGTTCAGCCTGGAGAAGGCTTCAGGGAGACCTTCTTGCAGCCTTTCAGTACTTAAAGGAACCTAGAAGAAAGATAGGGACAGAGTTTTTAGCAGGGCCTGTTAGGACAGGACAAGGGGTGATGGTTTGAAACTAAAAGATGAGAAATTCAGACTAGATAGAAGGAAGGAATGTTTTACCATGAGGGTGGTGAGAGCCTGTCCCAGCTTTCCCAGAGAGGTGGGAGATGTCCCATTCCTGGAACCATCCCAGGTCAGGTTGTTTGGGGCTGTGAGCAACCTGATCTAGTTGCAGATGTCCCTGCTGACTGCTGGGGGGTTGGTCTAGATGAGCTTGAATGGTCTCTTCCAACCCAAAGCATTCTATGATTTGATTCTACCCTGTATTAGACTGCTGTTGTAGAACACATTCTTGGCACTTGTGCTGCTGCTGAAGTATATACCAGTGACAAGAAGTCCCTGTGCCTATGATCCTTCAAACACTAGGAATAGAAAATTAAGAAGTTGATCCTACAGGCACTCAGCTATTAAAAAACAACTAGTGGAATCCATGAAAATCCACTATTAAGTCCTTTTTGTGTCAAAAACCTTTCAAGGTATTGGGGAAACTTTAGCCCAAGTGTGGAATATAAACTACACTAAAAATGTGATTTTCTTGTTTACAGAGAAATGAAACAGCCACGGGAGGTTCACAATCACAGCAAGCCTTCAGTCAGGCACTGCCAAAGGTAACCACCTAAACATGAGGAAAACCAACTTTGCTGTGAGGGTGTTGGAGCCCTGGCCCAGGCTGCCCAGAGAGGTGGTGGAGTCTTCTTCACCTGGAGGTGAGCCTGGGCAAGCTGCTGTGGGTGACCCTGCTTTAGCAGGGGGGTTGGACTAGCTGATCTCCAGAGGTCTCTTCCAACCTTACCAGTCTGGAATTCTGTAATAAGGGTAAGTGTTGTGGCTTGCCATCTGAAATCCAAGTAGTCCAAAACCATCCAGGAGCTGTGTCTCATTCTGTGAAAACTCTCCAGCATGGAGAACATTGACTTTATTGACTCCTATGCTCAGTCTGCCTCCTCAGCCTGACTCACCTGAGTACCCCAACTGCAGAGTTCCTCTCCTGCCAGATTTACTCCAAAAGAATCAGAAACTTTTCCTAGTTTACTAGTCCTTCACACCTTATCTTTTCCTTCAGAGAATTAAGGACACCAGATTTGTGTTGATTTGTTGAGTTATTAAGATATCCCTCAAGGCAGCTAAATCCTCAAACCTGAGAGAATCTTCCTTTAAAAAAAACCCTTTAAAAATAGTGCATTATAATAACCTTAGAAATGATCTGCCTCCAACTGCTCTAGTTTCCCCAAGATTTATCTGGTTGTCAGCAAAACATCCCAGTTCCCCTCTTGTTTTCTGCCTTCTTTATATCATTATGTTGAGTCATTTTTTCCCCATTATACTATTTCACTCTGTTCACAACATACTCTCTGGGAAAGAGACACTTGTTAGACACCTTAGGAAGGAGAAATGATTATCTTCAAATCCCCCTGGGAAATGAACAGCATCAGCAAGCAGGAGGTAAAGTTTTTAGCTAAATGAAAATGTAGTTTAACCTTTCTGTTTGGGATATCAATTTCAAGATGGTTTTTAATGCAGAAATTCTCCTCCCATGTTGCAATATCCTTCCAAATCCAGGCTGGATAATAGGCAACACATACAGTCTACCTACAAGATCCAAAGGAAGGAGAAGATGCTGCTCTTCTAGAGCAGCACAGAGAGAAGGGCATGAACTCTAGGACAGCATGAAAAGCAAACTAAAGCTCCCAGCAGGTCAACCACTCACCTGTACTGGTCCATGGGCTTACTCCTCCCCAGGTGCAAGACTCTACATCAGAAAGTTATCCACATCCTCTGCTCATCACAATCATACTAATTAATCCTCCAGCTAATTAAGTATTTTTTCACTTGGTCTCCACTGTACTTCTATAAACATACACTACCTGCTCTCTCCTTTCTCTCCACTGAGTATTGGGGAAGGTCAAGAGTACATCCACTGAGACCAAATTTTTCTATATATAGAAATAATTGCCTGTGGAATTAAGTGCACTTTGCTGGGTATCTAGTTCATACTAAACTTAATTTAGCTGATTTTCCTCATCTATTAGATCCATTATTAGGGACAGCTGCAGCATTGCCTATCAAAGACAGAAACTAATTACCTAATTATGTGGCAAGGATGAGTTCCTCAGCAGTACATTCACAACCATCAGATGCAGACAATCAAGGGAACTCTGAGAAGGAAGAACCTTTTCCTTCCAGCCAGCCATGTTCCATACACCTCCTTGGCTAAAGGAGGGAAAGGAGAGGTAGCACCTGCTAGGAATACCAGTTCTTATTAGCCATTCCAAATACATCCCAGGCTGGAAAAACAGACACTTGAACAGGTTCCACCTCAGGCAAGGTGGGGTAGATAGCATGAGCTGATTCTGAAGATGGGGGAGAGGAGATGAGAGGACAGGACTGGATCTGTGACTGAGGGAGAGTGTTGGATGTTGTCTACCTTGACTTTAGCAAGCCTTTCAGTGCTTTCTCCTACAGCATCAGGGTATAGCCAAGCTGGGATGTTATAGCCTAGACAGGCAGACTGTTAGGAGTGGGAAAAATAGACTGGATCACCAGACTCAAAGGCCAGTTGTTAAGAGCATGCATCTAGTCAGAGGCCAGTTACAAGTGGAGGACCTTCTTTAATACCTTTCCTCATTGGCCTGGATGAGGAAATAATATGCAATCACTTCAAGCCTCAGATGATACCCAGCTCAGAGGTGCTATTGAGAGTGCCTCAGGCTGGAGGGGGGAATGGGCCAACAGAAACCTTTTGTGCTTCAGAAAGACAAATGCCAAGGTCTGCTTGTAAGAAGGAAGAACCTCTGGCTATGAGACAGGCTGGAGACTGGCTGCCTGGGAAACAGTTCTGCCAGAAAGGACCTCAGGGCAACAAGCTGAGCATGCCCTGGCAGCAAAGACAGCCAACAGCATCCTAAGTCTTACCACCAAGAGCCAAGGCAGTAGATCAGGTGAAGTGGTTATCCCCTTCTAAAAGCTGCTGAGGGACTTTATAGGAGGTCAGGCAGTGACAGGACTAGAGGGAATGGATACAAACTAGAGGAGGGGAGATTTAGATCAGGTATCAGGAAGAAGTTCTTCACTGAGAGGGTGGGGAGACACTGGAACAGGTTGCCCAGAGAGGCTGTGGAAGCTCCATCCCTGGAAGCTTTGAAGGCCAGGCTGGATGGGGCTGTGGGCAACCTGATCTAGTGGGAGGTGTCCCTGGCAGGCAGGGGGGTTGGAACTAGATGATCTTGAAGGTCCCTTCCAATGCTGGCAATTCTATGGTTCTAGATATGATCTAGCAGAAGCTAGGTAGTGCATCCTAGTGTGGACCCCACAACACAGGAAAAATGTTGACCAACAGGCACAAGTTTAGAGGAGGTCACCAGGGCAGTCAGGAGGCTTGAGCACATGCCCTGTGAGGAGAGGCTGAGGAAATGGGGTCTGCTCAGCCTGGAGACAAGATAGCTTTGGGGGACCACAAAGTCACCTGTCAGTATATGTGGGGAGTGCTGCTAAGAAGATGGAGCCAGGCTCTTCACCAAGATACATCCAGGACAATGAGCAAGGGTGGCAATGAACTGAATCAGGAGAGATTCTGACATGATGCATAGGGGATGCCACTGTGAGGACTACCTAAACACTGGACTCAGTTGCCCAGAGAGGCTGCAGGACCTCTGCTTTCAGGCCCAGCCAGCCAAAGGCCTGAGTAACCTAGTGTGAATTCACTATCAAGCCTGCTTTGAGCAGGAATTTGGACTGAAGGTCTCCTGAGGTACCTTCCAGCCTGCAAGGTCCTTCCCACTTGCAGCCAGAGACCCAAACTGGAACCCCTTACAAGGCAAACTGAAGAAGACTTTTTGTTTCTTCTCCTCCTCCTAAGAAATCTCAGGCTCATTTTGTTTAAAAGGCCTGGAGAGAAAATACAAGTTTTTAAATGGATTCCACTGCAATGAGTGTTTTCTACTTATCACTGAACTCCAGACACATTTCTCAACAGTTCAGCTTTTATCAACATGATGATAAGATCAACAGCATCACCTCTCCAGCAGCTTTGGTCCAAAACAGAAGATGTGCAACAGAAGATGTGACCCAGGTCAGGATTTAGAAGCAGATTGAGAAGGAACAGGCTTCCTCCATATCTACAATCTACTAGGTTTTGCTCTGGTATATTCAAAGTCCTTCTTAGTTTATATCTGCATAAACAGCAGCTATGCTACTGGCCCAGTGGATTTCCAGAGCTTCTTGGAAGAGAAATGTTTTAGAGCCTAAAGCAGACAGCTTATTTCAGAAGACCTCCAAATAATTACCAAGAAATAAATAAAGGGAAGCATTTACTTACTTATTTCTTGAAAAACTTCCTCAATGTTAACATCATTCTTTGCACTGGTTTCAAAAAAAACTGCACCTACAGAGTCTGCATATTCTTTGGCATCCTTCACAGAAACCTCCCTACAAAATAAACCCACAGAAATAAAAACAGATTTACAAAGCAAAGAAACCAAATTTTCAAAACCTAATTTCAGTTCAGAAACAAAAACTCAAAGTGCCAAGTCAGAAAAGCCTCAGTGTGCTCCTTCCTCCCTGCAAAAGGAGCACTGTCTGTCTCCTTTTGGCATGTAGATAGTCAGATTCAAACCACTAAAATTGCACCAATGAAAGATCTGTAGATTTTTTTGGACATGCTGCTGAATCCATGTCAGAAAAACAGAAAGAGAATTTAAATGACAACCTTAATTTCTTGGCTTTTCAACTGAATCCCAATAGGAAAAGCATTAAAACACTGGAGAAGAGAGATCCAGCTCTGCTGCTTCAGGCAGCAAGCAGCACTGGCCACACCATGTGTTCAGACAGGATAGGGTATGACTGTAGTGGCCAAAAATGGTGAAAGCATTGTATGTCTGAGAAGAAAATGAGAGGTTCTGAAAGAAGTATGAAAGCCACTGACTCTGAGCATGTTGTTACAGAATCATTAAGGTTCTTGGAGGAGAAGACCTCCAAGATCATTGAGCCTAACTGTTAACCTAACACTGCCAGGTCACCATTAACCCATCAGCACCTCAGCTCCATGGCTTTTAAACTCCTCCAGGGATGGTGGCTCCACCACTGCCCTGGGCAGCCTGGGCCAACACCTAACCACTCTTTCAGGGAAGACATTTCCCCTAATATTCAAAACCTAAACCTCTCCTGGCACAACTGGAGGCTGCTTCCTCCTTGTCCTATTGTAAAGTCAGCCAGTGATGTGCAGCTGAAGAGATTCTGGTGGAAACATAGAGAGCAAACTAGCTGGTATGTGCCATGCTTTCCTAGTTGTTCCAGAAACCTGATTCTTTATGCAGTACATGCAGCTGGATGCATTCTCTGGCTGCTTTATGGCTTCCAATTCACTTCAGTAAAATTGATTGGAGGTGAAATGTGTCCTCAATTTATCAGCCTGTTGCCAATGAGCAGAAAACACACGTGCCTTTGAGCTTAGAGAACTGTAACATCAGGTGATGGGAGCTCCCAAGAGCAAGCTGCTGGTTTGTGTGCATTTTTACCAGCCCTCTTTGGTTCTGGAGAACTTCTGGCAGATGTTTTGCTGGATATCAGAGAGACAGCTGCTTTTAAGAGCAACATGGAATAAATGCTAAAGAGAATAAGCTGACCCAGGGCAAGTTTATTTGATTCTGTTATCTCTCTGACTGTAGGACACAATGTGAGGAGGAATGAATGGAAGCAATAAGAACTGATTATCTTCCTTTGAGAAAAGACTGGCAGTATTTCTCATCATTATTGGCCATGTTATCCTCCTCATTTAGCATCTAAAATTTGGTTTTGAGCTGCCAAGATGGATTTGGGACACTTAGGGGCTGTGCTGTTTTTCCCAGTGTTGTTAGTAGGCTAGCAGTAGTTTTGGGCACTCTGTTGAAGTCAATTTCTTCTCCACTTTGAAGAATGTGCTTCCAGTTCCAGAATGGGTAAATGCAACCCCAAAATAGAGTCAAGAAGCAGAAGAGTGACTCTAGCTTCACTCTCATCTCAAAAAGCATCATCTTGGCTCTTTTGTGGATTCAGTCCTTCCCTCTTTTACCCAAGAGGTTCTTTGCTTTGCTTAGCTGCCACAAGTTTTACTTCAGGTGACACTCCTAGGATAACTAAAACTACACTCTCTACATCCAGTATTATGGGGCAGTTTCAGCTGTTGCAAAGCACAAGCTCTCAAAGCTTCTCTGTGAATAATATTATTCTGCTTCAGTCCCATCCTCCTAGCTTTACACTGCTGCTTTGGCTCATTGCTTACTACATCCTCCACCTGTTAACATCCAAGGAAGGAAACCAAAAGAGAACACTTCTCCATTCCCAATGATTCAGCAGCTCAAGGATATCAACTGTCATACACAGGAAGGGCAAGAAAAGAGAGGTTAAACCAAAAAGAATCTGATTCTTCTTGTGCTGCTGCTGCAATCCAAGCAACAAGAAGAAGGGCTGAATTACCTGGTGTCAGAAAGATCACATTTGTTTCCAGCAATGACCATCACAATGTTCTCAGGACCACGTTCTTCCAGCTCCTTCACCCATCTCTTCACAGAATGAAATGACCTCTGAGGCAGAGAAAGAACAACTGAGTGGGCAGCCTAGTCTCTCTTGATGTATTTGCTTATTGTTTGAAGTTAAGAGAACACAGCTCTGACAGTATAACTGTGGTAATGTATTGATCACAAGAGCCAGGTGACACTTGGCTTCTTCCCTCCAAGTACAAAATTCAAACACTCTTTCACCACAGAATCATAGACTGGTTTGGGTTGGAAGGGACCTTTCAAGATCATTAAGTCCAACCCCTCTGCAGCCAGCAGGGATATCTGCAACTAGAACAGGTTGCTCAGAGCCCCAAACAACCTGGCCTGGAGTGGTTCCAGGGATGGGACATCTCCCACCTCTCTGGGCAACCTGGGACAGGCTCTCACCACCCTTATTGGAAAACATTTCTTCCTTCTATCTAGTCTTAATCTCTTCTTTTAGCTTCAAACCATCAGCCCTTGTCTTGTCCCAACAGGCCCTGTCAGACTGTCCCCATCTTTCTTCTAGGCCCTTAAAGTAGTGAAAAGCCACAATAAGGTCTCCTGGAGCCTTCTCTTCCTCAGGCTGATGCTACTTGCCTTTTAATAGTAAATTCTCTTTACACTAATGAACCAACAGCATTACAATCCCTTTTGCTCCTAGAGATTCTAACTATAACACATGGGTGAAATTATTACTGAAGCTCCAAGTGAGCTCCCAAACATATTACAAATCATTTTCCCCCTTCAGAAATGCAGCTAAGAGTTGAGTCTCAATCAGCAATGGCTGTATCAATATCATTGCAACAGTGGCCACCCCCATCAGCCACAGATAACCAACTCAGCCCTCTCAACCTACTAGTAAACAATTCAATTGGCAGGAAAGGAGGAAAATGTGAGTGAACTGTCCTGACCATCCACCCATTAACACCTCCTCTAGCTCCTCTTTAGCAGCAGGGCTTTCTTTCAAAAGCAGCTAGAAGCTCTGAGCCTCCTCTGCCTGAGAAATGGATCTGAAAATGAGATTTCCATTCCAGTTGAGACACAAGTCAGAGATTTCTTATTTCACTGCTGCTCTCAGAGTTAAGACATGAGTCCCACAATGCAAACAGAGAATCACACTGTCATTAAGGTTGGAAAAGACCTCTAAGATCAGGTCCAATCATCAACCCAAGATGAGATGATATGCTTAAAAATAGGTTTTCAATCAGTCTTATGCCAACAGCTGGATTTCTGCTCAGTTAATAAAGCAGCCTCCTGCTTTTTGTAGTAAGAATTCAAGTCCATACAGAGAACACAGGTGGTGGTGGGAGGGCTCTCCAACCTTTTGTCTAGAGGAAGTTTAAACAACACAGAAGCAGGACTTTAGATTTGCTTTTTGAAGGCAGTTGGGACACCTCCATCCAAATCTACCACAAACCCCACAGACATGGCCAGGGATTAACATAGCACTACTTCTGCAGAGTTTAACTCCAACTCTGACCCAAGCAGAGGAGTTAACACAGGTGCAAAGTGTACAAAAGCTCTTACCTCTCTGGTGATATCAAAAACTATCACAGCTGCTGCTGAACCTCGGTAGTACACTGGAGCCAGGGAGTTAAACTGTCAAAACACAAACACACACACCCAAAAAAAAAAATATCATCAGTAAATCAGAGTTATAGCACACTTTGTCAGCTCACAGAGACTTGCCATGGCAGGACCACTGACTTTCTCTCATTCCATAGGGAACAGAACTCTCCAGTGGTTGTCCATCTCTAACTTGCCAAGGAAAGAGAGCTCCCTCATCTCCTGCTGTTCTTCATCCCACTGGATTTATGCCATCAGCACTTACTGGTTTAATGCATCTCTTCCACTTCAGGGCATGGACTCTGAGGACAAGTTCTGACATGAAGATCCATATGTAAGTACATTGAGAAGCCACACCTGACAGAGTATAGACCCCTCCTTCTCCCAGTAAACTGCAACATGAAGACCTAAAGACATAACATGGCATTACCTGACATGAAGACCTCCAAATGTAGGTGCATTTGGAGGCCTAACCTGACAGCATATAGACCCCTGCCTCTTACAAGTATTTTCCTTTATGGTTGGAACAGCTTGGATTCAGCTTGGCTTTGAGATTCATAAAACATGGCAAAAGGCTTGGAGAAAATGAAATTGTCAGAAAGCCCTGAAAATCCAACATGTGGACACTTTGAAAAACACTGGTTCTTGAAATGTAAGTTACTCTGCAGCTTTTTGTTTTGAGGAAAACATCCTTTAAGAAAGAACTCTAGCAACAAAGATATTGATTATAACAACATCTTGCCACCAAACAGCACATTTTTCACCATTTACCATGTCTAAGTGGCTCCTTTAGAAATGCAGCTTATAATTACACAGAGAAATAAAGTCAAGAAGGCTTTCTGCTGATTCAATTAAACTTAGTGTTAAGTAAACCCCAAATAATCATTCCTGAAAAATACATTTAGTCTCACTGTGCTCACACAGCCATTTTACAGATTTTTAGTGGCAAAGCAGGCTCCCCAGTTGAAAAGAGACAAGGAACTACTGGAGAGAGAACAGCAGAGCACAGGAAGATGCTGAGGGCACTGGGGCATCTGTGGCAGGAGGAAAGGCTGAGAGCCCTGGGGCTGCTTAGCCTGGAGAAAAGCAGCCCCAGAGGGGAGCTGCTCCATGCTGAGCAAGAGCTCGAGGGTAGGGGCAAGAGGCTGGGGCCAGACTCTGCTCAGGGATGCCCAGGGACAGGCCAAGGGGCACTGGGCACCAACTGGAAGCCAGGAGGTTCCAGCTGAGCAGGAGGAGAAGCTTGTTTGGTGTGAGGGTGTTGGAGCCCTGGCCCAGGCTGCCCAGAGAGGTTGTGGAGTCTCCTTGTGTGGAGAAATTCCCAAGGCAGCTGGAGGTGATCCTGGGCACCCTGCTGTGGGTGACTGGATGATCTCCAGAGGTTCTTTCCAACCCCTACTGTGCTGGGAGTCTGAAATTCTGTGATTTACTGGACACATCTTTTTCTCAGACCTGCACTTGCAGGCTGAGCATTTCGACCTAGCAGCCTCCACATCTCTGGCTGGTTCCTGTGTGCTGTTCTGAAGGGACTTGTTTGTCACCTTGGGCCATTCTGCCCATTTGTAATCTCTTTAGCACACATCACACACTCCAGCTCAAGGTCGATTCTTCCTCTTGTTAACAGTAAGGATGCACAGCAGCACTGACAGATGGTCAAGTGCTGAAGTGTTTTGGGGAACGAGGCAGGTGGGAGAGCTCATTAACAGCAGAAAACAGCAGGAAGGAGGATAAGAAAAGAAAGAGGAAATCAGTCAAGAAACATGGTCTGAAGAAAAGGAACTGGCCAAAAATCCTGAGGGAGTTAGGCAGATGAGTGCCTTCAAGCCTGTTAGTGTCTGGCTTTATTACCTGCATGTTTAATGGAATAAACACTTCCTAGAACTGAGGAGAGGAGAGGAGAGGAGAGGGGTTGGAAGGGACCTACAACAATCATCTAGTCCAAGTGCCTAATCACTTCAGGGCTGACCAAAAGTTAAAGCATGCTGTAAAGGGCACTGACAGCCTGGGGCATCCACCACCTCTCTCGGAAGCCTGTTCCAGGGATCCTCTTGGTAAAGAAATGCTTCCTAATGACTCTCAAAACAACGGGATTGTCTGCTCCTGTGCTTCTAAAAGGTGCTTCTTAGAGACTGACCAGTGCTTGTGGACTCCTAAGCCCTCAAACAAAGATTCCCAAGGTACTCTGCTAAACTAGCTCCCTGAATAGCCTGAAGTTTGCTCTCCTGAAGCTCAGGAGTGCAACTCTGTTGCCTTTTTCTCTCATTACATTGAACTGTTTCATGATCAGTGTGGCCAACGCAGCCACATACCATCACATTCCCTCGAGTCCTTCTCTATTCAAAAGCAGCAAGCCTAGGAGAACACCTTTCTCACTTGGCTCCCTGAGTACCTGTGACAGGAAGTTATCTCCTACAAACTTCAGGCATGTCCAAGACCTGTTTGTCAACACACGTTAAAGTAGCCTGAAAAGCAGGGACCTTCATTGTGGAGGTAGATCTGAGCTGTCATGGTGCACACACAGTCTTCCCAGGCTATAAACTCCTAGAAGAAAACCAAAATACCCTATACACAGGAGGATTTGGGTTTAATCTAGCTTAAACAGTGTTCATGAGTTTACAAAGAGCTCTCAGATAACAATAATCACACTGCACAGGAGCCAAGCAGTTAAAACTCACATGCTTCAAATTCTCTCCATACTGGCCCTGAAAGCACACTGAGAACCTGGACAACATGTGGGGAATTTCTCTCCCTGTTCTTCTGAGCAGGTGACAAGAGCACCTTCCAGAAGAGCTGGTTCACAGCAGAACTTTGCCAGTGTTAGGGCCAGACAGGAAAAAGAATTCTAATCTAAAATCAAACACCAAACCCAAAGCAGACATCTTTCACAGGAGCCTGGACAAGCAGAACTGGATGCAAACTGGAACCAGGAAGCACAAGTTTTATGAGCTCCCCAGAGGGGAGCTGCTCAATGCTGAGCAAGAGCTCGAGGGTAGGGGTAAGAGACTGGGGCCAGACTCTGCTCAGGGATGCCCAGGCACAGGCCAAGGGGGACTGGGCACAAACTGGAAGCCAGGAGGTTCCAGCTGAACAGGAGGAGAAGCTTGTTTGGTGTGAGGGTGTTGGAGCCCTGGCCCAGGCTGCCCAGAGAGGTTGTGGAGTCTCCTTGTGTGGAGAGATTCCCAAGGCAGCTGGAGGTGATCCTAGCACGGGGGTTAGACTAGCTGATCTCCAGAGGTCCCTTCCAACCCCTATTAGTCTGTGATTCTGTGATTCTTTTGGTTCAGAAAACTTGGAATTTTAGGCCAAGTAGAGAAAGAACTAGAATTGCCATTTTGTGGGAAGGAAATGCCATTTCTGTAGAGTGACAACAAAGCAGCAGCAAATGCAGATCAGAAGCATTTCTGCCATAACCTTGGTGGATGCAAATGCTCTCCATGCTTCCTGGAGGAGACCCTGGAGAGGAGTACATGGCTGTCCAGCAGCTCTCCCTGAGGAAAATTCAGATTGTACTTGATTACAACAGGAGAAAACTTCTTCAGTCTTTTATCTTTTTTTCTTTTGCCTTTTTGGGGGAGGGAGAACCTTAAATCTGGCAGCACATTGAACAAAACCCACCTGCTTCTCTGTGCCTAAGTACTGGTCCCTGCAGCCCCTGTGGCTTGGTGTTGGTGTGCTATCAGACAAGCTTCCTTTATTCTGCTCCTCAGAGTCACTTTCTCTCTACCCTACTATTTTCTAAATCTCACTTTTTTCCCCCCCATATCTCATTTTTTCCTCCTCAGCTTTAAGTTGTTGCAGTGAACTTCAGGACTCAAGTGCACAACAATTATTTTATTGTTAGCAAAGACTCCCTCCTCTTACAAGAGTCTCTTCACAAGGTAGTTAATGATGTTTTTATTAGCCTATATTTTGCTTCATGGTGCCCTAAGTAGTTTCTAATTGCAATGCTTTGTCTGAATACCTTGGGTGGCTGCCAGCTTTCCATTTTGCCAGCTGAGGAATACCATAGGAAACAGTTAGGGAGCCTGAGGGCTGTGTTTCTAGGGCAGGAAAATTTATCTCTGTCCTTTTTAAATCTACTGTGTTGAACTCAGGGATTTTTAATTTTGTTTCATAGAAAATTATGTGTGCCTAATTTAAACCTTAATAGGAATCACCCTGAGTTGTTGGCTTTTGTTTTGCTCCATTGAACTGGAGTGGTTTAGCCTGGAGAAAAGGAGGCTCAGGGGAGACCTGAAAGGAGGTTTGAGCAAGGTGGGGGTTGCTCTCTTCCCCCAAGTCACAAGAGAGGATAAAAAGAAATGGCCTCAGGCTGTGCCAGGGGAGGCTTAGGTTGGACACGAGGAGCAATTTCTTCCCCAAAAGGGTTATCAAGGCCTGGCCCAGGCTGCTCAGGGCAGTGGTGGAGTCACCATCCCTGAAGGGGTTTCAAAGCCATGGAGATGAGGTGCTGAGGGCCATGGGTTAGTGGTGACTGGCAGTGCTGAGTTTAACACCTGGACTTGCTGATCTTAAAGGTCTCTTCCAACCAAAATGATTCAATGATTTCCTGGAAAAGGCTGACTGCTGAGATACCTACAGTGCTTTGGAGCTCCCCCTCTTTTCTGAGTGACAGCTGTTGTCCTGGTGTTTCAGAGACAGTGTTACAAGGTAGCAGGTGAAAACCTCCTCAAGAGAAGGATTTGTCCTTGCCACAGGCTTGAATGAGACATTTCCCTTAAGCTGAGCAACCTGATCATTGAGCTTAGGGATGAAACCATACTGTCCTGAGAGGAGTTACGGCCTGGTTTGGGTTAGAACACAACTAATTCTGCTCAGTGATTTTTACTTGTTAGCTAAAGCTAAGCTATCAATGACTGAAATGACTTCTCCAGTCAAGATGTGACCTGAACTTTGCTCTGTGCTTTTCTATAGGTGACCAGCTCAGTCAGTGTGGAGGGGGTTCCTTGCACGTGGTGGAGAGGCTTCCATGCAGTGACCTAATGCATGCACACAGCAAAGGTCAACAGGTGACTTGGTAGGATGTGCATTTTTGGAGAGCAAAAGTGGCATCAGAGCTAGTAAGTGACTTATGTTATCTTTTTCTGTTTTTAGAGTGAGCATAAAGCATGGTAAATCATTTAGGAGATGCTTGTGGATGTGGGTTTTGATTAAGCTTCAACAAACCTGGAGCATGTGTAGCTTGACAGTGAGCCACAGGTCAGGTGTGGTGTCTTTTGCATCCTTTGTTTCATGACTTTAAACTTCAGAAGGTCTAAGCACAGGTCACTTCTGTGATGTTGCAAAAAGTTTGGTTTCTGCTTATTTGAAACAGCTTGAGAAGATTATCCTAAAATGTTGCAATTTTCCCTCTTTTAAGAATTCATTCACAGAATCACAGAGTATCAGGTTGGAAGGGACCTCAAGGATCATCTGGTCCAAATCTTGTTGGGAAAAGCATGATTTAGACAAGCTGGCCCAGCCTCTGTCCAGCTGAATCTTAACAGTATCCACTGTTGGGACTTCCACCACTTCCCTGGAGAGATTATTCCAATGGCTTACATATTTGAGAAAAAAGAATCATTCTTACATATGTATCATCTGCAATTGAACTAGCAAAACATACCTGAAGGTCAGAGCCAGACAGAGCCTCCCTGATTTATTCCACTTGTGAAGCCTAAGAATGAAATCTCACCCTCAATCATGGAAGGAAAACTATTCAAGGTTATAAAATGTTAAATGGTGTCTGAGAGTGACTTTCATGCATAACATTTTTCCATTTGCTTCTCTGCCAGCTGAGAATGTCAGGAATTTTGTAGCCCTCCCTGTGCTGCTTCTTGTGAGGGAAGCTTATGTGTCAGGACAATCTGTTGATGCTTCTGGTTTTTGCCTTTCCTTCTCTCCACACCCTCATTTTCTGTTTATTGACAGCTACTGCCTCAAAGGTGACAGGAACAGGGCATGTAAATATCCAAATCTGGGCAAGCTGTGGAATAGGTACTGGTCATGGAGCACCAACTGATGCAATGAGGTCATGGAACACAGAGGCAGTCAGAGGTGGCAACCTCTGGCTCTTCCCCCCATGGGTGCTAACCTGATCCACAGAAGCAGTAGCCTGGTAGCTGTGTGTTTCTGGCCCTGCTCTACCATGCTCCTCACCATGAGAACTTCAGTGGTTCAGGCTGTAGGAATGAGGCCAAAGTGGGAGGAGTAATGTGCTTCAGGTGGGTTTGGGGACAGGACTGAAACAGTTTGTGGGGGTGGTGTGGCAGAAAGGGCCAAGGACAGGAGAAACAGGGCACTCCAAATCACCTGCAGAGGTGTTGGGAATGGCCTGCTGAGGGAGGGGATTGAGGTACATGAAGGTCCCAGTCTAGAAAGGTGACTGTGTACCAGGAAGGGGAAGGAAGTTGCAGAGCTATCTCAGTGCCTCCCCATGTAAGTGGCTAGCAGGGAACCAAAAGCTATGGTTGTCCTTAGCATTAATGGCACTCAGATAAAGAAAGGGTAAGGTCTCATTGGAATGAGTCCAGAGGAGGGCCACAGACATTATCAGAGAGCTGGAACACTTCTCCTATAAAGACAGAGTTGGGGTTGTTCAGCCTGGAGAAGAGAAGGCTCCAGGGAGATCTTCTTGCAGCCTTCCAGCACCTAAAGGAAGCCTCTCCTAAAGCTGGAGAGGGACATTTTGCCAGGGCATGTAGTGATAGGACAAAGGGTAATGGCTTTGAACTGAAAGAGGAGAGATTTAGACTAGATGTAAGGAAGAAGTTTTTCACTGTGAGGGTAATAAACCACTGGAACAGGTTGCTCAGGGTCTCACCTGTTAACATGACAGTGCCTCATCCCTGGAAACGTTCAAGGTCAGGTTGGATGAGGCTCTGAGTAACCTGGTCTAGGGGAAGGTGTCCCTGACCCACAGGAGGGGGGGTTGGATCTAGATGACCTCTGAAGTCCCTCCCAACCCAACCCATTCTATGACTCTGTAGCTTAAGAGGACTCTCCAGTTCTACAGCCTGCTACTGCATACTGCTGCCACTGAGGCTATCAAAAGAAACCAAGCACCCTTCCAGGCTTCCATCCAGTCACAAGACTAATGCCCACAAACCATGTCATACCTTTCTTGAAGAGCTAAAGGAAAAGCTATTTCATTTGAGCAATTCCCTTCACACACTTGAAAAATCAAGACAAAAACCTGAAGCAGTCCAGTGCTAATTTCCAAAATGACAACAGCAGACACAACCCATGCCCATACTCAATGTCCCAATTCAAGACAACCCCAGAGTCATCACCTAAGCTCTGGTCACCTGCCAGCCCATGGGTTGGAAGTCCAAATGTCAACAAAAGCTGGGATAAATAAACCTGATGAAACCAGAAGGGAGTTGGAACCAGTCTGGGCACTGCCTGAGCTGTCTTGAGGATAGCAACTGACAATCCACCCCAGGCTCTTTGGTTTAGATACGTGGTGTGGTCAGCCTGCCTGTGCATTTTGGCCCACCTCTGAAACAGGAACTTCTACTCATGGTGACTGCTGACCAACTGCCCCACAAAGCCTTGTAAAGACTCAGTAGGTTTATACTTACAAAGATCTTACTTCTGAAGATGAATAAGTGTAGAAGAATTATGCCAACACACTAAAAAAGAGCAGGATAACAAAAGAGATACTGCAGAGCAAATACTCACCCTTTCCTGACCAGCTGTATCCCAGATCAGGAACTTATGAAACTCATTCCCACAAGGTACAGTTTTAGTCATGAAGGATGCTCTGAAAAGAAGGAAGCAGCAGCAATATGTAACATGCCTGACATTCTGAACCCACAGACCTTAGCCAGTTCTGCTGGGTTGGACTCTGGATGGGGAAGCTCCAAAACCTTGATAAACTGCCTACACAGAAGTGAAAGTCTCCCCCTTCTCAGATAAAATATATGATACCTAAGATATCTAGTTTAAAAGAAGGGAAAAGCCTCTGAGGTTCAGAGGGCATTTGTGCATGGGCCCAGGAACACAAATGCTCCTGATGCTCACAGTCTAGCTTTTGCTACTAGTTAGCTCCATGTTCTTGCTGATATGGACCTAGAAAAAGGCATCAGTCAGCATCATGCCGGGCAACAAATGTGAACATTTCAGTTAAATCTAGGAGACTGCATCACCAGGGAACAGATAAGTCAACTCCTGGAATGCATATGGTAAACAAATGGAAAACAGTTCTTCCTCCTCTCAACTCAGATGAACAAATCCTTGAAGCTTCTTGCAGTTTTCTTAGGAGATGCAATTTGTCTGTGTTTCACAGTTGGTTTTTCTTCGTTTAGGAAAGAGGGTTACCATTTACAGGCTTTTCCTAGCTGATAGCATTTCAGCTGAAAGCTGCCTAGGGAAGACTGCCAAGATTGGTAGTTTGGTTTTTTTCCCCTCATCCTTTCTGGATACTGCTGAATAATTTCTGTTGTAATTTGTTTCCTGGCTCATACAGATGCACTTGATACAATGCACTGTCATTACAAAAGCAATGAATGGCATCAAGTAACATCTAACTGATCAAAACATTTCCTGAAAGTGACATGCCAGAGTTCTCCTCTACAGCCATCTGCAAACTGCTCCAATTCAACAATGCTGCATTGCTTAGAAAAATATTAACTAAGGCCAAAAAAAAAAAAAAAGCAAAATTTTCTTGGGTTGTTTCCAGGTTGTGTGCTTTCAGTTGTCACTCTCCTGCTCAACATATTAGGCATTCCTCTGGAGATCAGCTAGTTCAAACCCCTGCTAAAGCAGGGGCACCCACAGCAGCTTGCCCAGGGTCACCTCCAGGTGCATTTAGAATCTCTTTCCAGAAGGAGACTCCACAACCTCTCTGGGCAGCCTGGGCCAGGGCTCCAACACCCTCACACCAAACAAGCTTCTCCTCCTGCTCAGCTGGAACCTCCTGGCTTCCAGTTTGTGCCCAGTGCCCCTTGGCCTGGCCCTGGGCACCACTGAGCAGAGTCTGACCCCAGCCTCTTGCCCCCAGCCTTGAGCTCTTGCTCAGCATGGAGCAGCTCCCCTCTGAGGCTGCTCTTCTCCAGGCTCAGCAGCCCCAGGGCTCTCAGCCTTTCCTCCTGCCACAGATGCTCCAGTGCCCTCAGCATCTTCCTAGCCTCTGCTGGACTCTCTCCAGTAGTTCCTGGTCTCTCTGGAACTGGACACAAACTGTCCATACCTGGGAACAGACACGCTTCATGTTCAAGCTCAGCCTGGCAGGACACACAACATTAAGGGCTCCCCATGGTTCTCCTACTACCACTCAGCTATGGTCACTGTGCAGATCACAGCCTCTTGGGTTGTGGGGTTTCTGTTCTTTAAGCTTCAAGGATCAAATTTGATATCTCATTGACCAGTAGGAAACTAAAGTGATTTTAATCAAGTAATCTTAATTCTGAGGTCCTAAACAGAAAATAAAGTGTGAAACTCTTGACAGGACAAAAAGAAAAGGACACCAGCTGAGCAAGACATCTAGGAATCTGTTGGTGTAAGATGGGTGAATTAAAAAACAAAACAGAGCAGCTGGAACTCATGGTCATGCACTACACAAGTCCATAAAGTATGGGTCTGGACAGTCCCAGAGAAGACATCACTCACAGGAGGAAAATGGCAGAGCTCTGTCAGCCTCTCCATACCAATATGCTGCAACAGAACCAGTTTAGGGTCCCTCTGTATTCCCAGAGCAGACCTGGTCAGGGCAGCCCCAGACTCTCCAAAGCCATTGAGGAAGAGTGGAGTTGAGTGAGACTGATAAAAATATAGAAAGAAAAAGATACATAGTAATGAGAGCCTTGAAAGTAAAGGGAAAAAAAAAGATGCTCAGCAGAAGGCAGTGAGTTAAAAATATAAATATAAAATAGAAATATATATAGTTAAAAACATATGGAAGGCAAAAGGTGTCATTTGTGGTACTTACCCAATAGTAGGAGTAATATTGTGCCCAAAGTGGTCCTGGACATATCGAGAAACAATGCTGGATTTCCCAACCCCACTATCCTGCAAATAAAGGAAAGCATGGAATTGAGTTCAGGAGACTCTAAATGTCAATACTTCACCTCAAGAAACAGTCAAATAGTAATTGGTGAAATTAAATACCCTCTAGTGGCAAGTGGGGCAGATTAAACCTGTCCAAAGAATAGTAAGCACATGGATTATCCTGTTCAGATGTCAGCATTGTGAATGGAGCTCCCTGTTACACTTCCCAATACTCTGCTCTCTCCAAGCCTTGGATTTCTTTTTCTGGGTGGATTTTATATTCCTGCTGCAATACTTCAAGCACAGCCATTTACTTGTAGGAGAAAACCCTCTGCTTGCAGCATGGTGATTAACAAAGCCAGAGAAATCATTTCATTCAGGCCTGTTCCAAGAAGCAGCTCAAACATGCTTCCAAAGCCAGGTTACTAACACTAACCTTTCAGTACACTGACAGTGGTGGAACTGACCTTTTCACAGCAAGGCTTGGTGGAAACTTCACAAAGAATGCTTCCATCTGAAGGAATAGTCTTTTTTTTTACCTCCCCAATCAGTAAGGAAAAATAACAGCAGTACAGTAATGCAATGAAATTCAGAATAAGCTGGAAGGGAGAGCAGGGGAAAGCTCAACATTATGCAGAAATACAACAGTGTCCTGGCTTGAATCAGCACTAGAGTGGCAGCAGGACCAGGACAGGGATTGTCCTCCTGGACTGGGCACTTGGGAGGCCACACCTTAAATCCTGGGGTCAGGTTTGGGCTCCTCACTCCAAAAAGGACATTGAGGTGCTGGCCGCGTGTCCAGAGAAGGGCAATGAAGCTTATGAAGGGACTAGAGCACAAGTGTTGTGAGGAGCAGCTGAGGGAACTGGGCTTGGTTAGCCTGGAGAAGAGGAGGCTCAGGGGAAACGTTCTCACTCTCTGCAGCTCCCTGAAAGAAGGTTGGAGCAATGTTGGGGTTGGGCTCCTCTCCCAGGTATCAAGTGACAGGACTGACAGAGGAAACAACTTCAAATTGCACCAGAGGAGGTTTAGGGTGGATATTAGAAACAATTTGTTCCCCAAAAAGTGTTGTCAAGCCCTAGCACAGAGTGCCCAAGGCAGTGGTGGAGTCACCACCCCTGGAGGGGTTTAAAAGACATGGAGCTGTGGTGCTGAGGGACAGGGTTTAGTAGTGACCTGGCAATGCTAACAGTTGGACTTGATGATCTTAAAGGTTTCCTCCAATGAAAATGATTCTATGATTTAAGAGATGAACAACTTCCTCAAAATGCAGCATTTTGAAGTTTGCTTCTGTTATTCAACAAAGCCTTGGATGGTAGGTAGAGAAACTTAAATTATACAGAGGTACCAAGGAAGAGGACTATCAATATCACTGTGTCTCCCCCAGAACTGCAAAGAGCCACCTTAGAGACAAAAAGCATGTCAGGAAATCGATCCTGACCTTTCCAAGGCATTAACACTGACAGCCCAGGGTCCAGTCTAAGTCATTAAAAAGGCAATGGAAAGTTTTCTATTAACTCCTTTGGAAGTGGCTGCAGAACTACCAGATTGTACCTGGTAGTCCCATTTGTATCCACATTCATTTACACCAGCTCTGCAAGTGCCAAGCTGAGAAGAGAGTTTGAGGAGAGATTTCACACTTAACTACATAGTAAAAAAAAAAAAGTAGCTTTTGTCCACACAGAGGCTACATATTAAAACAAGAAATAGCCTTTGCCTGTCCTGTAATTGATTCTGCAATATTTTATCTTCTTTTTGAAGGTGAAACAAAAAGAATGCCTGTATTTAGCTTTCCCTTCCCCATGTTTCAATGAAACTGTATCCCCACTGTGAGTGAAACCTTTACAGACAGCACTTACTAGAAACCCATCATTTAAATTCTCATATTTAATTCAAGGCTGTCCTTAGTCAGCTTAAAAGCCATAAAAAATGCTCCTGTTATGTAAACTGCTGTTCATCTACTGTGCTCCATCCATAGGAAAAAAAAATCAAAGAGAGGAGCAGTGTTTAAAAGCAGCCTTGTAGCCTTTGATCAACAGCAGCAACACATCCTGTTGCTGTTCCTAAATTTCACCTTCATTATTGATTCCAGTTGACTTCTCTGGGTAATGACTAGAGCAGGATGACCAATGAAAAGGACAAAAGTCCTCTGTGCTGAAACTGAGGAGCTAATTATTATTATTTTGGCTTTTAAATGTTGTGGAGAAACCAGAACTGCCACCCACGGGGTGCAAGGAGAACATTTCCCTCCTGCAGGGCCAGAACTGCTGCCACCCTGTTTGAAACTAGACATTGACTCCTGTGACCCAACAGTGCTTTCATTTCATGACCTTCCTCTAGCTCCCTTGACAGGTCACTCAGAAAGGCAACTGCAATTACAGCTCCTGGGGAAAAAGAACCTGGTCTCTGGCAGGGATGTGACATCTGCAAGTGTGGATTAAGGCTCAGCTCATTTTCCTGGAAGCTCTCACCTCTCACCCTTCAGTTCATGGCTCTTACTAATGGTTCATATTCATGTTAAAGGAACTTGAAGTTTCTATCACTCTTGCATCTCTCCCAAGCAGCATGGCTATACTTAAGCATATGCCAGGCACACTAATCATATCATACAATCACAGAATGGTTTGGGTTGGAAGGGACCTTCAAAGGTTATCTACTTTCAATTCTCCTGCCATAGGCAAGGACATCTTCCACTAGATGAAGGTGTTCAGAGCCCCAAACAACCTGATCTGGAATGGTTCCAGGGATGGGGCATCCACAGCTTCTCTGGCCAATTTGAGCCAGTGTTTCACCATCCCCACAGTAAAGAATTTCTTCCTAGGATCTAATCTAAATCTATCCTCTTTCAGTTTACAACTGTTACCCTTTGTCCTATGACTACATTCTCTGATGAAGAGTCCCTCCCCATCTTTCTTCTAGGACCTTTTAGTACTGAAAGGCCACAACATCTCCCTGGAGCCTTCTCTTCTCCAGGCTGCACAACCCCAACTCCCTCAGCCTGTCCTCACAGCAGAGAGCTTCCAGCCCTCTCATCACTTTTGTGACTTCCTCTGGACCTCCTCCACCAGGTCCATGTCTGTGCTGTGCTAAGGACTCCAGAGCTGGCCCCAGCACTGCAGGTGAGGTCTCCCCAGAACAGAGCAGAGGCAGAATCCCCTCCTGATCTGCTGACCATGCTGCTGGAGATGCAGCCCAGGACATGATTGTCTTCTGGTCTGTGAGCACACATTGCTGACTCATGTCCAGCTTTTCACCCACCAGTACCCACAAGTCCTTCCCTACAGTGCTGCTCTCAGTCCATTTAAAGGCATTCTGACACTTTGCTCCTGGGATTGCTTGGACTTCTGAGAGGACTAAATTTACCCTTAATGTAACTCCAGTGAAACCACTGGACTTGGACCACAAATAAATCTGTCTTTTAGAAGACCACTGTTGCAGCCAGTGGCCAGTGCTTTCCAGGAGACAAGCAGTTTATTGCACCAAGGGGTTCAGCTGAAACAAGCACTCTCAACTTCTGGGTTGTTGCCTGGAGGACACAAACAGCAAGCCACAAGAGTATAATTAGAGCACAGAGGGGAAGGAAGTGAAAAAGCAAAAGCTTCCTACTTCAGGCAGTGATTATCATTCCATCACAGAATTTAAAACTACTTAGCTAGTTTTCAGTCCATGTTACCACACTCACACCCACCAACCATGACACTTGCCAGCCTAAAAGCAAAGCAAATGATGGTGCATGAACATCATGCAACTTGAAATCTCAGTAGAAACCTTCTGCAGCTAATGAGATCTTGGCTTTTCCTGACAAGAGGGAACTACCTTTCAGGTGGATCTCACAGAATTTAAAAGCAAGTATGGTGGCTTCAAAGAAGCAGAAAAGGCATTTGCTCCTCAGCAATGCTAAAGCTTGCTTGCTAAAGCTGCACAAAGCTTTCCTCCTGCCATCTGCTGTGTCCTTTGCTATACTGTCTTCCACTACACACATCCATTTCTCTAAGGCCTGATGGGGATGATCATCCTTGTTTTGTTCGTTTTTCTTCTAAGGATAAGAACAGACTTGTCAAGCCACATGCCTGGGTAATACTCAGGCATGCAGATGACTTATGTTTTCAGTTGTCTAAGTTCTGCTTCTTGCCAGCTTTTTACACCCACTAATCTGTTTTTCTTTCTTGTTTCACTCCATGTTGGTGTACCTCTAACATCAAACATACACCAAAAGGAATAACATTTCAGCTCATGTAACAGGGTATGACAGTACTAAGATGAGTGGAATGGACAAGTTTCAGAAACTCAGAACATGTCTTCAGGAGTTCTGTCACACTCTAAAGAACAGATCCTGCAGTTCTCCTGCAAGGGAGTTGATTGCCCTCCTGTATTTGGTACTGGTGAGGCCACACTTCAACTACTGGGTTCAGTTTTGGGTCCTTCACTTCAAGAAGGACATTGAGGTGCTGCAGTGTGTCCAAAGAAGGGCAACAAAAATGGTGAAGGGTCTAGAGCACAAGTGTTGTGAGAAGCAGCTGAGGGAACTAGGCTTGGTTAGCCTGGAGAAAAGGAAGCTCATGGGAGACCTCCTCACTCTCTACAACTCCCTGAAAGGAGGTTGATGCCTGGTGAAGGATCAGTCTCTTCTCCCAGGTAACAAGTGCTTGGACAAGAGGAAACCGCCTCCAGTTGCACCAGGAGAGGTTTAGGTTGGATATTAGGAACAATTTCCTCCCTGAAAGGGTTGTCAAGCCCTGGAAGTGGCTGCCCAGGACAGTGGTGGAGTCACCATCCCTGGAAGTGTTCCAAAAATGTGTAGCTGTAGTGCTGAGGGACATGGTTTAGTGGTGACTTGGCAGTGTTGACAATTGGACTTGACAACCTTAGAGGTCTTTTCTAACCTTAATGGTTCTACAATTCTGTTCTTCAGAAAAACCCTTATCCCTGGGAAATGCAGGGGTTTCAGCACTATACCAGCTGACTCATCACCACCAAGAGCACAGCACTCCATGAGAGGAGGGGCAAGAAAGGCATAACTATAATTACTCTGAATCAAGGTCTTCACGATGCATTTGATGAATCATTCTTGGGACCAACTGCAAGCTTTGCTTCTCTCCTTTCTTCCTCATAAGCCTAGCAGCACACTTAGAAAATACCAGTTATAAACTGCATTGTCCTGAGATAAGCAAAAGGGTTGGGGAGGAAGTAAAGGAGTAGAAATGTAATCCACAAAACCACTAGCAGTTCACCAGAAGAAGTAGCTACAGCTTCAGAATCTCCCACTGACCAGCAGAACAGATATGGAAATCTGAAGCTGTACCAGATGTGTCTGATAAATAGAAAGAAACAATGACTAATTCCTGACTTTTACCCTTTAACCCTAGAAAGATGTTCTCTATTCTGCCAAAATCCCTTACCTATGGATTTAGGCATGAGGATTTTAAGAGCAGCAGAACAGAGAGCAGCATGCCACAAACACCAGGGCTTCCACCCACACTCCTGCTCACAGAGAACCAGCCCAGCTGGCTCTCCTCACCTCATGTTACTGTAAAGGACATGAGACTCTATTTGAAGCCAGCAGAATTACAGGACACTGGCAACTCATTTGCAGGCAAACAACAACCAAGCTCCTGATTTATTCTGGCTGATTTGCAGCAGCACTGAGGAAGATTAAAAAAACAAGGGGAAAAAAACCCAAAAAAGCAGAAGTTCAATATGAGCAATATATTAAAGAAGAAACCCATCTTCCCATTACAAATAGGCAGTTGGTATATTCCTCTGCCCATTGTTCCAGATGTGTTTATCCTGGCAGAAACAATTAATGCAGAAAAATGTAGCTCTTTAATTTAAAGCTGGATGTCTCATTTATATCTCTGCACAACCCCAGAGTCCAGTGCTCCAGGCACTTTCCCAAACTGAAGGGAACTGTACTGCCCTGTAAACACATCCCTGATTAGGATGTTAGTCTTCAACCTTGATATTAGATTAGCTTTTAGTAGATTCAGATTCATATCACAGAATGGATTGGAAGGGACCTGTGGAGATCCTCCAGTCCAACCCCCCTGCTCCAGCAGGGTCACCCACAGCAGCTTGCCCAGGATCATCTCCAGCTGCCTTGGGAATCTCTCCAGACAGGGAGACTCCACAACCTCTCTGGGCAGCCTGGGCCAGGGCTCCAACACCCTCACAACAAACAAGTTTCTAATCCTGCTCAGCTGGAACCTCCTGGCTTCCAGAGTGTGCCCAGTGCCCCTTGGGCTGTCCCTGGGCATCACTGAGCAGAGTCTGACCCCAGCCTCTTGCCCCTACCCCTTAGCTCTTGCTCAGCATTGAGCAGATCCCCTCTGGGGCTGTTCTTCTCCAGACTAAGCAGCCCCAGGAGTCTCAGCCTTTCCTCCTCCCAGAGATGGTCCAGTGCCCTCAGCAACTTCCTAGCCTCTGCTGTTCTCTTTCCAGTTGTTCCTTATCTCTCCTGAACTGGGGAGCCCAGAACTGGACCCAGGACTCCAGATGTGGTCTCAGCAGGGCAGAGTGAAAGGGGAGGAGAAGCTCCCTTGACCTGTTGGTCACGCTCTTCTTTATGCACTCCAGGAGACCATTGGCCCTTTTGTCCACAAGGGCACATTGCTGGCTCATGGTGAACTTACTGTCAGCCAGGACTCCCAGGTCCTCCTCCACAGAGCTGCTTTCCAGCAGGTCAGCCCCTAACCTGTCCTGGTCCATGGGGTTATTCCTCCCCAGGTATAGAACCCTACACTTGCCCTTGTTGAACTTCATCAAGTTCTTTTCCACCTCTCTCTCTGGCCTATCCAGGTCATGCTGAATGGCAGCTCAGCCTGATGGTGGGTCAGATGGCTCAAGCCCTATTGTCCTGAGCAAATGAAACTCTTCATGTAAATTCTTTTTACATCAGAAGTGAAATAAACATTAAACTCACAAAAAAAAAATCCCTAGCCTGACTGATGACTAAACAGCAGCCCTGTAATTATCTACACTGCTGCAAGAGCTTTTTTCTTCTCAACTAGACAGAATCTGTGGTATGTTAACACACAGGGCTTTCAAAAGATACATCAAATGAGATAAAGAATAGGGAAATCTTTTTGTAAGTCTAGGATTTTGGAAACACAAATAAAACATGAATGCCAGACAGCACTTCACACAAGGAAATGGCACACTAAGACTGAACATACTGAAGAAACTGCTTTCTGTCCTCCCACTTGCAAAGTAAGAATTAAAAAAGAACATCTGGCTTGCAACCACCACAGATCTTATGACTAACTTCCCATTTCAGCTTTAAAAAAGGGCTGAGATACCCTGGAGACGGATGCCACAGAAACCTGGATGGAGAAGGAACAGAGAAAAGATATCTTTAAGAAAGGGATCCAGCACACAGCTCCTTCAGAAGGCCAGGATTCAATCCAGGGCCTTTCAGTTTGTGTAATTTTTGACAAATTAAAAATGTCTGTCTCTCCAAAGCACTTCTTGTACTCACTAAGATTCACTGAGACACAGTCCACAGGCAGAGGTCTCATTTAAACATGGGTTTAACTTGGGTTATCTGACATATCAGAAGTAGGATCATGCCCAAGCATTCTGGAGGGGATTAATACCAAGTGCTTTGAAAAAGCAGGTAAATCAGATGTTATTTCAACAATAATCTGAGAAACATTTGGAAGTGTTAAGTCTTTATGCTTTCAAGATCCTAAGCAAGACACTGATCCCACAGCTCACATGGCTTTGACCACACTTGTCAGAGCTCCCCTGCACCTCATAGCACGAATGCCTCTGCCCCTCAGAGCCCATTTGTGCTGGAGCTCCCCAAAAGCTGACCTTTCATCAGGCATCCAAACCCACTTCTTCATCAGGCACCCTACTACCCTTACAAAGCTGCTCATACCAATGAAAATCCAGATTCCAGGCAGAAGGCAATGCTGGAGCCTACAAGCAAGCTGTTTTGAAGCTTTCTCTGTTGGACTTGATCTTAAAAGATCTTTTCCAACCAGAATGATTCTATGAGACTATGATTTCTCAAGACAGGTTAGCATTAGGTTGGCAGTGTTAGGTTAACAGTTGGACTTGATCTAAAGGCCTTTTCCAACCAAAACAATTCTTTGAGATAAAACAAGTGCAGCCACCAAATTTGGCTTGCTAATGATCTCAGTGCACTTTCCATTGAGATAATGCTGCCTTGAGTCATCTTTACAGAGAGGGAGGGTGGGAAAAAAGGCTCAGTCAAACATACAGAACAAGGGTACAGTCAAAAAGGTGTCCCACTCTCCTGGAAGATGATCTGCTCAGAGAGGAAGCTGGCTGACCTGGAGGATTAACAGAAGCAACAACTCCTGGCTCCCTGTCACATACTCATGCCACTGGACAAAATTCTTGGCTGGTTCATTACTAACTGAAAATTATCAGAGGAGCCAATTTATGCTCAGGATTTCTACAGCTAAATCCTTCTCTTTGTTACACTGATTTGACTCCTGCCAGTGCAACAGCAAGAGAGCAGGGAGAGGTCTTTGCCTCACCCAGTGCAGAACTTGCATTGTTGGAGTAATTAAGATGTAGAGATGAAAATGTTTGAATTGGTATGGAGTTGCCAAGAAGGAGAAAACTGATATTTTAAATACCAAAAAAACCAAGGCACTCTCCTTCCCTGGATAGATTCCAAATCTGCCTGGAGGTGACCTGGGCAACCTGCTCTGAGTGACCCTGCTTTAGCAGGGTGGGGATAGGACTAGATGATCTCCAGAGGTCCCTTCCAACGCCTGCCTACTCTGGGATTCTCTGAAAATCTTTGCAACTGGCCAGGGAAATCTGAGGTAGAAAGAAAAGCTTTAAACATTAAAAGAGAAATAATCAATTAGTCTTATCAAAAAAAAAAAAAAAAAGCAAATGCAGAGAGACCTTTCATGTGAGTAGCTCTGTAAAGCACAGCCAGCTGGTTTTAACTTGGCAGTTCAGCTTCTGCACATTTAAAATAGCTGTTCTTTCCACTGTCAGAATTGGCCACACTTTCAGTTTGGATTCAGAGTGGAATCCCCTTGGCCCATTCCCATTATCCTCAGCAGGACTCTGATGGAATTTGAAAGTTCCCAGCAGCACAATCCCATCGGAGCGCTGCAAGATGGTTAGCATTTCATGAGCTATCAGCAAGCAAATCACACAGTCTGCACCCTGATGTATTGCTGGGCTTCTGCAGAAATGTATGCTCAGCTCTGGGCAAGACTGGTGTCTAGGAGGAATGTCACTCCTTGGGCAAGGTCTGGCACGCAGCCCTGAGATAGTCAACTGTCCTGGTTCAAGCTACTCATTCTGGGCAGTGATTTCCCTTCCCAGCTCAGGCTCTGCTCAGGGAGGCACTTTCTGAAGGGAACAGCATGTTCTCCCAGCCAGGCTCTGCTGCTAGCAGGGACAACACTCCATGGGCACAGTTCCTCCCAAGGCTTGGGCTGCAGACAGGCTCTGCCTTAGCCTTGCTCCTCTGCACAACAAGGGCACTGTTACATCTTGGATCCCACCTTGGGTGCAGGAATTCAGAGGTGGCACCTGTGGGGAGGAGGGAAGAGGAGAGGTGACCCTCAACTGACCAACAAGGGATTCCATCCCATGGATGTCATCTTCAGCTGAAGGATCATGAGGCTCAAGCCCCTTCTTCAGTGGCCAGTGTCCAAGGAGGACTCTGTTCATTCTGTCTTTGACCCCAATATGTGTATTCCTACATGTTCCTATCCAGTGCTGAGCCCAGTCTGGGACTTCCCCACCACTGCCACAGCATCAGTGGTGCCAGTGATGTCATTGCTATCAAGGGGTTGGCTTTGAGATTGGTTTTGTATCTTTTATATATTTCATTTTATTATTATTATTTTTATTCAAGCCAGTTTAATTTTCTTTCCCACCCCCTCAGTCTCTCTTCCTTATTCCCTTTCTCTTCCCTTTTGGAAGGCAGAGAGGTTCAGAGAGATCATCTGGTGACCAGCCCAGCCCTAACTCTTGACATCAACCTGCATCTTCGATGCTTTTGAAGATGCCAGTCCTTAGCCCAGAGGCGCGTGACATGGTAAGGCTGAGTGCAGGATTCCAGCCTCTGTTTGAAATTCCAGTGCAGGTAAAAAAGCTAGGATCTGAACAACAAAAGAAACTTTTGCAATTTGCAACCTGCTTTAGTCCTCTGTGCCTGCCATTAACACTTTTATGGCTATTCAGATGATCAGATGCAGGCAGCATTGCAATACTTTCCATGTCTTACTAATCCAGTTACAGCTGCTCTGCAAGGCTGTGGCAGGCAGCTTGAAGAGCATCTGAAACTGCCTTTGGATTTTTATCAACCATATGGACATACAAGGAAGAGTTATGCACAAGACTCCAGATCACAGCTTCCAAGGGCAGTATTTTTATCTGCGAATTACTCTCCCCAATAAACTTTTTTGCTAGCCTTAAACACATCCTTCATTCTTCCCTGTATTTGGCTGTCACTTACTTTTCTGAAAACTGCTGTAAGGAGAAACACTTCTCAGGAGACCTGGGTTCAGAGACACCCTTGGGACTGAAGTGAACCTCCCAAGTGTCTTAAAGGCTTAGTTGGACATTAGGAAAAAAATTCTTCCCTGAAAACAGTCAAGCCCTTGCCCAGGCTGCCCAGGGAAGTTGTGGAGTCACCATCCCTGGAGGGATTTAAAAGCCATGGAGATGTGGTGCTGAGGGACATGCTTTAGTGGTGACTTGGCAGTGTTAGGTTAGTGGTTGGGCTTTATGATCTTAAAGGTCTTTTCCAACCTAAAGGATTCTATGATTCTCTTTCCTGTGTATGTAGTCTAGTGACTGACAGGGCATTGAATCAGCAGTAAGGAACAAAGCTTTGTTTTACAGCACCTTAGCAGTGGGGGGCAGGATTAGCAGTCAGTTAAACAATCTACTAGCCAAGAAATCAAAAAAAGTGGCCCACGTGGCTGCTGTGCATTTACTCCCTCAGTCCTTACCCATCGTGCTGCTCTCCCACGACCTGCCAACTCTTTGGTGTGTAAGGTTGGCATGGGACTATAAAGAGATTCTTATTTATGAGACAGGGGCTGTGGAGGGAAAGGGAGAAGAGAGAAGCTTCCCTCAAAGCTATCCTTTAAAATAACTCCAACAGAATAAAAATGAATAAATAAAGCCATAAGGCAAACCAGAAATGCAGCTGAGAAAGAAAACATAGCCTGTGGGTCAGCACTCCAGCTACCTCAGTTCCTTTCTCTGCAAGGTGACTCAAGAAGAGCAACACTGCAGAATATATTAAAAACTACTAATGACAAATTAACACTGGCTCTGGAATGTCCAATTTAGTGATTTTTAAAGTTCATCTATGACAGTTAAAAATAAAAAAAACAACCAAACCCCAAACCCATCCTCCAATTCAGAT
This sequence comes from Galbula dea, assembly GCA_013399015.1. Taxonomy (NCBI): domain Eukaryota; kingdom Metazoa; phylum Chordata; class Aves; order Piciformes; family Galbulidae; genus Galbula; species Galbula dea. Next base: position 544,438 of record VWZX01009655.1, read on the forward strand.
ATGTATGTTGAATCACAGCATCTTATCACACAAAGTGGAAGCTCATCACACTGCCACTAGCATGAGCGTGGACAGCAAAGATAACAGTGCTCAGTCTTTAGTTATATTCTTTAGAAACTGTTAGCCCACATCAGGCTTCCAAAGTTCTCAGTGTCTTTTCTTACACATTTCCTTCCCCTCTCCTCTACACCAGTCATCAAATTCAGAACAGTAGCTGAACTGTTGAGAGAAGTGGAGGATTTGAAATGGAAATCAAAGAGCAGAATTTCAATCAATCATTTTTTTATGCCCTTGGACAGCATGAGGTAGGGCTGACTGCAGAGGAAGAACTGCTTAGCCTGCTGAAAAGGAAGAGGGGAACTTGGTGTTTATTTGCATTCCTTCATCTCAAATTGTGGCTTTTGGGGGCACTAGCTGTGCACTTAAGATGCTGAACTTGTTTTGAACTGCTTCTACAGTTTCAAGCCAAGAGCATGATGTCTATAGAAAGCAGCTGCAAATAAGGTGGTGCCAATCCAGCTGACTAATAAGATGAGAGGATGAAAGGAGAAACAAGAGGAGAACCTTCCAAGGAAGCACTCACACACATACACACACAGATCTCCTCTGGAGTAGCAGCACAAGTCAAAGAAGGAGCAAAAAAACCCTCCTACTGGATGGGGAGGACCCAACAGTGCAAAGCCTGAGGACATCTTTAGTGAGACTCGTTTCTGCTTTACACCCCAGTAAAGCAGCTTTTGAGTACAACAGTCTGGTCACAAACTGTGTGGATGCTCTCCTGCTTTTTGGGGACCTCGATGTTTAATGAGGCACTGGCTTCTCCTATGAAGAAAGGCTGAGAGAGTTGGGGTTGTTCAGCCTGGAGAAAAGAAGACTCCAGGGAGACCTTATTGTGGCCTTCCAGTACTTCAAGGGGCCTAGAAGAAAGCTGGGCACAGACTTTTTAGCATAGTCTGTTGGGACAGGACAAGGGGTGATGGTTTCAAACTGGAAGAGGGAGATTTAGACTACAGGGAAGAAATGTTTTACATTGACAGTGGTGAGAGCCTGTCCCAGGTTGCCCAAAGAGGTGGGAGATGTCCCATCCCTGGAACCATTCCAGGCCAGGTTGTTTGGGGCTCTGAGCAACCTGATCTAGTTGCAGGTGTCCCTGCTGACTGCAGAGGGGTTGGACTAGATGACCTTGAAAGGTCCCTTCTGACCCAAACCATTCTATGATTCTATGATTATGTCACAAGGAGTAACTTCAAAACAAACTGACTCAGGACTGAACATAGTGTAAGAAGGAAGACTTCTAGCTGCTTGGCACATCTGCCCATCAAAGAAAGCTCCATCACAAAACCAAACCCTCCTGTGAGGGCTGGACTGTGCTGCAGTGCCAGGGAGGGCATTTCATTGGGAAATAGCACCACCTGCTGACTCCTGGTACTATGGGAGAAGAAAGTGGTCAGCTTGGCCATACGTGGACAGGACGAAAGGAGGAAAGAGCACTGGTTAAATGCTCAAGTGAGTTGGGAACCAAAAGCCTGGATAAAGGAGGGAAAGAAGACTGCGTGGTGGAGTTACAAGAACTAGACAAGTAGGACAGATGGAGATGGAAAGAAGAGTGCCTGAGCACCTTCCCTTGGAGACAACTTCCACCACCAAGACATCAGGAGCCCTGAGTGACAGTGAGTGGTGTAAATGTAGCAAAGGCAGCTGCAAAGGGATGCCCATGTCTCACACATAAACAACTGCATTAATGAAGTGAGACGGGGAAAAAAAAATCCAACACCCAAACCTGCATAGGGTCAACAATGTTATACACCAGAGAGGGACTCGGGGGGGTCAGGAGAGCTATAGCTGTGGAACTTTATATAGAAGGCAATGAAGCTAGTGAAGGGTCTAGAGCACAAGTCTTATGAGGAGTGGCTGAAGGAACTGGGGTTGGTTAGCCTGAAGAGGAGGAGGCTCAGGGAAGACCTTTTCACTCTCTACAACCCCCTGAACAGAGGCTGGAGCAAAATCCCCTCTGGGGCTGCTCTTCTCCAGACTAAGCAGCTGCAGGGCTCTCAGCCTTTCCTCCTGCCACAGATGCTCCAGTGCCCTCAGCATCTTCCTAGCCTCTGCTGGACTCTCTCCAGTAGTTCCTTGTCTCTCCTGAACTGGGGAGCCCAGAACTGGACCCAAGACTCCAGCTGTGGCCTCACTAGAGCATAGTAGAGGGGGAGGAGAACCTCCCTCAACCTTCTGCTCACACTCTTCTGAATGCACCCCAGGAGACTATTGGCCTTTTTGTCCACAAGGGCACATTGCTGCCTCATGCTGATCCTGTTGTCCATCAGTACAGTAAGTCCACCAGGACTTACTCAGTTTTATTTGCTGTAGAATTAAGTGGGCTAAAAGAATTAATTTTTCAAAATTAAAAGCTCTTTAGGAAGCTCTTTCAATTCACTTCAGCTCTGTAGACAGACTTAAAAGAAAAGCTGCCTCAGAGAGTCTCTAAGTGCAGGTGAATTCCTGCAAGAAGCTGATACTCATAATTTAAAAAGATTAATCTTAGTTTTTGCACAGTCCCATGCAGTTGTGCCTGCCAGAGGCCAGTCCCACTGAGACACCCGATGATGTCTGCAGCATCCTGTGGCTCTGCTGACAAAGGAGGAAACAATAGCTCTGGGACACAAAGTAGTTCGTAGCTGGGTTGCATGCACATGTACTTCCACATGTTGCCCAAATAGAATCATTGAATCTCCTGAGTTGGAAGGGACCCACAAGGATCACTGAGTCCAACTACTGTCTCTACAGAGGACAACCCCAACAATTACACCATGTGCCTGAGGGCATTGTCCAAAAAAGAGATCAGCTCCTGCCCCTCTGCTTCCCCTTGTGAGGAAGCTATAGATCATGATGAAGTCTCCTCTCAGTCTCCTCCAGGCTGAACAAATCAAGTGACTTCAGCTGCTCCTCATATGCCTTCTGCTCTAGACCCTTCACCATTTTTATGGCCTACCTCTGGACACTCTCCAGTAGCTCTGTAACCACACTCTGTCCAAAACCAAAAAGTGCAAAACTGTAACTGCTCTACCCTCTCCTCCAAGAAATCTCAAACCCACACAGTAACAGGGATTTTAGGTTTAAAAATAGCCAGGCACAAATAAAAAGCATTTGTTCCACTGCCTGTTGTTCAGCTTTCAGAGCAGCCCTGGGAGCCTGGAGAACATAAATCAAACCACTGGCATTTGCTTACACAAGGCTCTGCTCTGACCTGCCCTCCCACCCACTTCCACTGGTGGCTTTCTGAAGCTTGGACTTGTCTTCTTGCAATGCTGTTCCAAACTGCAAGCTGTCATGGGAAGGGTGGATGAGATGTTTCAGAAGAAAACTGCAAGTGCCCCTGTACTGGAGCATTACAAGTGGTCACACTACCTAGCCAGGGCAAACACATTTGCTCCCTTAGATGTCAGGATCCAATAGACCAGACTAGATGATCCCACCCAGTTTCCCACCATCTTTCCTGACCCTTTGGAGGGTCCCTCTGGGTAGCCATCCATGTGTTGGGCATTTGGCTGGCCCAGAAGCAGCTTGAGGAAAATATGAGCAAAGGAAGCCCTAAACCTCCAGAGGGAAGTGGAGATGATGGTAAGGAGGGCAAACCACAACTCTAAACTACAATCCCCTATCAACAGAGGTTAATGAGCCACTGAAGCTGAGGAGAAACAAGTTGCCCTGCACTTAACAGCTTGTTTTCTGAGACAGCATCTGAACTGAGGGTGAAGGTGGCATCAACAGTGCAAACCTGGTAAAGCCAGCTGTGTTCCATCTCAACACAGCCCTCTGCCTTCCCCCTCAAAATCAAGGCACAGGAAACTCTTCTCCTTTAGTCTGCTCTGGGGAGACCTCACCTGCAGTGCTGGGGCGATGACTTTTAATGGTCCTTTCCAACCCAAACCATTCTATGAAATGAAGAAAATGGTGCCTGCCCTGATCTCATCTGAACAGGCATGCAGCCAAGGAAACACACAATCAACAATAGTCCCTGGAGGGTCTAACAGTCATGAAGACTGCACAAGTAGCACTTGGAAGAAGGAGAAGAAGGGAAGCAAAAGGCAGCACCCACATCCTCACCTCAGACACAACTCAACACTAGCAAAGTTCACCAGCACTTTAATTTACAAACACTACTGTATCCAAAAGCCCTGCAGGTTCAGAGGCCTTTGCCCATGACCAGCTCAGCAAACACCTATTTTGCCACTTCCTTAACTGCAACGCACCCTATCAATAAGGCAAATCATGGCCCTAGAAACAAGTCACACCATCAGCCAGAGTCACACAAAACATACTTGAAATGTAAATAAAAAATGCCCTTTTGATATGCCTTGACCTCCTGAAAGGACATTGGAGCATGGTTGGGGTTGGTCTCTCCTCCTAGGTAACAAGCAATAGGGCAACGGGAAATGGCCTCAAGTTGCACCAGGGGAGGTTCAGGTTGGACATTAGGAAAAATTTCTTGGCTAGAAGAGTGGTTAAGCATTGGGCCAGGCTGCCCAGGGCAGTGGTGGAGTCACCATCCCTGGAGGGGTTCAAAAAACAGGGAGACATGGCACTTTGGGACATGGCTTAGTGGCATGAGGGTGTTGGGTCGACAGTTGGGACTTGGTGATCTTAGAGGTCTCTTCCAGCTTTAATCACAGAATCATAAAGGTTGCAAAAGACCTCCAAAATCATCAGCTCCAGAATGATTCCATGATCTTATGACTTAAGCCAGTTAAAAGAAACTGCCTGATTAAAATGAGAGGGTGTTTCTCCNTTTTTTGCTGAGGGTGGTAAGACCCTGTCCCAGGTTGCCCAGAGAGGTAGGAGATGTCCCATCCCTGGAACCATTCCAGGTCATGTTATTTGGGGCTCTGAGCAACCTGATCTAGTTGCAGATGTCCCTGCTGACTGCAGGAGGGTTGAACTAGATGACTTTTAATGGTCCTTTCCAACCCAAACCATTCTATGAAATGAAGAAAATGGTGCCTGCCCTGATCTCATCTGAACAGGCATGCAGCCAAGGAAACACACAATCAACAATAGTCCCTGGAGGGTCTAACAGTCATGAAGACTGCACAAGTAGCACTTGGAAGAAGGAGAAGAAGGGAAGCAAAAGGCAGCACCCACATCCTCACCTCAGACACAACTCAACACTAGCAAAGTTCACCAGCACTTTAATTTACAAACACTACTGTATCCAAAAGCCCTGCAGGTTCAGAGGCCTTTGCCCATGACCAGCTCAGCAAACACCTATTTTGCCACTTCCTTAACTGCAACGCACCCTATCAATAAGGCAAATCATGGCCCTAGAAACAAGTCACACCATCAGCCAGAGTCACACAAAACATACTTGAAATGTAAATAAAAAATGCCCTTTTGATATGCCTTGACCTCCTGAAAGGACATTGGAGCATGGTTGGGGTTGGTCTCTCCTCCTAGGTAACAAGCAATAGGGCAACGGGAAATGGCCTCAAGTTGCACCAGGGGAGGTTCAGGTTGGACATTAGGAAAAATTTCTTGGCTAGAAGAGTGGTTAAGCATTGGGCCAGGCTGCCCAGGGCAGTGGTGGAGTCACCATCCCTGGAGGGGTTCAAAAAACAGGGAGACATGGCACTTTGGGACATGGCTTAGTGGCATGAGGGTGTTGGGTCGACAGTTGGGACTTGGTGATCTTAGAGGTCTCTTCCAGCTTTAATCACAGAATCATAAAGGTTGCAAAAGACCTCCAAAATCATCAGCTCCAGAATGATTCCATGATCTTATGACTTAAGCCAGTTAAAAGAAACTGCCTGATTAAAATGAGAGGGTGTTTCTCCTCCCCACATCTCTCTTGCATGCAGAGGTTCTGGGTGCTTCACACAGTCTGCCTCAGCAGTACTTCACTACTAATACTGCATTAATCCATGTTAGAAAAATCAAAATGGGAGTTTATTACCAACTCAGCTTCCTTATTTTGGTGGAAAGAAAGAATTTACTTTTTTTCTCAGCATTACTCTAAGACAGTTTCACCATTTTTCAGCCAATAGTAAGAAATCACAAAGACAGACTGAAGCAAAGGGCTGGGGAACCCCCCCAAAAAATCCAACCCCCCTGACTAGTAACATTGCAAACAAAATAAATACAATTTGAGAGACAGAGAAACTATAGCCTCTGTACAGTTTTGGGGTGACAGCCAGAGCAGGGTGTCATTCAACAGGCAAATTAGAAGCAGCAGCTGGGACCTGAGACCTTGGTTATCAGTGGTGGGAGCTGATCAGGTGCAGGGACCCAGTCACAAGTGTTCTTTTGCTGCCCAGTCAATGAGCAGTAATAAGCTTCCCCTTCAGAGGCTTTGCAGCTAATGCAAGCAAAACCAGCTTCAAGTCCTACCTTCTGCTGGCTTCAGGAATCATTGTGCTGCTGGAAATGAAAGCAGAATGTAGCCTCCACAGCTATCTTTTCCTAAAAAGGGTGTTCCTGTCCTGACTCAGTCTACTCACTTTTCTAAGCAATCCTACCCAAAACTTGTGGAAGACATGAGTAAATAAAACAGTTATGGAAAGCATAAGGTCAATAGGAAACCCTGAATTCTGCTGCATTCTGAAAAACGGTTTACCTACTTATTTAAGATTGCAAAAACCTGATTGCAGCCATTTAAATATTTTACAGATTAACAGGAACATGCTAGTTTAGGCTTCTGAGCATACTTGGTTATTGATACAAGACACCTCTGAGCCTCTTACAATCCTATCTCCTTTGGGCCTATGATGAACAGTCCCAACATAAAAATGTAACAAGCAAAAAAAAAACAAAAGGAAAGGAGTAATGGAGGTTGCTTTGGATGGTAGTTAGCAAGCCACTTCCCAAAGGCTCCCTGAAGGGCTGTCAAAGTTTCCTCAGGAAGTGACAAAGACAAGAAACTTTGCCTTAGTCCTAAACCTGGCAATCTCTCCTGCAGTTGCCACACAGAATTATGTCAGGGCTTGGCAGAAAGCTGTAAATCTCTCCTCCAGCCTAACATCAGGAGCCAAGACACATGGCACTCAGCAGCCCCAGCCAGATTAGGAAACCTGGCAGCTGCATTCCTGGCTGCATCTCCTCACCCAAGCACGGCTGAGGAACACACCCAGGCCCCCTCTGGTCCTTGCTCTTTCTCCTCCTCAAGAAGGTGCCTACTTAGGATGGAAGCATCACCCAAGTCAAACAGGAGCTGCATTTCACCTCACCACCCAGTCCCAGAAGCTGGTGGCCAAGGACACACAGGGACAACTGCTGTGAACCAAGTGGACTGAGAGACCAGGAAAAGTTTAGAGTGACAAGACAGCACTTGAGGCAGACGCTTGAATGTTTGCACTGACAAAGATGAACACCTTCCACTGCCCAGCAGTGATAATTTGCTGGGAGAAGTAGTTTAGGAGCAGACTTGAGGCCACTTGAGTGGCAACATACTCAAGAGAGCTATTAAAATTGTGCTTTGTGCTCTAAGAGGCACTGAACAATTAGGTAGGCATCCTGTTCCTCAGCCCACCACCACCTCTCCTCAAAGAGCACTGTCTTCTTCTCATCAATAACAGAGCTTTGCCATCAACAAAGCCTGTCTTCCAAACTGACTCACACCTAGCCTTGAGCTGCCCCAGATTCCTCTCTGTCATCCTCTTGCTGGTGTCTTCTTCAATACGCACACACCCCATGACCTTTGCCTTGTTGTGCACTACTCCAGGCTGTTCCAAATTGCTCCCATCACACCTATAGAGTTTAAAACCCCCCAAGGTACTCTGGAGAAGAAACAAAATGAAAAGCAGATAAGTAAAATCCCAGTTTTGTTAGATTTATGGTAAAAATTACAGGCCAGGTTCCCTCCTGGCAATGCAGGGCTACATCCAGGAGATAACTTACTCCCCATCTCTGCTCAGCACAGCAGAGACATTGACCTGGTGGAGTGGGTTCAAAGGAGGCCACAAAAATGATCCAAACCCCTGTGCTGTGAGGACAGGTTGAGATAGTTGGGGTTGCTCAGCCTGGAGAAGAGAAGGGTCCAGGGAGACCTTCTTGTAGCCTTTTGGTACTTCAGGAGGCCTAGAAGAAAGCTGGGGATAGAGTTTTTAGCAGGGCCTGTTAGGACAGGACAAGGGGTGATGGTTTTAGGCTAAAAGAGGAGAGATTTAGACTAGAGAAAAGAACTTTTTTACACTGAGAGGCCCAGGTTGCCCAGAGTGGTAGTAGATGTCCCATCCCAGGAACCAGTCCAGGTCAGGTTGTTTGGGGCTGTGAGCAACCTGCCCTAGTTAAAGGTGTCCTTGCCAACTGCAGGCTGGTTAGACTAGATGAGCTTGAAAGGTCCCTTCCAACCCAAACCATTCTATATTTCTATGACTATCAGGGGATCTACTAGATACAATACAGATTAAGCTACCAGACTCAGCACCTACTGAAAAGACAACTGTCAAGATTCCTTTCAGTAGATCTGAAAACCTATTTTTGAGTTGCCATCTAGTGTTCAAGCAGACCAGACAATTAACGTTTGCACTTGCTCACCCAGACAGGTATGGAGTTTCCCTGCTTTGGAAATTCGTCTGAACTTCCTGAGAGGATTTCGAAGGATTCCTCTCTCTTGGGAAAACACTGCCAACAGTGAACAAGATGTCTGTGACCTGAAGTAGATGTTTTTCTAGACTTATACCCTATTAAAACTCAGGAAGGACTATTTCACTAACTACTAAATGACTATAACTACAGAGTTATCTTCCTAAGTGTTCCCATCGCCACCCTCTAATTTTAACGACAGCTGCCAGAGGAGGTGCCTCTGCCCTCCCAGAGGCGCCGGGAAGAGCCCGGGGAGGGCATTTTGCTGTGTGGTTCCCTGCGTTCAGGGCAGAGGTGGGGGCAGGCGGATCCGAACTGCAAAGCTAAGCACATTGTAGCTCCAGATGTGAAAGACACCCAAGGCTCCGCCAAAAAAAGCCAAAGAGGAAAAAGCAAAGACAGAAAAGGACATTCCGGTATGGAGCCGAGCAAAAGAAGCTTTGAATTAAACCCATTAAACGAAGCACCAGTATGCAGGGGTTGAGCGAGAAGCCCCCAAAGGCTGCCGCGGGGATAGAGGAAAGAGAAACCCTTCCGGATCCCCGTCGGGACTCCGATACCAGAGGGACACCCGCCGTGGGGCCACCCTCGGCCCGGGCTGGGAAGCGCTGGCGGGAGGCTACCCCAAAGACAGCGTCTCCCCACCCGTCACTGCCTTCTCACTTCTACGAAGTTCAGAAACAAGACAAAAACACAACCAAAATCCCCCCAAAAAGCCTCCCCCCC